>JAABKM020000002.1:2542666-2575064 GCA_016277805.2 Papilio aristodemus | reverse complement strand
ATTATCCTAGCTTATTTTAAGTGAAGAAGTGATTAATATACGTGGTAGTTAGTAGCGCGTAAATACGAAGTAGATTAACGATGACGTATGGTGGCTGTTTATTCAGGTGACAACAAATATAACGTCAGATATAGACACATCGTGTCAATTCTATTGCCATTTACCTGAGTCCTGCAAAATCCTCGTATAGTTAAGTAATGAAATGAAATACTAAATATTAATTTACCTCCAATCGAATCGAGTTATTTGCCAACAATTATCAAATCAATGTTTGCTGTTTTTCGTCTAGCAATCGATAGCAAACGCATAATCAATTACAGTTCTAAAGACTTGAGTTATTTAACGTCAAGTGGTTTTACACATTTGTTATTTAATATTTTAATAGGAACAGATTTAAATGTATATTACCTACTACAATCTTGAGATAAAAGCTTTTTTCCTTGAATTGAAACCATGTCATGACAAAATATATTCTTAATGTAGTTTTTTCAAGTTATTCAATCGTTATTCGCTAAAATAATGAATACGAATTGAATGGATTCCGTTCTAAGAAAAAAGGCGTCATTAAAAAGGCTTGCCCGCTATAATATTTCACCTGCGAAAGGTTTTATATCGCTTCTCAGAATTCTATATCATCAGTGCTATTTTTAAAAAGGTTTCGAACGCTGGCAAACCCGCTCTGCGCCGGCGTCTGTCGTGCGTAACTCCTAATTAAACGTCCTACATACTTTACTTTGGTATGAGGATGTTTGTTGAGTAATGTATTCATGAGATGTTATTTGTTTTTCCCCAGAAACGAGGCAACAGTTATAGTATTTCTAGTCTTTATACTATAAATTTATCGTCATTATTACATATATAAACAAAAACTACCGTATTAATTTACATTTTCTTCATGTGTATGTCTAGACTTTTATGATAAATTACGCTTCTATTCCCCGCAGGGGTAGGCAGAGGTGCACAACTAGTGCACCCACATTTCACCGAATGTTTTGCCGTCCCATAACGCTATAGAGTGCGAACCTATCACTTCTATGACAAGATTCAGATAAAATTTAGACGTCATCTTAACTGTTTAGCTATTACTGTTAGATCTTAATTTAAGTTGAATGTTGTAAAGAGTATCATTAAAACGTCCTAAAAAGTGTATACGAGCTCCATGTGAGAACCGCGATAAGGTATGGCAGGAAACATGGCGAACTCCGAACACTTCGATTGCAAACGTAAGCGATAACACACCGCCACACATACAGAGTGTACTGTCGCGCGCAAAAATGTTAAGCGCGGATTTCAGTTATTTTATTCCTTATCACAACAACTTTTGGTTTACAATTCAATGAATATATAAATATTATCTGTGTTTAAATAACTTGGATTACTCGAATATTGATTTGAGAAAGTATTACTAAAAAAAAATTTAAATGGCAATAATTTTCTTAGGCGAAATAAATTTCTAGGCTCTCTAAAAATGTTTACGAAATAAAATAAATCTTAAGTTTATTTTTAAGTAATAACGTACTGTATTAGAATTCGTGTTAATATTAATGTGTTTCTATAATACTCAACACATGCTACATAAATTTTACATAATAACAAACATATAGTTTAGTTATATTGATATTGTAGATGAATGTACAGTATTCGCTAATAAGCACATTGTTGTGCAGATTGGGAGTCGGTGACGGCGCGAAGGAAGTGAGCGGACTCAGAGGCCTATTGGTTCAATCGTGACGAGAATTCGCCCGTTCAAATAATATTAACGGTCATTCTTTAATTCCTTACTTTCTACAGCTGCTGGAAGCCTAGTTTAGCAATACACTGTTATCTAATTTGTATATTTGATTATTTCGCCATTTGCTATGTTGCATAATGTTAAAATTATATAAAAAAAATAAATATTAAATTGAAAATGACGTCTGTTAAGTAATTTTTCAAATTACATAATAGAATTAGATAATAGATAGAAATAGGTTCTAATAGATTAACTTAAGCTCTCGAAATAAATGCAACTTAAACTGGCTATAACTTAAGTTCCATTTTTAAAAGTCGTACGCTGATTTTAATTAAACAAATTTATATAAAGTTTAATCGCGCGATTACAAACTTATAAAACTTATAATAAAATTTACATAGATTTTCACTAAATTCCTGGAATGAATAAATTTGGACATTCGTCACCTCTACGAGGACTGGTATCAAAGGCGTTATGACAATAGCATTGTTTCGTTTCGGCAAGTCTAGGCCGGCGTCGGGTTTCCTGTAAAACGCCGAGATCCGTGATAAAATAAGGACGTCCGTTTCCTCTGCGGACTTTGTATGCGACGTGAAAGTCACAGGTACATCTTTTTCATTGCTTATTAAGTCATTTGTAGACGGAAGGACCTTATAAATGTTTTAAAGTTATTAATGACACTGAAGCATAACCCTGGGTTTCAAGTCAAGAAATGAAACAAAATTCAGTTAGTCTTTTAAAGTTATTCAATCACGATATATAATGAGTGGGACATCATCTACACTAATAGTGTTGATAAGGGAAATCAATAAAATGAATATCGAAAGTTAATCTTTGGTCAGGTAACGTTTTATTAAGGATTTACTACTTCCATAAATTTTTACTCAAATTAGAAACACCTCAAGGACGTAGAGACCGACCAAGTAAATTTTTTTTAATTGAATTTGAATTCATAAATTCATATGTTTCAGTTGAAAACCACGTACCGGTTTTAGCTTTTAAAGCTAAACTTTTCAGTTGTTTAATTTAATTTTATCATAATCATGTGTTTATTTGGTTCTCTGGGGGAATAAATTTTCAATTGTATTGAATTGAAACTGTCGTATTGTGATTCATTCATCGCGAAACCTTACGTGACAAATGATGTGGGCAATAAATGAAACGATAAAGCCTGCGAAGGCTGTAATTATGCTGTGAGACGCGTACGTACAGCAATAAACGAAGACCGCAAGCGAAGTCATATGGGTGTCTTTGTTCTTGACCTCTACGTTTATATTAGAATTCTTTAGATAAATTATTAGCGGTCACGTTCTATTCTCATGAATATGCTTGTACTTTTAATGGGTTACATTAATTCAAATTAAAAACATATTTGATAGGAAAAAGTTCAATTACATTTGAATAGAATTGCGGTATAATTTCTTTCCCAGTTATGGTTTGCTACTTTAATATTTAATAAAATTAACATTGCTATAAAATATATATACTGCCTCTGTGTGTGCTCCACAATTTTAATCCTCATGCTTATTCTACAAAGATTAAATTTGGATTACCATATCAATGTCTATATTTCATAAATAATTAAAAATACTCACTTGAGAAAGAGATTAAGGGAGCTATCATTTCTAGTGGTTGGGACGTCCTTTACACTGGAAGGTTCACTGCGAACACCTCGGAGGGAGAGCCTGAGCTGCCGCGGGATGGTGCTGAACAGGCCGCTGCTGTTTCTTCTTTGATTCAGACTCTTAGAGCGCGTCAGCTTGTTAGATTCAATATCCACAATCTGCGGGGTTACAGACACATCATCTTTGCAGATGGTAGCACTCGACGCGTTAGTCTTAATGATAGTAGGTACGGCAGTGTTCATTTCTCCCAGCAACTTCTCCCACGGCGACTCCACGTCCTCCTCCGAGATCGTCTCGAAACTCCTCGGGCCGACGGACGACGACGTCTTATCTGACATACTGAAGATTATCTATCTAGTGTTACAAAGGAACGGAACGCAGCTAAAACAGACACCTCGGACACTTCGTCACTTTGGATTTTTAGTTTCTTGACAACACTTCACTCTTATCATAATATCCATTTGTAAATCATAATGTTTGGGATAAAAATGCAGACACTGAAACAAGAGAAAAAGGAAACGTTATTGTAAGTCTTCCGGTAGCAGATCGCATCACAACACATGAAAGGAAACAAAATTAACTTTCTGAGATATTCACTAGTATTGTAATGCACGTTCATTATGATCCGTCAAGGTTCGTTTACTAAATTTAAATATGGTCAAATTAAACTCATATAACAAAGTCGGACAAATAGTTACATTGAGCGTGAAGTAGGAAACATGTCAGAAATTATATTACACGTGTTAGCAACACCTTTCAAATGTAATTTAGCGCATAAAAAAAAACACAATTCGAAGAGAAAGGCGTTCAAGAACCAGACACAGGAAACCGAAATGAAAGCTAGGTACACAAAAGTTTTGCGACTTTCCATTTGCTTAGCGGGCCGAAATCATGAAAATAATCGTGCGCAGCTAAATGAGGTACAAACACTGTAAGGCTAACTAAATATTATGACTATAATTTATCCCGCGTGCTCGTTTCAGATTACATACATATGTACATATACCGTGAAAGTGCTCCCGCTCTAAATTGAATTTTAATAAAGTCTCGCCCAGACCGAATGAGGGTAGGAAATCAAATACTCATTTTAATTCATTTATTTTATATGAGATCTCTTCGTCTACCAAATATTCAGTCATACTTTTTAATCATTAAAGTTGTAATGGTTTCATATATAATTCGAAAGTTTAACTTATAACAATATATAATTGTATTTCTAAAATTAAATGAATATACACTGGAAACGTTGCTTAAAATAGATTATTTATGGAATCAAAAGGTTTTAAAATGGTCATGAGAAGTGCTTTGTTTTACTCTACGAGATTATTTTAACTATATATATTTATGTTACAACATTATGTAAATTCATCTTTACATTGCTGATCTCATCGACTGACTAATCGGATGAAATTTTCTCGGTAATATATAAAAAATATTATGAGTCAATTTGCGGAACAAATTCGTTCGAACTGCCTAACGATGTAATACATTAAATCATTATTAAAAATATTTTACAGTGATATCATATTCTTCGTAATAATAAAATCAATCAAGATTAACGTAACAATAATCATATGTCGGCTTTTCTTCAAAGTCATTGGAGAAAGGATTGTTCTATTGAATCAACTTATCTTAAAAAACTTATCCAAAACTGAATAGTTTGTTTATTTGAACATGTTGATCTCAGAACAAATCAACCGCATTTGAAAAATATTTTCACATATAACAATCCAATCATTAAAAAATGTTATAAGCTATTTAACATAACGCTATGATTCTTAGGAGCGGAGCAGAGCGGGTGAAACTGTAGAGCACGGCTATTTATCTTCAAATAACTAATGTGGGCTAACAAGACAATTAGCTGGGAATATATTACCAAGAAACTATAATAAAAACATGTTAATGATTTCCATCCCATTCTTCCCAATAAATTACAGAATAGACTACTATTCTTTGTTTCAAATTTGATCAAGCTTGATATAACAGTTACGTATGCCAGTATATATTTAGTTTAATATTTTTATTTAAAGAACGTGGTTACCATACGGAAATTTGCCCGTTTTAAATTTAGCGTTTTGAAACAGAATTTGTGCGGACTGAGATAAACGTCGGGACAGTCTACGGGTTGAATTTAATGTATTTTCGACGCGTTGGTTTGCCAAGTGGTACGCGTTCTCAGAATGTGGGTCAATGCTCTGATGAATATCAAACTTAAATTCAAGAAGAGAGATTCATCATCAGGAAACGAATAGGACACAAAACCTATTCTCCGTCTATTGCTAAAAACTTTATTAAATTTATCATAGTATTTACTTAGTTTATTGTTTTTAGACAGACAGATATGTATTGGTAGAGTAAAAGAAATAAATTAAATTATCTAATCTTACTGTCCAGCACTTATAGAGACTATAAAGGTACAGGAGATTACAGGAGGTCTCAATATGGTCCTTGCTACAGTTCCATTGAAATACAATACTTGTTGTTCGGATTCAATTATTTTTTTTTTCTTTTAATACTTAAATAAAAGAAAACAATAAACCTTAAAGTGCAGTACAACATATCATTGAACAGCTTGTGTATAGACGTTTGGTTACAAAAGAAGAGTGAGAAGAATGCCATAAACTTCCAAATATAAAATTATGATTTCTGTCACACGTTATTAGTAGAGACACAGTAGAGACTTCACTACCTTGACAGTCGCAAAACTTTAAAAAACAACAACTGGTTTTTCATAGTATGATATAAGAGATAACTTAAGTTATTTTTTGTATGATTTCATACTGCAACGTAATCGTTACGTTTAATGAGTGTTGAAATCATACATCTTTTGTTTCCTTGAAACGTTTTTAATTTAATGTTTTTATAAATGGAGTTTGTAGAATAAATGACCCTTTTAATTTTAAAGTTGAAAAATTACTTATGTTATAACAATGTATAAAGAAAAAAACTAAGTAGTTCTTAAGTAGATGAATGAAATAAACTATTTATTAATTTATTGGAAAATTTTAGAATTATTTATATAGAATTTTCCGAATGGACTATATAACTATTTTCAGTGCGTTGATCAAATTTCCAGAATGAATCCGTTTCGAGTAATCTGTTTGAACATATGCCAACGGATACAAAGACGGATAAATTTATTACGCATTAAAATAAATTACTCTTTGAATATATTCATCAGAAAATCTTGGCGATAAATCAGACAATGGTATTGTGGTCTGCTATTAAGCTGGAAGCTGCTTAAAAAATGAGTAACATCCTTAGTACCTTAGTAATCATTAAGTTAGTGAAAAAAATATATAGCACCCCTATTCGTTCACCAACCCCTTTAAGTCGTGTTAGACTCTATCGGTTGGTAATTATTTTTAAGAGTACTTTACTATACTTTATTATACTTTATATTTTTAAATTCAGGCGTTTGTATATCAATTTTAGAAATTTTGCAAAATAAATTAGGACATTTGCCAGATTGTCATGGACGTCCGAATTTAATGCAAAAGATTACAACTGATTTGTAAAGAACGTACAGTCGAAAGAATTTTTTTTACTTACTCATTAAACAAAATTCTAAACAAACGTCTATTGTCCAGAGAATATATATAATATCAAAATACCTTCAAATAAATGTTAACCTATATCTTGACTTCTAACATTTCCATTAGGCTGATATTATGAAACGATTACGCACCACTTGAATGTATCTTTGAAATAGAAATCAATCATTCTATCGAGCAAACAAATAAAAATAATCGATTCCTGTTATTATCTAACTGTTGGCGCCATGTTGGTATTTGTTATAAATGCTATGCATTATTCGTACACATTTCGCTGCAGTAAACAAGAAAATTCGAGGCCAACTACTGTATACCGATATTACCAGTTAATCTATGACATTTATTATGAAAACAAAATACCAATGTTCATTTTAAAATGCCATAAATTAATTTTCTAAAAAAGGTATAAGTGGACAGACATTCCTCTACTAGTATCAGGACCTTTGAATCTACACATAATGAATTATATAAACGCATCAATCTCAGGAAACTATAATATCACATCTACAAATTGGATTAAAAAAAATAGTTTTGAAAGACCAATAACTATGGAAAATTAAACCCAGTAAGTTGCTTACTTGATAATAAATTACAAACGCAACCTATAAATATTTAAAAAAAAGCAGGATTTTACAATTTGAAGAAAATAATAAGAGAAAGACATTAGTATAACAAGTGAATGTTATTAACACCTCGCTCATTAGACAAAAAAGAACATCATTGCTGTCTTATTTAATATGAAACTAAGACTGAAAATCCGAGCATTTGCATGAAATAATTTAAAGCGTGTCAATATAAGTTTTTAATTATTTTTTTTTTAGTTATAAATGTTGTGTAACCTTCAAGTAACACAGCCACCGTTATAAACAAAAAATACGCTTTTCTTGTCACTCATCTGTAATTTTTTAATTTAAGATTTAAGCCATTCGTATCTTCACATCTTATCTAGGCGATTTCTTGAAACAGAAACTAAACACCCTTTATCTTACTGTACATTAAATAAGATAATCATAGATTCAACTGAAATGATAAGCTATATAAAAAGAAGCGTAGTTTTTCTTAACAATACTGGCGGTTAAGAGATATGAGGATGTAATTATCAGTAGATAATTACATCTTTAGATATAATCTTTGAAATCTGTTCGTCGGCTTCGTGCCTTCTCTGTTAGAACGTGTCTATTTCTACATGTTACGTAGATTACATGTTATCCTTGTTTTCGAACTATATGTTAACGTTTGTGTAAATTTTGAAATAATAAGAAATATATCGGTAATTTTTCCTAATTACGTCATCTTTTTTTTTTGCCTGGAAATAGAATTATTTTAAAGCAATAAATAACGTTTGTGATATTTCTTATATTCTTCGAATGCAATCAAACATGTCGAATATAATTAAGGCAAGGGTAGTAGAGAAAACATACCTCACGCCTGTATTACGCAAAGGAATTAGAGCTGCAAGTAATGCACCCCAAATTTCGCCGTATTTTCTTTCGTCCCATGATAGGTGGCTTGCTTATCGCCATATCGGGCACAAATATCAAGCTTCGGGCTGATGCTGAGTTGAAAAATAATTTTGCCAGGGGAGTCGAACCTGAGACCTCAGTCGCAGGGAAAACGTTTTAGAATATCGGAATGAAAAAGAGAAGTTAGTGCTTCGGCATTCCACAAGGTAAGTGAGCTACTGCAAGTTACTTTATTTCATCATCATATTTATTAAATTGAATAGCTTGATTAACAAAAAATCTTGATGAAAGTGTCATTTGAGACATATGACTTATGTTTGTATGTCATTGTTCTAGTCACTCGCATGTCGAAAATTTTACACGTGTAAGATTTGTTAAACGTAAGCTAATCAAAGTTCATAGTTATAATCAGCAATTTTAAGGTAATGACTAATAGTAATTAAATGGTCATCATTTTAATAGTAAAAAGCAATCGAACAAATAAAACAAGGCTCTTTGCAGAATAGCGGAGGAAAATGCATTTAGATTTGTGAAGAGGACATAGCCTTCGTGACCGATTCGTTTGACAAAACCGAGGTATAAATTCTATGAACTCGCAATAATACCCTGGTTCGTTCATGTTCGTTTCTTAATTTTATGTCTTAATCAGGCCTCGGCATCAAAGATGAAATACACAGTTTTCATTTTAATCACATCATAACTTTTTAAAATGACTGAAATAAACGAATAATTCATTACATTTAAATTAAGTACAATGGATAAAAGAGGTTCGTTACATTAAAGTCTAAATTTGCTTGCACCAAAGATGCATTGACAATTAAATAATATATTAATACATTGATTCGAACTTTACAATATTATAGACGCAAAAAAAGATATTTACGAAATTGACTCTTGTTATCATCTTCAGTGAGTTTAATTTTATAATGAAATAGTGTCAGTGTTTTAGTTTCAAAAGGTACTAAGTATCAACGAATTAATAAAGGAATTTATTTCAAAACTGATAAAGGCGTTTTTACTCCGACTGTACTTCATTTAGGTCTTCAATATTGACGTCATCATAATATACATGTGGTTTTTATGGTATAGTATTTACTGTTGGCGCGTTATAAAAAAATACAGCAAAAAACTGCTAATACTTTTGCAAATATTAGTTGGTATATTAAAAACTTATTATACCTAGAAATTGTTAATCTTTTGTTTAATAAAATTACGTGTACAATAAACAAAAATAAACGTTGCGCAGTAATGTCAAAGCGTCATAGTAGACATCTTCCTCGTGTCCTTATTCGAAATTCGGATTATTTCCGTGAAGTAAAATAATTTAGTTTATAAGTAAAGCGGATCGTTGCCCTGGCGTTCGTTCACCGCACCTTCGCGATAAATGATATAGCTACTCGCTCCATTCACGTTTCGAAACATTTTGTCGTACGTAAATTGGGTTGACTGCGTTTATTTTATCTGTTACAAGTAACTCGGCGACTTCGTGAGTCTGTGGAAATAAAAAAAACAACCACGATCCGATGCCACGATAACTGTCACATTAATTTCTCTTTTTGTAACTTCGTACTCATGAACTTGCCAATTCTTTATAGAGCTAAGAATGATCAAAATAGAATGTTTGTTAATTTTTGTGGTATCCTAAAATTATTTACTAAACTTATTGAAATTTGTAAATTGGTAGAATTAAACTACTCTGCTAGTCCGATAGAAACTAACAAATAAACTCCGGCTTTCCGTCCCATGACACTGTAAAGTACAAATGCTATACGATGCTTGAGCACCAAGAGAAATTTGATATAGGATAAAAATTAACTTTGTTCGAAATTTAATTATCAACGTCACTTCATAAATTTATAAGACGAATAAGTCTTTTACGCAAATTTATTTGTATATTTCATTTCGAAGGCAATATGAAAAGGAATATATTTAGCATACGGTGAGGTTATAAGGCACGATAGGGCCTTGTACGAGGACGCTGCGTTATACAGGAAATTTTATTGTTGGCGGTTTCGCCGCGTTAACGATGCCGACGGCGTATCATCGATTAATTGAACAATTTGTTTGAAGCGTGAACAGTAACGTGTTTCACGATTAGCTTACAAACACACGTTTGTATATGGGAGTAAACCATATTCAAGATTTCTGCAAAAATTTAATATCGAGTACAGTCGCGTACAGTATCGATAATGATTTGCCTTAATAGTATATCATGTTACTGCATTTATCTGTTTTTGTAATGACAAAATACCCAAGAGCAATAAAAATAAACATAAAATAATTAGTCAAAAAGTAAATAGTAACACATCATCGCACATTGGTTAGTTTTTTGCAATAAAATTTCCGCTAAAAATACCGCTTTTAAACTCTTTGTGAAACAATGAAACAAAATAATGTCAAAAAATTGACGTCAGATTGTAACCGGGTTTTCGACCGTCATCCTTTTGCGCTTGAAACTCTAATAGCATCATTTCAATTATGTGACAAACTTCCCAAAATCCTGGATTCGATTCTTTTAAGGATCTTCAGTCTGAATCTATTAAAAAAACTTAACTATTCGTCAATTTAAAAATTGCGGAATAAATTAAATGGGATTAAAAATCTATATTCTAAGATCATAGTTATCATTTAACATGTTCAATGTCGACTAGTCACATCCGGATACAATAAAAATAAAGTACTTTATAGAAGACGCCACGAGCATACAAGCATCTACCATACAATTGCCATAACTGCCACGATTTGCCACAATCATTAATTTCAACCTCAGTCTTGAAAAGATATTTCTACGCAATGGTGCAATTAATGAGCTTTATAAAGAACCATTATTAAATTCACAGAGTTATGTAAATTTAATAATTATTAAAAATAGACTCAAGTGGCGCATACACCAGTTGGTGTATGCCACTTGAGTCTGCTTTTTTATTATGACATTGTTATTTAAATTTGAACCCAGGAGAAGTACCATGGTTAATTATAAGCGAATAAATATCTTTCATGGTTATTATTTATAAAAAATCAACACCAAGGGCGGAACTAAGAAGTTGGGAAATTAAATAACAAAAGAAAATAATTATGTAGTAAGCCAGCGTAAAGGACGTCAGTGTGAAGGCTTCCAAGTGCATTCTTTGACTGAAAAATATTGCCTTCGTATGTCGTGCAAAGAAAATTTACTACCAAACAAAATTTTAAATGAATTTTAACTACGCACAATTGTGTAAACTATATATTTTTCTTAATACGACTGTATCTGTTAATAATCAGTAGGAATAAAAATTTCGTTTTAAAAATAGTGCATCTTTATTCATCCCATTAGGTAAAGCATATCGTATTGCTGTCATACGATGTCATCAGATTGTATTCTTCGACCATGTTGCTAACTGTTAACTGAGTGAGAAATTCAATCCTATTAGCGACACCTGATAAATAAGCAAACGACTTAAAAGGTAACTATGATTACGACTTAGTAACAAAGACCGCAATGTATTTTTTTATGTCAGGTAGATTTGGTGGTTTATTTTAATTGTAATTCAAAGCCTTAAATATAGCTATATTATATTAAACATGAAAAATAGTTATGCTTTATCTTGCTTGATAAAATTTTAAGTGTACGTCAAAGTAAAAATAAACTTAAAATATCGTCTCTTTATCTAAACTTTGCAATGTAATTAAGCTAGAGAGTGCGTCTTGTAATTATTTTCAGTTTATTTTTTGTATTATGTGCTATAATGAAAATTGACATTTTTCACTAAAACTAAAATGTGCAATGTTTTGCAATTCTATGTATTTAGATCCTAACTTACCGGTAAAAGATACATCATTTAAGTTATGTAAACGTAAACGTCGCTTATTTATTCAACTTCTTATTATTTAACTTCAACAAAATAAAATGAAAAGGTTTTTACGTTTATTGCTAAACGGAAAATCCTTTTCTTATAAACTCTTGAGCGTATTGTTCGTGGCGATGACGTAATAAAGATATCATCATGTGTTCCGAGTGTGGGCGTCGCAGTATCTACTAATTATCATTTTTTCCATATCACTTCGGTTCCGCCTGCAAAAATTTCGTATTAATGAATAAATTTAGCGAACGGAAATATTAATCTGCCAGACAACCATTGTAACGCGTCTGATAAGTTCTTTAACTGTTTTTAGCTTTGGCTTATTTTTAATGAGCAGGTTTTGAGCCTAAATTATGTTTCAGTATTATATAATAGGTAATTTTATTTTTTGTTTGTGC
Organism: Papilio aristodemus; assembly: GCA_016277805.2. Taxonomy (NCBI): domain Eukaryota; kingdom Metazoa; phylum Arthropoda; class Insecta; order Lepidoptera; family Papilionidae; genus Papilio; species Papilio aristodemus. Next base: position 2,562,450 of record JAABKM020000002.1, on the reverse strand, counting down.
ATGTCTTATATACCTAAAAAATTATATTTGAGACATAAACTTAATCACGTTATAATTTTTTAATACAAGTTTTTCAAAGACAATCCAATGTTGCCACATAAAATTATTCGTTTTTTAATTTTACAAGATTTTATTCCCTCCAACTGTATATCACAAAAATAAATTAATAATTTTACATTAAAATGTATACTGTACTATTGGTACTGTACTGTACTGGTGAAATACAAAGAAGAAAAAAAAATTCATTTAAAAAGGTGCAACATATCAGCCAGTAACGTTTTAAAAATAGAATCGTGGATTTTTTTAAATTGTCATCATTTAAGTGGAACGTGATCGTGACGCGTTAGTTACGTCAACGATAGCAGTACAACACTAATTAATGTGTTTCATGGCGCTATCACTCGGACCACATACACTACACGAAACAATAGCCGACCTTGTCACATACAACTGTTATCTTATGGAATGAAATTAAAATAAAACCAGTAAACTTTAAATTCTCTAAATCATGACTGAATTGTTCGGAATACAGAACAAGGAACGTCTGTTTAGCTTTGTTAAGGCTAAAACTGCACTAGTCGAACTGTCAATGTCTGACAACACTAACTTTACAAACTGTCAAAAACATAATTTTAAATATAAAACAAAAATTTTATAATGATAGAAATTTTAACTTATACAGATTATCTACACTAAAACTTTCGCTCATTTCTCAATCCAATGAGAATACAATTATTTCATGCACACATTAAATCAGTCGATGTTTGCAATTTTAATACTGAATTTTCATTAAATTACAACGTTATCACATTTGTATGGTGTTTTTTACCTAAAAGATATTCAAAGTGGAAATAATAATAAACAAATTGGGCAACCTTCATTTATATTGAACGCTTTGGACCTTGTTACAACTGGCCGCATCTAATAATCTGTTGTTTCCGAGATATTAGTCACATAAAAACAAACAACATTTTAATAACCGACTAAGGTTACTAAAACTGAATAAATCAATGGTTTATGTTTAAAGATGAATTATGTCACTATTATAACTATTACATCTACACTACGTAAGTAAGTATTGTATAACGTAATGTAACCTTTTATCCATAGGGTTGGTAGAGATTACAAATTATTTTATACTTTTCGAACATTTATAAACAATATTTTTTCTTCTCGAATAGACTTTATCTCCAATGGAAAACGACTTGACAACTAATATAGTTTTATTGAGAAATAAAGATATTTGTTTACTAGATTTTATTGAAAAGAGTAAGGAAAATCAGACAATTGAGAAATGGCAATGATTATTAAAATATATGTAAGAACGACTTTGTCATTATGTTATCAAATCACAATTGTAAACGTTCGACAATAAACTCTCTGTGATACGTATACGATATACTTTAATCCAACATTTATTATGACCTACAAATGGCTGTGAATATGATAATTGTCACCATTTACACTTACTAAAACAAACGCCACATACGCTCGACACCATATATTATAATTTGGACATAAAAACTTTATTTCATACCAGCTGTATCCGTTCACACGTTGCTGTGTTTAAACAAAAAGGTAATACAGCAAAAACCATCCCGGGGAAATACCTAATAATTTCCGAAATTTTCACATCGATTGCCAACCCTGAAAATTGGCAACCGGATGTATAGTTATTGAATCTATCGGGACAGAAAGCATGTTTTGTGGTAGTTAATGAAAGAAATAAGGGACCAAGTTTGCTGTCACAATTGTTTCTGAATATTTTGTGATTGTTTTTTTTTTTAGGATTAGCTGGTATTATTGAATAAATGAACGTATTTTTACTTCCAATGAATAAGAATGATAAGATTTTTTTATTCATATTTCGTAAAAACACTTCATTTTCCTTTAATGAATAATTACTGGACTGGACCTTTAAAATGCCACTCGGTGAATTTTGTACTCTTCTTAATGTTGACAAAAATAGCCGTCGCGATGGTACTTGGCCTAATTACGACGCCGCGACATAAATTTAGAAATTATTAACAGTTATAAATAACTATCGTAAATAACTATCGTAATAACAATTCATTGTGACGAATAACTTTTATTTTTTTTATCAAAGTTTTAAAATATTTCCGATACAAAGAAGTCTTTAATATTTACTCGTTTAAAATAAATGATTGTGTTTCTAGTGTGATATATTATTGAATAGGTATTGTCACGTTTATGAACTAGGCGGAGAGAAATCAGGCATTGCTATCATTAACGCATAAGCCTGACATGAAACGGAAAACACTATGATTACACTGACACTGTACAATAACACGTGAACTAGAATTGTATTAATCATGCAAAATACGTCCAGTATAATGTATGCCAAGCGAATGAACTACGAAGAGAAAACAAGTACTAAGGTAAGTAGTAGTAGTAATGGTATTTAAAACTCTGATAATATTTAAACCTTTTTATATTTTATTATTATCTGACAAAAGAGGTTCAACTTTGAACCGGTTCAAAGAAGAAACAAAATTGGTTGTCTCACAAACATCGGGGAGAGGGTTTCCGCTTTTGCTTTACACTAGAATACCATTGAAATAGAAAATTTTAATCAGTCTTTTATGAAGAGACCGAAAACTCAATTGTTGAATTTTTAAAATACAGTCGAAAATTTAAACTTAACAATTATTAACATAAAAATAACATTTTTTTTTAATATAACATTATTAAGTCGATTGGTATGCAAGTCGAGTTCAATTAGAATGATTTTATAGGCAATCCGAATTGTACGCTTGCATTATCTCCGAATGATAAAATCTACGTCACATATCTCATCATTACAGTCTGTATTGTGAATGACATTTAAACTTCAAGGTTTCTGTTAACGGGTCATCGTCTGTTCCTATCCGATATTGGAATTTTTGTCTAAATATATTTCTGGTCTTTTCACATAATCTGACATTTTTTTTAATCAGGTTGTGATAGGCAAATTCGGATACACGTTGTGCAATATTTATCTTTATATCAAATGATACTGAAGTATATACCTACTCTAGGTTTTCTTAGATACATTTTTAAAGATGTATTAACTCCATTAAAATGTATAAGCTATAAAAAAAATCGTATTATCTTTATTTATTTGGGCTCTAAGACAAGAGGAGAGAAAAAACTTTTTTTACAAAAAGCAATACTAAAAAGTACTATATAGTAAGAAGTCAATGAAACAAACATTAATTCAGCTCTAATTTTTACCGCGCTTTTTCAATTTCATGTTTCATTAGTTTCCATTTCATTATAAATTTAACCAATTCTAATCTCCCTGAAAACTTTAAAGATAAAAAATTGACGGGTCACATAAAATAAGTCGATTAAAAATCACTTTTTAAATGTTAACAAAAGGACATTTTAGAGTTTATGAGATATGTCATCTCTAGGTGAACGCTACGGTACCACGCCGCATTGTGCAGCTTTTAAATATCCTAATTTAAATAGCACTTACCAACGGTTTAACTTTTGCCTATTCGTATAGCGGGAAAAGAAAATATGTTTGTATGATTTCCAGCAGTGCTAATGCAATACAATACGTGCCAAAGAGAAAAGAAAACATGTTACTGCAAATAAATAAGTATTTACTATATACTTTTTATTATTTTAAATGAATATTCGAGACGTATATTTGGTTAGGTTAGATTTTATAAGTGATTACTAAAATAAATAAAAATTAATTTTATGATATAACTTACCTTCATATATGGACCTATCATAAAGACCTTTTATCACTACGTCTCGCGAAAAATTTCACGAAACGAAAATAAGTATATTAAAGTAAACACTATTATTTCACAACAATTGAATATCACAGATGTTTTAAACGGACGAAAACAGGATTGAAGCGTACAGGTCGCAAAGTCAATACGATTTCACAAAAAAAAAATATCCGAACACAACTTGCAAAAAAAACTGTAATTATTTCTTTTTAGGCATATTTACAATAAACTTGAGAAATATCGACAAATCTACGGATAACGATGACTGAAAATTTTACGTTTTTAAATTAATGGCGCGAATTAATTTGCGTGCGCAGTTGCGATAGCTCTCCGTGCGCTGTCTGAACGGTGACTGGCTGAACGCTTGTTATATCCAAGCCATGTATATTCGCGGCCGTTAAAAAATAAATACGCCAAGGTGCGGGTGACGAACGAAGGCCCAGAGCGTATAAGAGGAACTGTTATCTAACTTTATGTTAAATACAACAGTATATTCACACTCAAGGGCCTTTTTTGCATGGCTCTTTCTATACTTTACGATAGCAAAGGATGACTATTGGGTATTTTACAAGATGACCTACTAAAAATATTGACGGCCGCAATTCGAGTTCAACATACGCAAATATTATGTCTTAATCTCTGAAGATGTTTATAGCGATGTTTATTTATAAGTAATAAATAACAACGTTAATAATCTGTTAGCAGTTCAATAGTTTATTATAAATAGCTTTCAAAATATTACTGCGCTCTTTGGTGAACAAATAAACTTGCTCCCATTACATTAAAACGATAAATATCATTCACAGAATATCTAGAACTTGCAAAACAAAACGCAGTTACATTTATCTATATTTCGACGTAAAATAATATTTAACAGATCATGTAAGAGTCCATAAGCTGAGCGGGTACGGTCGCGGACGCGGAAGCGGTTTGTTATAGTTGAAGAGACACTGACCAGCTGCAATAGTGCGCTTTGAACGGATAGCAACCTCAACCGCGCGGTGCATTAAATCTCCACTGTCAAACCACGGTTACGCCGAGCATCTGTGGTAGTTTATCAACTAACCCCATCCATCCGCGCTCTTTGATTAATTCATTGGTTTTTGAAACATGAAGGAACGTTTAAATAAAAACTCAGCATTAATTTGCATGTTTATAAAACACTTAATAATTAGCGGATAATTTTTCAAACGAAAAAATCGGAGGACAGAGTATGGTAGGTTCAGTGTTTGGGAAGTCCCATACTCGGTAAATGATAAAGAGCACCGAATTGAATCAGCTTTTATAGAATCTATGACGTCGTAACGCACACGTCATTAGTACGTTTAAAAAAATTTATTAGCTATGATTCAGTTGTTAAGAGTCAGGAAAATCATTGAAGTCTAAGGAACTCCATAATGTCCTCAATACACGACGCTATCATAGAAATGAAAATGTGTTATTCATTGTAACAATTACATGTGATTTTAACATTAGTGAATGAATTTAAAAAATTTAATGTTGTTGTTTTTAGTGATTTTATTTCATAACCCAAAAATTACCGTAAAGTTTTGGATGGGTTTCCATGTGTCATTTTCATATTACACCGGTGATATGTTGATGTGAAGAATGGTTGTTACATTGTAATTTTTTTGTTTATTTAACTGTTATATTTTTGTTTAGGTTTGAATTATTTTCATTTATTAGTATGTAATAAGTTTGAATTATTTATTAGTATGTATTATTAGTATGTACTATGTTTGTATATTTTAATAGAAATCTTGTGTAAGTAGGCATCTCGCAAAGACAGGTTCACGCTCACATACGCAGCGTGTGAAAGGATAATTTGGGCAACCAAACGGAATAGGCAGGTACGTCCGCATTTTTGCGCAACGTTTCCTCGCCTCGAATGTGGTCCACCTCCCAGCTTTCATTTTACTTTCGTCCGCTCAGTTGACTGCGCAATGTTGAAACCTCTTTTTTAAAACATTTAGATTTTCAAAGCCGTAACGTGTTAGTACTGGTTTGAAATACCGTCGAATTATGATAAAATTTAAACTCCGCCTCCAAATCTGCTTTGTTCCAGGATAAAGTACGCTGGAATGTTTTCGCTCTACTGCTATAATTGCTTAACATTAGGTGGAATTGTAACCGACTAGTTTATTTTAAAAAAAAATGCTAATTATATGAAGAGTAGACAATTCGTCAATGTTCTTTTACGTTGCCTAGTTAATTGAAAAGGTTTCTAGTGACGCCAGCGTTTCATATTTGAAACAGTTTATTTCAAAGGCCATTTGTTATCGCCGTGCTACTGAAATACCTACGCGAATGCGCGCCATGCACTCACAGCCTTGTGGCTTGTGACAACTTGGAAAATGTCACAGATAACCTATAGCTCTGTATTTTAAATTTAGCTCCGATACTACTGATGGGCTTGACCTCTCGAAGTACGTCTTTTTGTTTACAAAGACTATTTATAACAAAAATTCATTATACACTTTCATTTGTTTTTAATTCTAACTAAAAAGTAAATTAAGATTTTGGTATAAATTAATTACCAATTTACTTACTTATTTTTATTTTGTTTATGTACAATAGTTTGTAGAAAAGCTATTTCCGTAAACAATTTTTTGTTTAGTTTTCTCAAGAATATTTTATTTTTCAATTCACTAACGAACGATTGTATATCTATCACCTGGGATTACAAACTTTCTTAACATTTCAAAAATTTCTATAAAAGTTAATATTATATTAGGTACAAAGAATGAATTCACCTCATTCAAAATTTACCTAATATTAGAATGAAGATGTTCATCTTAATGAAGTCAACTTTAAATTGGTTCATTAAACTTTCAAAAATATTACAAAAATATTCGGAACATAATGTTTAATTTTGTCCTATAACTCAATATGACAGTACAGAATAAACGTACCCTAGTTACACGAATGAACAAGTCAGCGACGCTAATATAATTTACGAGTAATACGAGAAAATCGGATCTATTTTCGAGCCGCGCAGTACAAACATTGATCGAAGCAAAATCATCGTGTTCGCAAACCTCGAGGTTCAACGTAAATATTATGACACAAACACATAAATTAAAACACAATTCAACGGATTTAAATAAAATCGTTCGATTTTACTCGACATATTTATTTGTAAATCGTAAAAAGATTCAAGATTTTGTGCTCTCAATGTTTTTGTGATCATTTTCTTCTCTCTCTGATCTTTGATGTAATAATGTTCAATGAGTAATCATATATGCCAATTTTGGTAAATAGAGCCATCTTTTGTGATACTTGTAAGTGAGAAGAACTTGTCAATGATGTCAGATTGTGTGTCAAATGATGATAATTATACTGATTAAACTGAGAATTGCGATTACTTACATAAGTTAGCAACATAATTAAAATATATTTTTTTTAATGTAACTTGCAGCTTCTGCTTTTTAAGGTACTGGCAAAAAAAGAGTGGCCAGAATATTAAAAAAAGAATAAAAGGATTCAACTGTTTTGACAGCTTAATGAAGATTAAATAGTAAAGATTTAAATGTTTAATTTTAAATAATTCTACGAGTGAAATAAGTTTTTAATATGGCGAGTTTATATATTCGTTGTATTTTGCAAAGAAAACATAATTTCGTTGTAATTTAATTCAACTCTGATATTTCAAAAATTCAGAGCCATCTAGAGGTAAATAGCTAAACTACAAAAATATTACTCCATATCATAAAAATAAGTAGTTTTTTTTAATGCTACAATTTAAGGTACGATGTAAAATTTTCTAAATTACATTATGTCTACTATAACACTGTAACATAATAAATTAATTAATGTTTTTGATAATTGTTACGAAATTTAAAGGTGTATGTGTTTTCAAATTGGGGAGAAATGCGATCATTTTGTTTTTATAAATTAAATATTTGCGGATATGAATTAAAATATAAGTAACTAAAATATTAGCAAAAAAAATTAAAATATAAGTAATAACATAATAATTATAATTGAGGCCAACATACGGATGGATAGCTTAAGCAATTTAGTTTTTTTTTTTACAATTTCATGTTTTTTTATTTGAAATCGTAGTAAAAGATTTTGTATAAATTTTATTGTTCTGAAATAAAATAGAATACGTCTATATTGCCTTTCAAAGCTATAAACATTACAGCAAATTGACGACCACTTCTTAGTACTTGTAATTCTTTGTCCTTTTGCGAAGGCGATTATTTCTTTGGAACTAATTGCATAAAATAGTTCGTAAACACTTAGAGTAACGAATAAAACTGTGGTAAGTTTACAAGGCTATTAGAAAAAATCAATAAAATATAAAAATAACAGTAAATACTTCGTGTTTAATGTTAACGTAGCATTTACTATGTTTCTTAAAAATAATGTACTTGGCGTTGTCCCTTGGAGGGTAGTTGTAGGTATTAAATTAAATTTTACATATAAAATATTATAAGATCAGCAAAAAATCATTGACTTTTTTTATTAGTTGTTTCAATCTTTGGTTTATTTATATTAAATCGCATTTTTTTCTTAGATTTGAATTCCAGATCGACAAATAAGTGATAGTGGGTTTTTTCAACTCCATCAGTCCGGAATTTGGAATCTGTGCCCGATATGACGATAGGCTCGCCCCATATTACAATCATGGGACGGAAAACATACGACAAAACGTGGCTAGCAATAGTTGCATCTCTGCCTGCCCCTTCGGGGAGTACAGGCGTAAGGTATTTTTTTTAATTCTAATCAGTTAAGGTTTTATTACTGATTTTGAATTCAGAGACAACTTTCATTAGGGGATCACTTCATCTTGCGAAATAGTATCTATACTTTATTATAATTTAAAAAATAAAATTACTACTATAGCAATGAAAATTTATTTCTCAAAAAATAAAAATAGACATATAGTAAATACAAAAATATTATTTAAAAAGTTTCACTCTGTATATACCTTAAGAATTAGGAATTACTAGTCCGCGCCAGTGCAGTAATTACCAGAAGGCATGTTTATTGTTAGCCAGTACTGGTGCAGAATGTCCGCAACGTTCAGTGACACGACCGTCCCACACTTGTCACTACAATTCTCATAATATGTGGAGCTCTGTAAGCATACAAATGTGGTTATAAATTAACGCCTTTATATTTTGTATCAATTTAAATGCCATTTACTTATAAAGATAGATATAAACCAAACTTAAATCTAGATTTAAACGCTTAAAAAATTTTTTTGTTATGAAATGTTAATGATTAACAAGAAAAAAGTTTTTCCCGTACCGGGAATCGAACCCGAGCCTCCTGGGTGAAAGCCAGGTATCCTAGCCACTAGACCATACGGGATACAAGAGACGTTCCGAATTACATGTATAAATTTTTTTTTGAGTTCAAGTTTTAAATAATATCCACATTTTTATGTATTTTGTTTCTTTAAAAATATTTTTAAATTTTAACATGAACAAAATATACAAGACTAGCAGAGTCAAGCAAAAATTCATACATCGAATTTTAGTTCTTTACGTCCCGCTAGATGACGCTCGGTGTAACAAATAGTTTGATTATCATAGAAATCAATCTACCAATTTATTCTCATGATGAATGCAAACTTATCGCAATTAATTTGTAATACGGCAGCGTAGCCTAGATGGCGTTGTAATTTATAGACAGAGATTTATTTGTACATTTACGTTCCATTTATTCTATATAGTTGTATATTTGTGTTCCAATTGAATTTATTTATATTTTATATGTCATAATAAACACAATGTGAATAATTTTAAACTTCCTATACAAAGTTATTATTCCTTATTAATAAAAACCGTATTAATAAAAAAATATTGTCAATAGATGGCAGTCGTGGAACTAAGAACTCGCTTATCATTCAGCCTCATCTTGGAATAAGACGTCATTATTAACATTTTTTTTTCTTTATCATTTCTAAACTACATTTCGTCGATAATTTTAATGAAAATTACTAATAAACATAAAGTATCAATATGGCAAAGCGTCATCTATGTTAAAAGGTTTATAAAGTTTTATTAAACCCAAAGTATTTATGTAATTAATTAACCTATTGATAGATGGCACTAGTATATAAGAAAAGAGCTTTAACGTATCTTTCATGTCTATTGCAGAAACAAGGACGTATAAAGAAAGAGAGTTAGCGTGCCCGCACATGAAACAGCTATATGTTTTATTTCCCATTTTATTTAAAAATTGTAAAGCTAACCCAATTTATATATTTTATAGCTAGCTCATTTTATATATTTAGGTTCATTTTACATGATTGTCAATTATTGAGCATGTGTAAAATACATTTTTAAATCTATTTCTAGCTGGCGATTTGTTAATAGTAACAAAATATTATTACATATAGACTAGCGCATAACATGTTGCGTGCGCGACTAACATCGTGAAAGGAATTAATAAAAGTTCTCACTAATTCCTATTACCGGCATACTTGATTCATTGTTGTGCGTTTCCAAATATAGATGTAAAAAAAGATAATATAATCGCTATTCTAACGTATTATTTTCCCTTGGGGGCTGAATATATTTACAAACAAAAATTGGCCACGATTAATATAGATTTTTTGACAGATGTCAAAAAGTAGGTGAAGATTTATTTTCCGCAGGTAAAATCGAAATCGAATAGTAAGAACCACTCTTTTTCAAAATTCTATTATCCAGATCGAATTAAACAAAATTATAATTTTAAGTCGAGATACCGTTTTCAAAAATCAACCCCCTGTTACAAGTTTGATCCGTGTTAATCTGTCGTGCACGACTGTACGCGGATCATGAGTACTATCATGCGGACAAGTTACATGTGTTTCCCTGCGTATTTCTTCTCCGTTCTGCATCAGTGGTAACATTAACGGTTAAGTATAAGACAAGTCGTAACTTAGCGTTGCATAATATCGAGATTATGTAAATGAACAATGACCAAATTATTTCTTTTACTTTTTACTTATTTCTTGCGATACTAACGTCTAGACAGAAAGCGTGCATTTATAAAATAGAAGTAAATGGTAGCAGCTAAGCCGTCTTAGGTTAGCAATTAAGGTAGTACGACGCGTTGCGCGACAAGACTTCTTAATAAATAAGGTAAATGTTTAATTGAAACATTTACCTGTACCTATTACAGTTGCACAACATGTCTACGGAAGATCCTTCTTTTAAAGGTCACTAGTCAGTATTGAAATATTTCGTTGTATACAACAACATTAGTGGCACGAATGGGCCGGCTCGACCGGCGAAATATCATGACCTCACAGAAGACAGGCGTGAAGTAATATTCTGTGTTTCGTCCGACGTGTGTGGTGCCGGAGGATTATTGATCCTTTTCCCCCTTTCCAACATTTTCTAATAAAAAAATGGAATTATTTTTTTCTATTAATCTTTTCCTCTGTCCTTCAAAGGTAGAGGCAACGCATATCCAACTCTTAGTTGTTGGAGATGTCTATGGGCATCAGTCACCGTTAGATGTAAAGCAATGCTCGTTTGCCGCATTATAGTGTAAAAAAAAACATTGACGCATACATATTTATGTCGCGTACCAGTGACTTCATTTTATGCTCTTGAAGCAGAGTATATATTTTTTAAACTGCAGGTGCATCCATATTTTTGCAGCGTTATTAAGTGAGGTCACAGCAAATAAATGTAAAACATCGTATGTACTAAATGACAACAGATGTCGCGTTTCGAACGGATTGTTTTAAAGTCTAGCCCCCAAAAGGAGATTTGGAACATTGTGAACTCACAACTTTCGATACTTAGCGAGCCCCCAACAAAGTAGTGACAAAAAAGACCTGCTAATAAATATTAGTGTAAGTAATTAGTTAGGATTACAAATTAGTGGCTACACGTTTCGATTCGTATTCTTTTACGTAGTTTGTACAGTCGCGTACGTTCTTTGAAATTAATAAATAAAATAAACATTTAACACAACCGGTTACGGTTATACATGATTAAATCTGTTTTTATTTATTTATTTAAGTAGAAAAATATAATGATTTAAGTATTTCAAAAGATTGAACCATAATAAGTTAGGATAATAACGATTTAAAAGAATAGGCAAAAAAAGAACCGTAACTACTAGTGAAACATTTTTGTTGACGTTCAAATTTATTGAATAAATAAAAATTATTTACTTGTAATATAATGAAATTGATTTAATAACATTTTTATACAAACAGAAGATATTACCCTTAATATACAATTTTTTGATTATGATTCGCCTAAACATTATGTACGTCATGTGATGAATGCAATATATACGGGTATCCCAAATTGTTTTAGCAATTTCGTATTGTCTAATTCATTGTCCCTTTTTAGGAATACAATTGTTTTCCTTTACTGATTCATTTACAATGTAATCAATACAAAAAAATCATTGCCATCAAATCAGTACCATCAAATACTAACATTGAACAATGTGTACAACGGAAGACCGCAAATTCATTGGCCGAAAAAATGATTTAACCTTTATTCTGTTCAAAATTGTTTGGTATAGGCGATAGAGGGCTTCAAAGTTCATGAAAATTTTTTAAACGATTGGAATAATATTTGTATCACTTGTTTACACCAAGAAACGATATATTTTTGAGGATGAAGCTCCTATTTAAAATTAACAAGTTATTTCAAAACACGGTCGCCAGAAGTTATCCATTTATTTTATTTTTTTTTGTAACCGCTAGTATCATCACTACCGACTTTTTTTTCTTTAATAAATACTTTTATTTAGAACAACACTGCTGTTCTTCTCTTTTCAAATGTTGTTTTTCCAACACAAAAATATTTTTTACATTTCTACTCGCTTAAAGAAGGTAATATTGAAGAAAATCTGGTAGTTATATTAAAATTTCCCTGTAATGTAGGCTTCTCGCGGTTATTTATTGAGTAATTTATCATTTTACCTAACCTGTAAGATAAAATGTAAAAGTGTTAAACATTTCACATCATGCCGATGCGCTGGGATCGTGATAATTTCTTTGGTAAATTTTAATGAAACCTTTACTAGTTTTTCGTCACATTACTTGCTGTATGCGTTTAAAATGTTTTCTTACAGCATCATGCCTCACATTGCAACTTAGACTGGAATCGATTCTATGCACCCTCTTGCGATACGAACAGACGGGTTCGGACCCTCCGTCTGGCTGGGGTGACCCGTGACCTTGATTCGCCCTTGTCCCGTACCGTACCGGTTAAGATTAGGTATTGATAACATACGTGTAGGGCATTGAACTGCAAATATGTTATCAACTGCGATAATTTTGAACGATTAACAGTCTGTTACATTAATGTTGTTTACATTTCATGTTTAATAAATATCTGACAGGAGAAACGATATGAGACGCGGCTCGACGTACAAATCGGCATTGGAAACGAGGCGCGTGCTCCCGCGTCAGTCAGTCGCTCGCGCCTGGTCGTCTGCGACGCACGTCTCGTTCGCAATATGTTGTTTCTGTTCCTCCTTTCATTTGCAGCGGCAGCGACCGCGCAAAACGCAACGCAGACTGCACGCGTCTCATCGCGCCGCGAACAGTTCCGCGTCATCTACGAATGGAACGCTATCGACTTCCAATGGGCGTCCCCGGAAGAACGCGAGGCTTACCTAAATACGAGCCGATACATACCCCGCAACGTCCTAATCTCTGGAATAAACTTCTACGGAGAAAACCTATTCGTGACCCTGCCGAGGATGCTGGAGGGCGTACCCGCGACGCTTGCCACGATCCCGGTGCGGCAGGTGGACACGGCACCCAAGCTTAGTCCCTTCCCCAGCTGGAGCGCCAACGAGCTCGGCAACTGCGCCGCTCTGCAATTCGTGCAAAACATTGAAATCGACCGCAACGGAATCATGTGGATACTGGACAACGGTCGAGTCGGTACACTCACCCATACCCCCGATACCAAGTGCCCGCCCTCGCTCGTTATGATAGATCTAAAATCCGGCAAAAATGAAATGGAGCGCATACCGCTGCCCATGGAGACGGTGAACGCGTCGACGTCGTATCTAAACGATCTCGTCGTAGATAATCGTGATGGTGACTACATTTACATCACCGATAACAGTGCCGTAGACCCGGGTATTATCGTGTTTCGTCGAAGCGACAAAAAGTCGTGGAAGGTCCGAGATGCAAAGTCTATGCTGTCAGTGCCCGAGGCGGCCATCTTCCGTATCAACGGCACGACCATCAACCTGCCCGTCAACGTCGACGGCATCGCCCTTGGACCTCAATTCTTGACCGAGGAAGGCTACGTCGATAGAACCGTGTATTTTACGCCCTTATCTAGTTTTCACTTGTACGCTGTTAACGCTTCGGTTTTACAAAACGAGTCCCTCTCGTCTAACGGCGACGGAGCGATACGCGCCTTCATCAAGGACCTCGGTACAAAGCCGTCGCAAACGGATGGCATGAAGATGGATTCGACGGGGACATTATTCTTCGGTTTGATCGGCAACTCGACTATAGCGGAATGGAACACCACGACGGACTTCCGAGTCGGCCAGCGCACTATCGCTCGGGATCCGAATTACATACAGTGGGTCGACCGATTCACTTTCGACGACAGTGGCAACATATACGTCGTGATCAACAGACTGTACAATTTCATTAAGAACCAAGTTTCTCTCGACGAGGTGAACTACAGGATCCTGAAGTCGCACACGGGGTCCAAGAGTTACATATACAGTCCGGACGTGAGTCCGGTGTCGCCGACGCAGCACGGGGCGGCGGCCGCGCCCGCTCTTTGCGCATCATTATTGGTGTTGGCCTTCGCGCACTTGTTAGCCTAGTCCCCGCGGTGTCTCTAGGGCGTAGCCCTGCGACGACGTAGTTCGTTACTTACGCTGGGACTGATAACTAAAGTTACCAAAAATTCATAGTTACCTTGAGGTCTTTTTAGTGGCAACGAGCAATGTAGATAACATTTATATGTTTTTAATTTATATGTTTAAAAGTTATTTATACGATGTAGAATGATAGAGCGTTCCATGTGACTACTCGAAGGCGTGCCGAAGAAACCTCGTGACGACCGCCACCGCCACCGCCGCCGCCGTCTGCTAGATGAAAGGTCGAGGACGTGTTTCTCAACACCACGAGTCACTCAACATAACATTCATTTATTTAAGTTGAGCGCTACATGTAAACTTCCAACAATATTTATTGTTAAAAACTTGTGATCAAATCTTAAGTAATGTGTAAGATCTGTCCAGTGTTTACTTCAAATTTTTTTTTTTTGCTAAATGAGCCAAATACTAATGTTTTGTAAGAATATATTTATCAATAGATATACATTATAAATGTATAATATATAGTAAATAAACTAGATATACTTAATGTACGCCTGTGGTATGAACGTGACTGAACTGAATCGTAATAAACGTGTTTCACATTAATTTGTTTGAATATTTAATTTTCCCCACGTCTCTGGCATTGATACAAAGTGTTAGCAGCAGGCAGCTCAATGTAGCCTTGTTAATGCAGGCAAGGCCACGGTCAGTCGTTAATCCAATAACAAACACCGCGGACGAAAATATTTGTACAACAGATATAATGTATCAAAGTGTTAAATAAAAATTATACCAATGATATCCTGTCAGACTTATCAAAATAGAAAGTTCTTCTCGACTCATTGGACAAGTACGAGTATATTAAAGTCAAACGACGACATAGATTAAACAGGTCCTGGAACTTTTTAATATTCGAATTTTAAATTTAAATACTCGGACAAGTGGTACAGAGAGTTTCCTTCCTTAAATGTATGTGTTTTTTTGATATTTCTAAACATATTTTATTTCAATTCAGTCAGCCCTATAGTTTAAAGCTATAGTGAATGATTTATCAGTAAAACAAAGGTACATCTTGTCTTAAAACATAAATTATGTATTGAAAAAAAATGCCAAAGACATTCACCGCTATATGACTTCATGATAATGTAGTAATACCAGACACATAAAGTAGTATGTTACACGACGTTATCGCTCCGACAAAAAAAATACAAAAGAAATAAAAAACGATAATGGCGTGAGAAAATAATTACATTTTGACATAGATTATTAAACTCAATGATAGAATCGTCAAAATAAAAAACAAAGTATTTTTTAAAATCACAAATATTTCCTGTCAAATATCAAGTCAAATACTTCCAAAAATAAGTAGTAGTATATAATATTTGACACACAGTGGTATACACTGCAATATACTGTTAAAGAATACACAACAATGTAGATTCACATTTATTTATCTTAAACAATTTCACTTCAAAAGGATTTCACTTTGTGAAACAGGCAATATGTACATAGATACAAAAAGTCTCGAGTACCGAGTACCGAGTGTCGGACACGAAACCGGTTCTATTTTAAATAATTAATCGCACATGACGTGTTATGTTATGCTATTTTCACCAAACACTTTTTGCTCTAAATCAGATACGATATTATAAGTAGAAAGTGAACGTGCGGCTGCAATGAAAGTATTCTTTAACATTTGACATTTCATTTTTTTATGTAGATTAACCTTAATTAAGCCTCCACTTATGAATTTACAAACTTATTATTTAAGTCAAACCACTTTTTTAATTATTATTTGCATTTGGAATCATGGTTATTATCTAAAGGGATAGGCAGATATAACGAATTTTTGTTATCTATCTAGTACAAATATCTAGCTTCTCCGCCTTTTTACATCCCCGAAAACATGTTTATATGTATACTGAGCTACAAGGTACACTTAAAATCGTATATATAAACTACCTCGGTGGCGCTTAGTTGTGTTACGATATGGACGCAACGCTTGACGTCTCGGGTCCAAATTCTGGATCGAGAAAAATTATTTTGGATTTTTTTCAACCCGATATCAGCCCGGAGTTTGAAATTTGAGCCCGATGTGGCCGATAAGCTCGTCGACTACCACATCATGGGACGGCATAACTCACTACGAAATGTGAGTGCACTAATTGCATATCTACCTACCCTTTCAAGAAACAAAGGCGTGAGGTATGTTTTTTTATAAATTGCATTAAGTTAAATTTCGAATCCTTAGCGCTAGAATTTCAATAAAAATATCTAAATCGAATCATAATATATAAAATTCCTACATCAAACCGCTATGAGCAAATACATTAATAGCATAATAAATATTATTATATATTAGAGTTTTCTATTGGTGAGAGAATTAGGTAGATGGATTCAGTAGTCTTATAGTTTAATCGGAATGAACAAATATATAAATAATTTCTCTTCATAACATCAGTAGAGATAAAATTCAAAATGTATGTAACTGGAAATTAATGATAATTGCCGAGCTAAATTTAAAACTACCACAACACAAACAATGTACCGAATGTTCAGATATACGGCTGTCAATGCGGTGATCTGAGAACAATGGGATGATCGAATCCGGCAGTCTTACGGCCGCATCATCACTGCCTAGCCTTGATTCTGTCTATAATAATACAATGTCAGTAACGATGTCATCAACAAGGAAATCATGACATCAACTATTATTTTCAACAACTGATCGCATCACTATGCGATTAGTTTACAAATATACACGCTGTCTACTGAGCCCGGGGAATTAAACAAAAAATAACTATAGAGGCCGCCTAGTTGATCAATACTCCATACCATAAACGAAACTGCCTCGTAGGAGCAGTTGTATTACGTATGCGATACAGTTGCATCGCTGAGGTATCGGGTTCAAATCCCGAATCGAGTATTATTTTGATTGTTATGAGCTCGCCCCCTATCACATTATGAGACGGGAAAACATACGGGTGCCTTAGTTGTACTTCTGCCTATCCCTTTGGGGAATACAGGCGTGAGGTATGTTTTTTTTATTATAAATACATATTTATTATAAAGTACGTCATGTGATTGTTATTTGACCGTTATTTAATTCTGTATTATGATTATGTTTTCGACTGTTGGTATTGTTTTATGCACACAATCGAGGTTCAAGAAAGCTTTGTTATGTTTTTATTGTTTTGCGTCAATAAAAGAAATCTCGACGTGGCTCCGTACTTAGGGGGCAAATTTTATAATCGATTTCTCAAGGTTATTCATAACAGGTAAAGACTAATTTATTTTGTGAAACTATTTTCAGAAGTTCTTTTGACATATTAAACGGAAATTCATCGTAATAATAGTCACACCAAATTTTCATCCATCAATCCAATATAGTACCACAAATAAGTACAAAGTACGACAGCACTGACAATGACACTGACCAGATGAGTCAGTTGAGAGTCGTGGATGTGTTATGTCTCTCAATTTTGTTAACAAAACCTGCACTTGTAGGCGAAAGCTTGATAGTTATTTATCAGCAAACGACCGTACCCTCTTGGGTTCAAGTTCGG
Organism: Papilio aristodemus; assembly: GCA_016277805.2. Taxonomy (NCBI): domain Eukaryota; kingdom Metazoa; phylum Arthropoda; class Insecta; order Lepidoptera; family Papilionidae; genus Papilio; species Papilio aristodemus. The sequence goes on along the minus strand of JAABKM020000002.1, from coordinate 2,544,359 downwards.
TTATTATATTATGTAACATAGTTACTAATACTGATGTGGTTGCGGACTCTACCACTGTTTATCCATATAATATTCTCGTTTTTATTTATTACTCTTTACTTTATCTTATATAACCTTGTTGATTATTTTAGTGGAACGACCGAGTTTACCACACTAATGTAATATAAAATATAAATTGAGACACATTGGGAGATAACTACTCTCATTGAGTTGAGACAGTTCATAACAGTGCACGAACGTGTCCGCTCGAGTGGGGAAATACTACGTACGTATGTACCTTTGTATGGGTTGATGTTGACGTCACTTATAATTTACGAGTATTCGAATCAAAAAGCCTCTTATTTCCTCACTTCGTTTATCGAAATGGTACGGAAGCGTCATCCAATGCGGTTTTTAATTTTAAATCCTTCGGTTTTCGTATCTCTTCGGCAGCTGTGCCTAAAGAGGCCTAACCTCTAGCACACGCTAGAGGTTAGGCCTCTTTAGGATACAGGTGGTCTCAATTAAACAGAAAATACATTCATACTCTCTAAAATATAATTAAATTGTATTGTCAACTCTCGACACAATCACACCATTGTAATGTTGTAAGTTTTGCTCGGTATTTCGGTGCCAATACATTAATTCTACACACATCAAACATTGTTGTTTCTCAACTTTAATAAAAACGATAAATGGATTTTTAATTTTAGTGATTAGCGAAAATTTAAATCTTTCAGTGTCACCATCATCGGTTAAGATTTTGGACATACTTGAAATATTAAGAATTAAATGCCCTAAAAATGTTCCGAAAAGTTTAAAGTGGGCGTAGCACAAAAAAGGTTGGGAAACACTTTTCTAAAAAGAAGCCATAAGTCAAATTTAACGTCTCTTAATCTACTAAGCAGTATCTTAAAATACCAGTTAGTCAGTTTTTTATTTATTTTTTATTTTATTTGGTACACAAAACAGTGAATAATAAATCTTAAATAATTTATTAATATGATTTACGTTTTGAATGACTAAAGCATGACTTTACACAAGATTTAACAGTTATTCTACTCATTACTTTTCGTAGAAAAGCAGTGTTTCGTAGAGTTTCGTAGAGTAGCAGAGGAATCCTAATTTAATAAAAACTATGGCGGATAATGCGGTAACCACGAGCTTGCTAACATGTACCAAGTTTAACATCAAGCTAAGAAATTTAAACAACACGATATGAAGTTGGATATTGAATGAACATTATTTATAGTAGAAATGAGGAAGCGTGTGGTTTCCTGTTGCATAAATCCTTTAGTGTATTGCAATGGCGTAGCTAGGGGGGTGGCGAGCGGGAAGGTCGCACCAGGCACCACAAACAGGGGGGGGGGGCACCAAAGTTGAAAATAATTTTTTTGAATTTTTTTTTTTTGCATGATGAATGTTAAAAGAAATGTTAAAAGAAAAATGAAAACCATAATCTTCATATTCGAAAGTAAAGAGTTAACCGAGTTTTCCGAACCGAATAAATTTTTATACAGCATATTAATTATCTCCTAAACGTTAAAAGATTTAGTCGTTACGTTTCGCAATCTACCCTTTATATAATTATCACAAAGTTTTTATCGTAAACTTTGAAAATCGAAATTACAATTCTGTTTCACATTAACGTAACTTTCAATCTCAATATTTTAAAGATCTTTCGCGTCATATCATGGCACTCAATTATCGATAA
>JAABKM020000002.1:2417524-2427934 GCA_016277805.2 Papilio aristodemus | reverse complement strand
ATAACAGTGTGTAAAAAAACAATTTTATTAAATTGAAATTATGCATTTTATTCATTCCGATACCGTGTATCCGTTAGGATGTTACATTACCCAGAAAAGTAACAGTGGTAATAATTACTCCTGCATTATAGAGAGGGACAAAGTAATGTAAAACAAATATTACAAATTGAGACTAATATCGAGGTCTTAAATTAAATCACCATATGAAAGATATATTATGTACTGATATAAATTTATTACAACTAAAGAATATTGTGAAATAAGGAACTTTTCGTGTAATCATAAATATAGAAATGCGCGGTCAGTAGCGCCGCCTTGGGCGCTCGTGCCGTTTCTGTTCTAATTTCGAATGCAAATTTCAGTTAAAGGAAACAAAACGATTAACTTTACGCGCCAATAACCCTGCCGTCCGAAATTTAGCCGCTCTTGCGTGTCGGGAACGTTGCACCTTACATCCATACCCTCGGGATATTATTCAGCGAACTTCCTTTTTAGAAATCGATTTAACAAATACTTTCTAAACGGACAGCCTAATATCGAGTAGCATTAAGCATTTCGAAATTTATACCGACATTAAATTTATATTCTGATTTATGGAATAAACAAAAATTATATACGATTTGTAAACTTAACTAGGTGCAACGATTGCTCGTGTGTGTCCACTTCTATAAAACAATTAAATTTACGCTTTATATTAAATAACTTACAAGTAAGTGAAAAAATTAGTATTGAGATAAAAATAATTGTAATCTTATGTGTTAAAGTTAGAAACTGTTCAATTTATATTCGTGTACATCATAACGATTGCAGGTCGCACGCGATCAATTCTTACTAATGTCAAAAATGTGAACATGTAAATTATTTTCAGTTGCGCGAGAAATGAGGGCATTTAATAAATGTAAGGAATGAAAAAGAATTCATACAATGTACAGTAAGAGTATAAAAAGCTACCAGAACTTACTTTTGAAATTTTCAAAAGACGTTTAAAATACTATAATAGATTAATACTTATATTTAAACACTGCTGTTAGTGATATTTGACTAATATGAAAGAAGACGTCACTATTGACATTGAAGGACCCAGCGACTCAACTTTAAGTCTACGAGAATTATTACCATGAGATAGCTATGTATGTATATACATAATATATTGGTACTTAAAGATATAAGAATACACATAGATAAGTTTTCGGTGTTGTCCTAATCTAATCAAAGGCTATTTTTGTAGGGTTTTGGAACCGGTCCCAAGAAAGTCTATCATAAAAAAATAAAAGAAATGGAAAGTTTAAATGTGATAATGTAAGACGTAGCACACTAGTTAATAGCTAAACGTATTTTAACTCTTAGTAAACAAATATTTTTAAACAGACGAAATCGATACCTAAATAAGACATATGCCAGTAAGCCTTCGGTGAAAAGAAAAACATAACCCACGCCTGTATTACCCGAAGGGGTAGAAAGAGGAACAACTTGTGCACCCACATTTCGCCGTATGTTTTTCCGTTCCATGATGTGATAGGTGACAAGTCTATCGCCATCAAATCAAATCATTCAAGCAATACAAATGTGTCAGAAGTTTGTATTCATTTATTTTACACGTATAAAGTAAATAACCTACAATATTGAGCCTACTAGAGTCAAATCTTTAACCTATACAGGCGTCTATATTAATAGAGTAATGAGGCGATTGTAATTATAAACTAGATATTGTAAGGCGGTAGTTTGTGAGATGAAATATAAACATAGAAGAGACGCGACTCCACGACTGATATCGCAAGGCCGGTCACTAACATAAGCTTATGATCTTAGACGCGTGCGTAAAGTGGTGTAACACTGGGTCATGACTCATCACGCTCAGTGAATCACTTTCACATTTTGCCACGAGACACATCACTGTGTCTACATCCTCATAGATTTGTAATGTAATTATATCTCATAAGATTTGGTTATGAATTTTTAAAGCTTTATTTTAGTTAAAGCTCGTTGTAAACTTTAGCTACGAAAAGTTTCAATTTAATTCTGAAGTTGTAGTCGGCACATTTTATGCGATACATATTTTTTTATCATACAACATACAGATAATAAATCCTTACCAGTTTTATGCCTACCACGCGACCGACCGTCGAATTAACCGAACCAAAATTACCGATCGTTTAACTCGAGTCCTTGTAACCGCTGACCGCTTACCGTACCAGTTTACGTATACGAACATTGTAATGACGTCTGAACAATGTGGAAGGCCCAATTTGTCGGCGCTACTAAATCATCCACACAAAGCGCCGCCTGATCTAAATCGATTTGTCCAAATTATGACCGGAAGCGGTTCGTATTACCGACAGTGCGCTCCTCTCTTAGGGATGAATGGCTTATAAATACAAATATTTTACCCTCATTATGTTATAAGAATATTACTACAACAACTGTATAATAAAGAAAGTACAGTAAACAATATTATGCTTCAACAGTACCAGATGAACTCTAAAGTTAAAAAAAGTTTTAAAAAAATCGCAAGAATAATATGAATTATTAATTTGGCCTCAATTTCTGGCGCTCCTTGTAACATCCTCCCTTGAGAAGAGTTAACAAGATAACCGACGAGTTAATGTATCCATAACATGCAAATTTATAATTAACTGCGTTATTCAAGTAATTGAATTACAGTTAATATGAACTAAGCAAAGTAATTTACAATGAAAATGAAAATTTATAACATACTTTTGATAACAACGCCCCGTGTTACTTGGATACAATTTAGTTTTTACATTGATTTTAATAATGTTGCTAATTTTGATAGTCTTGGTATTACAGACAAGACATTCATGTAATAAAACGCTCATTAAGCTTAAGTTTATACTGGGGCATTTTTCGGGATATATTAATTCGATAAAATACCGGTACGTGTGAACTAGTCAAAATGATTCTACGAGGGCACATGTCCGTGCGACTATTAGCAACAAGCAGGTGGGCGCCATGAGGTCCGTTAATTTGCTCAATATTTATACGCAAGATGGCGTCAGCACAAATCGTAGGTCATTACGGCCGTCATTTGGCGAGGTGGCTCTGTTAATGAGCTTATGTTCAATATAACCGTCTGCCGCTAGGGTCAAACTAGCGGGGGGCCGGTTTTTTTACTCCGCTCCCCCTATGTTTTGACACTCTCAGAAATTTATAAAAAAAAATTACCGTTCTTATATTTATTAAGATTATAATCCTGCAACAATTTTAAACATTTTATGTATTTATATATTTTTTCGCAAATAATTTTACTTACTTTTGTTACATCATAACTAGGTCTTAAGACCTGATAGGACTTAAGTAGTCGTCGTATTAAATATGAAGAAATATTGTTAACCGCCGTCATTCATTAATTTTACATATAAATAACCCAACTTAATTTTAGATAAAACTTTAGGCAAGCATTAGGCATCAGACGTTGTTTACTTGTTTGCTACCTTGTCAACTTTGTTAGCAACACCTACCAGATGTTATTCAGAACCTAAATTATTCTAGACTTCTAGACCTACTTATATACAAAAATTCATTCAACGGTCTAAGAGAAACTAGGTAACAAATCTCACGCCAGTATTCTCCGAAGGAAAGAAGGGAGAAGAAGTTCAATTATATACAGACTAACAGAAGACTAGAGGATTACTTATTGTTGATGAAGTCTGATGAAAATCCAAAAATTAACTAAGTCAAGAAATTATACCAAACACAACGACTTGACTTAATTCTCCCTTTACAATTTAAAATAATAAATAAGCGTAGTTACTTCTATAAAAACAAAGCTAAAGGTAAAATAAGATACAATATTCTCTTTACCAGGTAATTTGCTTTCATATTTTTAAACTAGTATCGTTTCTATTGAAAACGTGTAATTGACAATGGTGCTATTCGTAATTACCTTACGCCATATGGTCACCAGATGTTTCGCAACAACTATATAAAAGAAAAGGCTTTCAAACAGCGCGTGGGATAAACAACCACCCTAAAACTTATCCCGAAAAAATTGTAATAAAATTACTGAAAGATTAACATGAATTTATATACAATAGATTTAAATTCCTTAGAAATTTCTTCATTATGATGGAACAAATATTGAATTACAAGAAATTTAAATTTAACATTTTTATTAAAAAATGTCAAATAATCTTTTCTTATGTTAAACATAAATGTTATAATACTTAACATTTTAAAATTAACTATGTCTTTGTTGTGAATTTTTAATTAATGACGAAAAATTATCACCTTAATTTAATATTCTTAAAATTTATATATTAATTGAATATTAATATAGTTTTGATTTGGTCACGGACGATACTGGTCTCACAACGGAAATAAAAAAAAAATAGAAATATGTCATTATAAATGTTGTACAATTCTTATTTTGTCTGACATTTTTTTTGTCTCATTTATTAAAATTAATAAAATAATTTAATATATTTTAATTAATTATGTACGTAATATATTGTATCGATTTTATATAACCCACTATAACGTATGATGAAGTTACATTTCATATCAGAAAGATACTGATATCAAGTCAACATAAAGTGCTAATGCAGAGCATATGTAAAGATAAAAGAAATTTAAAAAGGTATAAATTTTACTAACAACTTCCGTTGTTAATATTCGTCCAAACGATACCGGTCACGAACAAATATAAGCAGAGTAAAACAAACAAATATGAAACCTAATATTACTATTAATTTACAAAACTTTTAATTATAAACTCGATTACGTAAATTTAAGTCTTTCGCCAGACGTAATAAACTGATCTTAACAATTGAATATTTACACAAGATTTAGAAAAGACCGCTAGCTGGTACTAGCTAACTGGGAATGAAACCCTAGCCATCAAGTATCTCCGAATAACCGACGTGCTACCACATCGGTCACTAAGCCACTCCACTCCTACACTCTCACATCTTATTAATTATTTTAACGCAATTTTTCACCCATGTTTTTTTTTAATTATGCAAAAATTTAAATTTTAATTATAAACAGTCGAATTATTTAATGTTTTTCTCTTCAAAAATGGACAGTAACAAATAAGTTAAATAATCAAATTGAAAATAATAAAGATGAAAAACCCAATCTATAGTTACATATTTAAATATTTTTCATTACACAAGGGATTAAAAATGTATAAACTTTGATAATTTTTATTCTAATAAAAGCAATTGACACAACATCGGAAACGGAACACAACCCTCAAAAAAAAACCAACATGATTTATCCACTTCTGATTCTGAATCATAAAAAATGGTCTAGCGTTCGACCCGACGAAAATTAAACGAAACCCAAACGTACGTCGCTAAACGTCAGTCTGTCAGGAGCGGCCGTGGAGGACGAGTGTCGCTCCGGTTGAAACAACGCCACAAGATACGCTCGCGTAATATTAGCGTATTGTTATATTAGAAAATAATCAATAAAACAACTATTTAAAATCTACCTCGGACTAATATTAGTGAAATATTAAGTGCAGTGACGTTAAATACTGCAAAAAACAATTGAAAATTACTAGTGACATTTCAAAACTTTTAGAAATGATGGGTAAGTGTCAGTTTTGACTAAAAATCATTTTATTTTTTATACTCTGTTGTTACGTATAGTTCGTCCTTCAATTTCTTGTCTGTATTATTGACATCGACCGTTGTTAATCTTTATTTATATTGCAAAATATTTTCTGACATATGAAGGAACCTAAAATTTGGTATAATTTTATCTGTTTTCCGATTAACTTTTAATTTTCAATCATTAATTCAATGAAGATCGAGTTTGACTAAAATTCTAATGTAATATTAACGAACTGTTGCGATGCGAAATTTAGTATTAGTTAGTATTTGAATTTGAAAATATTTTTGTTGTGCAGTAATAAAATTTATTATGATACAAATACCCCACAATAATATTTTTCATTTCATAAAATATAATTTTTTATTAACATTCAATACAAAATTTATTTTACCACCTACCATTAAAAATAAAAACAAAAATGTAATTCAGTAAAATAAACATTTCGTTGGGTATTGTAAATAAAATAGGCAAAATTATATAACGTTCATAAACTAAGTAATATTCAACGTACAATTGTCCGTCGTTTGTAAGAAAAATTAAAAAGAGTTTTATATAAATGTGTTCTCTTAAATAGATTAGTATATATTAAACAAGTTCTGATAAATATTGTTACTATTTTTATTTATTTCTGATTTCATTCGATATAAAAAGTACAATTCCAAAATGTTTATTTCTAATGATTTTTGTTACAAGACTACAACATTATTGTTAAAAGTTTGTGCTCCGCGATATCAAATCGCAAAGTACAGTTGTAGTGCATTTATTAAAAATATACGAAATCGTTCATTCATAAAATCGATTTAAAACTCATCGATTGTGTATCGATGTCAAGTAGCTAATTCCTTTTAGTATGAAATCACGAGCGTATATAATCGCCTGGGAAGCCGAAGCCTGATTTATGCTCTATTTTTTATGTGGATCGACCGCTAGCAACTTCACGGTATGACACCGGACTGATATGGATCGCACTCGCGGCTAGCGGCTAGCGGCTAGCGGCTAGCGGCTAGCCGGCCAAACATAACCGAGTGAAACGAGACAATCCGACACGCGAAATCGTGTTGTTCGGATAATCGCTGTAATTAAAAAAAATATAACAATATACTCAGATATAAGATAACCTAAAACCCTACTTTAACATACAACAATAAAACGAATGTGGTAGGAGACATGATGACAAGTTTAATTTGAATAGATAATATTATATTTGTTTTTTACTAAATTACAATATTAAATATTGTTCTTTTTTATTATGATAAATCTTAAATTTGGAAACCGATAGTTGTATTGCATAATACTTTTGAAATTAAATCTATATCAGGTATCATTGTTCCAATAATAAAGAACCTGTCGTTTTATCCTTACGAAATTTCTGATATAGCATGAGCTTCAACTGCAAGCACTGGTACATCTCTCGAAGTTTTATTCATGTCCACTAGCATAGTAGCTACACTAAGGTCTCCTAGCGTATCCACCAGAATTACTAAAATATAATTTGCGAATCAGAATAGGCTATACGTTCAAAAACAGGTAGTAACATGTCGCGATGAGCGATGGTACCAACGAATTGAATATAAATCTATTAATATGTATAGCTCATCATTTGTAATAATATATTCATGTATATCCGTAATACGTAACTTATAGGTCCTCTGGGGCAATAGGTCTTATATTAAAGATTACCGAAACAACTTCCTTTAAAAGCTGAAAATCTGCAATACCTTTCAGAGCATCTTCATTTCTTCGACCTTACGACCCAAATGTGGCTGGTTTTCAATCTATCAATACACTCCGAGCACAAAACAAATCCTTATAACTGTTTATAATATAAACGGTAGATAGAAATTTCGGAACATCATAAAAAATGTGATTAGATACAATTTTAAGCTACTAGACTGTTTAAAGGAGTTAGGAAATATATATTGTTAACTCTTAATTTTACAAGAGTAGTTATGACAGTTACACAGATGGTTTAACTTTTATGAAAACGTCTCAAATACCGTTGACACGGGACGTTAGAGCTGCACTTGTAACGAGTACCACCGTCACTAAAACTTTCCTAGCATTATTGTTACTGTTATTTTCTAAAATAAACAAATCGCATACAAGAGATTTTTGGTAGAAAACTTGTTTATCTTTTAGTTACTTGCTGTGTGTCGACTGTGGGGTACGCAGAACTCTACATTACAAGAAAATGTTAGCACACAAAGCTTTGACAAACCGACATATATAAAGAACCGTTTGATCATTACACCGTTCTCCATAACAAATCCGAAGTAATGTTAAATTTGCGAACGTAAAACTTTCCCAATTTCCTACTTAATAACTCCTTAATGGTCAAAATTTTATATTTGTTACATCAAATTTGGACTACCCATGGCCATAGCATATTATATGTCGAATCAATAATTAAAAACTTTATGCAAAATCAAATGAGTGCAAAGTCGCAGGCATCAGCTAGTTAAATATATATATATAAATAACAATATGTAAAATTATATTTTGCTTCTTCTAACTTACCATAGTTGAAATATAATGCTCTTCTAAATGCCAAGGTGTGCTTGGCTTTACGAAACATTCGTAAAATAGTAATTTTTAAATAATGTATTCCTCTAGTAATCAAAATTATTTTAATAAATGAAACCGTAATACAGAGGAAGAAAGTATCCCAAGCGACTCGCATTAATTTTTCTATAAAAAGTTAAGCTCGACTAACTGTTGGCGTGGTTCCAAATAAGTTATAATGAAAAGTAGGCTCACATTCAAAGTGTCTATTACTGACGACCACGTTATTAGTGTTGTATGTATAATTCAAATAGCGTCTTGTATAAGTTAATGTATTCAAAAGTATCTATCAAATATCGCTCATTTACGAAATAAACTTTCTAGGTGGTGCCATAGTTTTCAATCGTAGATTAAAAATTACTATTAACTAATTTAATTTTTGCAAAGTTCGGGAGTTCAGCCATTTTGACAAAAATCCTGAAGAAAGAAATATCTTACTAATCATTTCATCTGTATAACATTAGTTAAATATAAATTCAACTTATGATAGCTTTTAAGTTTTTATTGACATTTTGTGATTTAAAAGTTTCTGAATGTATTATTTCATACGTCAAGAATCAATTTGCAATAGTAAAAAGCTTTTATTTTGTCGTTGAAAATATAAGACAAGAATGCAGTTTATTTTCAACAGCATTATATTTGTATATTAATCAGTCCGCTCAGGATAAGCGGTCCCTAATGTAAACAAAATTTAAAATCCAAAAATAACACTTCCACCCTTGCAGAAATAGAGTGGCACTATTTTAAAGCTGTATTTGGAGTAGCGAGTTTTTACCGTCGTTTAATCTTAATAAAGCACTGATAGTTTAATGATTAAATGCAATGTGACATTTTGATTTTAGAGCCCCGAATTAACAATTTTATAAACAAAAATTATTTACCATAATTTTAGACAAACACTTGTTTGTCTAAAATTATGGTAACACTTATGTATTATGGTAACACGGTAACACTTGTTTGTCTAAAATTATGGTGAGTAGCATATAAAGTTTGCTACATTGATCCTAAAAGAAAGAAATGCTATTTTATTACCAATAGCACTTAATAGTATTTTTTATTCTTGTTGCAGCAATTAAAAAAAACATAATTCTATCAAAATACCCATTACATATGTTGGGGAAAAATAATTTAAATGGTTTCCTCATCGACATTTTTTCCATTCTTCTGCGTATAAAGACAAATTCCGCAATTCGTTCGCTTCCCGCTTGCAAAACGCATGCATAGGTTACTTTCACGGCATCGTAATAATGCAAAGAGTTGAGGAGATTAGAACATAATGGTACCGCGGTGGGCGCGTGGGAACTCTCCCAGCTCACGTGCCGTTACACTAAATCCAACATTAATATGCTTGATTTAGATAAAAGCCGACTCTAATGAAGACATCACTTCGCCGGAGAAAAATGTACCAATAGATCTTAGTGACGATAGAGGCGACTAAGTAATGTACGTAGTTTCGGACGACTCGATTAATTATAAAGAAAACAAAACGTTAAGGCTTTGTTGGAAGATAAAAAAGCATCGACTTTTGGTCTCAATGATGGCCACGCTCGCCTGTTAATATTTATAAGGCGCTGTTGAATAATCCAAGTGAACGAACTATACGAGACATTCAATTATACTTCCATTCATAAATCGGCAATGATTCTATGCGAGCGTAGGTGGTGTTCATAAGTCACCGGACAATAAATCAGCCGTGCATACATTAAGGTTCAACAACTCAGTTACGTTAAGTATATTTCTATTATTCGAGTAAGTTTATCGATTAATTTATTTTTTAGTAGTTACACCTAATTGTAATAGAAAATTATTTAAGATTAAAAATACAAGAACCCATCACATTTGCACAATATCTGACAATTAGTGGAAGGTGTATTCTTTGACTTTTAAAGCTTTTGGTTCGATAGAAACTTATTCATTTACTGTTTTTGGACTCCGTAAACAGTTGTCCTTTTTAGATGTTGCAATATTTATAATGTTATATATTTTCGCATTGGCATGAGGCAACAGGCGGTAATAGATGAGGATTACCATACGTTTTCACTTGCGGTCGTCGGAAGCCTTTTAATATCAGAAACATCCTTAATTTAGAATTACTAGGATTGTTGATGTAAGTGTATTGAATATTAATAAAAGTTATCATTATGTGCGGTACGTCGCGTAGGCTCGCGCGCATCGTTTGACGTGCGACGTAGCAGCGCTGTGGCCGCCGGTTAGTGGTTCCGGATATATCGGACGTGTCGGATGTCGGGTGAGTCACCGCGCCCACGC
>JAABKM020000002.1:2296390-2307251 GCA_016277805.2 Papilio aristodemus | reverse complement strand
TTTCTCAAAGTGCAAATTAATTGTGCATAAATTATATGTTTCAGATGAGGTACCATCTTGTGTTCAACCATCTGTGACGAAGCTTATTTAATATATAGCTGTGGAAAATATTGCACTTATCATAATTAAAAAAAATTATGTATATGTAATAATTTCCATAGACAAAATAATGGTGATGAATGTACTTGCATACAAACAATGATAATCAGTCGGCAAATCTCCTAAAGACAATTTATTAATGTCATCTGACATTGTTCAATGTTTTCCAGTAATAAAGTTCTGGCCCCTCGTGACTTGCATAGAAATTATAGGTTATTTAGGTAGTTCCCATTAAAGTTGTAGAGGCCGCTGCCATTTTCAGGACGAGATTCAACAGTTGACAGGGCTATGGTGCAGCAAGCAGCGAATCGCGTTATATTTTGGTCCCTTTCAGGTATTTTCAGGTACTCGTAACGGACGAGCGTGTACATTCACGCTCGAACTATTTTCGAGACAAGTAACTGATAGTTTGCTTTCTGCCCCTCCCTAGCATAGATTTGGCACATTCGCGGCCCGCGTGTCACTGTTGTCTCTCATTCTCACACAAGTCTCGTACTTGACCGAGACGCCGGCATGATAAGGCAAGTCAGCTCCATTCATATCTGATTCTATCGTGCAGCTAGTGGCAGGTCAGATTGTAATTATTTATATATACGCTGCAATATATATCTAACGGGAACTAAACTTTTATTCAAATTAGCTGGTTCAATATATAATAAAACAATTATTATATATAGAGTGTGTACAGGAATAAACAACAACGGACTTACATATGGTTGTGAATGACAGGTGAAAGAACTTCTGATGTCATTCGGTCAGCTCCGTGCTTTCAATTTGGTGAAGGACGCCTCGACGGGCCTCAGCAAGGGATATGCCTTTGCTGAATATGTTGATATATCCATGACTGATCAGGTAAATAACTAAATACAATAATTTGGATTAAGGCATTTCTGTATAATGTTTTAATATTTTTTCTTTTTAAAGGCAATTGCAGGACTAAATGGAATGCAGCTAGGAGATAAGAAGCTGATCGTCCAACGAGCGAGCATCGGGGCCAAGAATTCCACCTTGGGTGTGTATATTCAATGTAATTGAAAACAAATTTTCCTTTATTTTTTTTAGTTAACTTTATAGCACATTGTGTACACCTTATATTAACTCTGTTTACCACGTATGTATAATCTAGGTCAAGGTTGGCGGCATGTTCACACCATACTACTTTTATAAACTTTGTAACTTTATGACAAGGATTATGGTGAGTTTGTACCTGATTGGTTTTAGTTTATTTAATATTTTGTTATGAAATAATGATGCGACCAGATTACTAGTAGTAAGTAGCATTAAATAAATTTAGTTTTTTTTTAAATGATTTTATGAGAAACAAAAGAAATAGTATGTAGTATTTAACTTACTTAAAGTATATACAGGGTTGTTCGGAAATCACAAGTGGAAAGTTAAAACTAGGAAAAAATTCACTATATTTGGGGCCTTCTTGTGCCTGTACTAAGCAACCTTTTATATAGTCAAGAAATCTTGTATTTCATCATACACGTTATTTCGGAACAGCCTGGATAATTTACGTTTAATATAAATATAGTTTATTCAACAAGTTGAAATAGTTAAAGAATATTGTAATGTTGTCAGCTATGACGGGCGCAGCGCCGGTGACGCTGCAGGTGGCCGGGCTGACGCTGGCGGGCGCGGGCCCCGCGACCGAAGTCCTGTGCCTCCTCAACATGGTCACCCCCGACGAACTCCGCGACGAGGAGGAATACGAAGACATTCTTGAAGACATTAAGTGAGTGCTCACGATTTTGTTATAAATATGTTTATACATTTTTTATTACAAAAAGTTAATAAAAGTTTATCATAAAATATGGCCATAATAAATAGTCGTTGCTAAGCAAATACGTAAAGTAAATATTTTTATTTATTGCTAATAAACTTGTGTTTTCAGAGAGGAGTGCAACAAGTACGGCTGCGTCCGCAGTATTGAAATACCGCGACCTCTGGAGGGGGTCGACGTGCCGGGCTGCGGAAAGGCAAGTCGATTGTTGAATTATCAAAAATAACAAATATATTAAGGCAATTGCTGCTGGTGTTCCTTTTTTTCTATTTATTTACATAAAGATTGTGTTTGTTGCGATTGAGACAAAATATTAATTTGGTTGCGTGCAGGTGTTCGTGGAGTTCAACAGCATCGCGGACTGTCAGAAGGCGCAGCAGACGCTGACGGGCCGCAAGTTCAGCAACCGCGTCGTCGTCACCTCGTACTACGACCCCGACAAGTACCACCGCAGAGAGTTCTAGCCGCCTCACCACCACTCATCATCACCTCGTAATATATTAAAAAACAGACATTAAAACTTCAATAAATCACATAATTCGGTTTTTTGTATCTTTTATTTAAATAATATAAAGCTACTATTGATAATTGTTTGGTTTCAATGGCATGTTCTTCATGAAAATAACAGAAAATTAGAAGAGAGACATGTCTTTGTCTATAATTGCGCCGGAGTTGAAAAAACGGACTTTACTCTCTAATATGACACTAAAAGAGGAGGCTATCAAGTACTTTAATATAGTTACAATGTTTGTAAACTGTAAATTTTAATTTTTAAACTTAAAATTATATTTTTTTATAATTTGTAAAAATATTAAAATGATAATATTAAATCGACTTTAAAACTATTAAAAAATCTATACAATAAACTTTTCGAGTCAAACATCTTCGTTTTGTATCGCCGGCTGGTATGTGTTGAGGGAGCCCGTCTCCGACGAGAGAACTATCTTCCGCATGACGACGTACAGAGCTCCACCTGTGAGCAGCATCCCGATTCCCGCCATCAGGCTTATCGCCCAAGCTGGTACTGCGTTGCCATCTGGAAGTGAAATTACAAAAAAGTTATAACGGAGTCAAGGTTATCTGCAAAAAACCTAGCAGTTCTCCAGCACTTTAAGTTTTAATATTATTGTCAAAATCAAGTACTTTTTCTCTCAAAATAAATATAAATATAAATCACTCACGGTAGTACGTCCGAGTCATAACACGTCTTCCTCTAAGAATTTTTCTCCTCGCTTCCGCTTCTTGAGCGATCGTACTTAGAATAACTGAAAATTGAACAATAAAAATATATAATTTGCTAAAAATTAATGTTTCCAAATAATTCCAGCATTGCATTATTTAAAACTTTAATCACTATAGATATACTTTATTTTGCATATTTCATTTTTACAAAGTGCAAAGCTCACCTAAAACAACAGCAAAGTAGAACAATAGGGGCTTCTTTTGAGCCATCTTAGCAACTTTAATAATAAATTTGACCAAGTAATTACTTCAATATAAGGGAGTTTTGTTAAAACTCGTAGTTACGGTACGACACAAGAAGCACGGGTGTGTTTTTTAGCACAGGCTTATCGCTCCTAGATAAGATAATGATTACTAATAAACGTGAGTCGTCCCCTTTGTACTTGTGTAATACTAAGGATTCTATGAAAATAATTATTCGAAGAACCGCTTTCCCTGATCGTTCTACTATAATGTTATGAATACAAAAGTGTCCGTACAGTAATGATGTTGACCTTTTCAACGATTCTTCTCGATGCCTTTCGAAATAATACAACAAAAATTAACTCTTCTTTCTTATAATTCTATTGATCATTTTACTGAAATCGACCCATGCGAAGAAAAGAGTTACATGTGTAATGTACATGAAACTTTTCTCTTAGCATGGGTCGAAATAAGTTATTGTGAATGTTGTAATACTATTGTGTTTGAATATTTGTATATAAGATATTTGTATAATTAAATTTATATACGTATTCTAAACATATTTGATTACTTTAACCAAATTATGAAATACACGTAACCAAGAGGACCAAATCCTTTAGTATTGTAGGAAATCTCTGTGTACTGTAGGTCAACTTTTACAACTTTGTCTCTTTATTTAAAAATGATTTGAAAGCATCCTTCTCATCCAAATAAAAATTATTAGAGTTTAAAAAAAAAGACAATTATATGCATTCGGATGTAGACGCTCTCATTTTCTTTCATAACATATTTTTGATAATATAAGTGTTAAACGGGTAACTCGGCGTGGCTGTTACTTGATTTATTTGACCGATTTTATTTAAATTTGATGAAAGATCGCCCTGCTCATAAATCGTTGAGGCAGATGCTTCGTGAAGTAATTAAGCTCAAGAAACCTGGCTTGGACGGTCATGCAATATGCATCTAGACTTCCGATTTGAAAGCGCCCGAGTGGAGAAGGGTCAAGCATCAGTTGATCTCATTTCAATCGCTAGCTATTTTTTAATTTTTAACAGATAACAGCATATCACACACCATCATTTTGTGGCTAAAAAATAGAAATGTTTCTTTTTATCTTTTGCGATCACAACTTATAATTGATTCATAGATTTAAATCCAAGTGAACTGTAATTTTAAAAAGGCAGTGATCTGTATAAAATGTTATGAATATCGTATCCGTATCCGTATTTTCAAAATCTAAATTCAATCAGCAGACTCAGCTACACACTCTATGACGGAGTATTGGTCTTGGTCCAAGATTGACACACATAAGTAAAATATAAAATACTCTTTGTTTTGAAGTTAATTCCTAAATAATTTATTTTAGGTTTTTTATATCAAATTTGTAACCTTAAATTAATTATACTTAAAGATTTTTACGCAGAAAACATGGCAACTAGTCGCTTAGAAAGAATTGGTACAATATTTACAAGGTATTTGACTATCGTTTAAAGTACCTATTGCCTTTTTTTTAAGATTAAAAATAAAAACAGCCCCTGTGTTCTAAGGGGGAACTTTTTTATATTTTTCCCGCCAATTGAAATTTATTACAATTCAATATTTAGATCCAATGATTTTAATACCTTGGGGGTTAAAAACCGTATCAATAATAATGTTATTTCTATACAGAATGATTTTAAGTAAACTAAAAAAAACTCTTAAATAAATTCTTCAAAATTGGTAGCTAGTATAAATTGTTTGGATAAAATATTTATCCAACAAATTTGTTTCATCAAAATTTTCAAAATAATTTGTTTTGGTATAAAAGCTCTTGCTAGAGCTTAATGATCGGACATAATATAACTAACAAACATATTAAGGTGATGATTTAAGAACATACACAACTTAATTTCTTTATGGTATAAGTCCAAACTGTAACAAACAGCTTAGTGAATGCTTAGTTACCATTTCTATCTATTAAGTCCTATAACAGACATAAAGGAGCTGGAAATAAATTTCGTCATAACGTTTAAATTAAATCAGAAACTAGACAACTGATCTTTTATTTCCCGTTTGTTTTTAAATGAAACGATAACATTATTTTGTTTTAAATATAACATTGATGACCCTATGCTTATAGAGTGGAAGGTCTCCTTACACGTGGCGCAATGAAACCCGATGATCGGCCACTTTGGTTTGATGTGTACAGGGCATTTCCTCCGAAAGAAGAACCCAAGTTTGCTAGGTCTAAACCTGAGGTGAAACAAATTAGGAAAATCTTATACAAAGAAGATGCCATTAGAGCGTAAGTCTATATAATAAGATATTGTGTTTTCAAATTGCTTGAATTATGTGTATGTGAAAGCTATTCTTTAGTAATTTTCTTTTACTCAAGCCAGCTTCATTTGGGTTACTTCAAGTAATGATCATCCTAAATATTCATTACATGTTTTCTTTATTGTATCCATGTTATTTAACATTTAAAAATCTACAGGAAGTTCCATGCAGAAGGCCATGGATTAGGGATAAATATGTTAAATCCGTCTGGAGAAACACAAACTAAGAGGTTATTACAACAATATGAGAAGCTGAAATCCGAAGGGGTGCCAGATAATGAGCTGATTGAAAAATCAGTTGCTGCCGTTTCAATGGATCGCCAATTAGCTTCTAAAATCATTCCTAAGAATCCTGATTCAGTTACAGCTCAGGTATTGGGCAGTGCGGATATAAAAAACATCTTCAAAGAATGAAAGTTGTGTTATAAAATTTATAGATCACAGAGTCCTTACATTTATAGTTTAGTATATTACATAGAAGCTTGTAAATAAAAATTAAGAATTATCAAGTTTTTTTTTTCATAATACTTAACTCCTATATTCTAATTTTGATTGGTGACATTGGCTGATCTGATGCTCAAACCTTGCCAAGAGATGCTATCAATTCTTATTGGGAAATAATATCATGTCTTATTACACAAATTAAATGAGTCTCCATAGTCCTAGAGCAAGTTGTCTATCATAATACTTTTTAATGCTGTTTTAACAAGAGATAAGAATATAATCTAGTAATTTTAAAACTTGGTTAAAACTTATCTTTTAATAAGAAATAAATTGGTCTTTTGTATTAATTTAACTTGTGGTTAGTTTTGAGGTGTAATAAGTAGTTTGTTATTTAAATAAAACAAAATGTTCAGAATTAGAATGTTGAAGTTTTTATTTTGAAAAACAATTGGCGAATTAAGGAAAAAGAACGACAAAGAAATATGTAATGAAATTATAGAATAGTTTAACCTACAGAAGTAATAATTAAAAAGAAAATTTTAATGCGCTTCCCGCATAGCTGCGTCAAGAGTTTTTTGCATATATTCCCATTCAGCGCGTTTAATCTTAGCTACCAAATTGGTTTGCAATTTTCTCATATCTTCCTCTAACTCTTCTCCTAGTTTATTTGCTTCCGCTTTATGATCTGCTTCCATTTCTTCACATCTGTTACAAAAAGATACAATTTAAAATATGATGAAAATTAATAAGAAATTAAATAAATAAATTAACAATGGATTACTCTTTCTTAAATGCACTATGGATTTCTTTTAAAATCTTCAATTTATGCTTTTGTGAATTAGTAGCTTGTTGAATGCACTTCATAAATGACATTGTTAACTGCTCAAGTTTTTGTTCATTTGCCTTCAAAGTATTATAATCCAATTCTAAGTTGTTCACCACGTCCATCAAACTTTTGAGTAGATTTTCATAAGTTTGTTTCCTGGAAAATACGACAATTAATACATAATATAATGGCATGAACAAAGTAATGTTTTAAAGATCATTTATACCTCGTCTGTATTTGGTCACTCATAACATTTATTAGTTTTTGACGCTGTTCACTGCCAATATCGTTGTTTTCATCATTCTTCTTTTTAGATGCTGCTAGATTATTAGTTATTAGTTTTATTTCCTTTTGTTCTTCAATTCTTTTGCGTTTCACATTTTTTTTATTAGGAGATTTCTTTGAAAAGTCGTTTTCTTCCAAATCTTCGGATGAAAAATGTAATTTAGACTTTCTTATTGACATCTTTATCAATTTATTTTAAATTAAGTACCAAATTAAGCAAAGCAAATTGAATTATATCACGAACCCAAAAATGCCGCAATACCAACGAAAGTAATGATTCCCGCCAAGAAAAATCATAGATTAATTTCTATTTTTTGTTGTTAAGGCAAAGATCGTAACATACATACATTTCGTAAATATTATAAAAAAATTATTATTATTATGCTCAAAAAATGTGATTGAAATAGAAAATCATAAAACAATTAATATAAAATCATTTAATGTCAATTTATAAAAGTAAAAAAATTGTTTCGTCAAAACACCACACAACATTCTTAAATGGATGTACAGACAATTTATAGTACTGGATAAGAACGGCAAGTGCCCGATTTTTGGTCAATTCATGAGATAGGACAACGCCTAGACATGGAAAATCGTTGGCGGGACATATTTCGACTTGATGTCAAATAAAACTCTCTTATTTAGACACATTATTTAGAAAAATGGTAAAAATTTATTTTAGAATGGATTGGTGTAGCAAATTTGTGAAATCAGACTACGTTCGTTCCCACGCAGCAACATTGACACACTCGGAGTGCAAGTGCTGCGTCGTGGTTTTCGAAACTAATGAACGTAGCTTTTTTGTAAGTGGGTGTAATGGTGTAAGTTATACGAAATATTTGGCATTTTAGTTCACATTAGGGGCAAGAAAAAATGGAACTAAATTGTGTCAATATTTTCAATTATGAGGTGAGGCACATGGTGAGATGAGGTGCATCATGTAAGTATCGACAACTTTGGCACTTAAAATCAGATGGCAAATCAAATACTTTTAATTTTTGTATAATATGTCACCGCTGTTTCAGGTTACAACCTGAAACAGCGGTGACATATTTATTACAGAGGAAAAGAATGTAATTATATTTATTTGCTGATCAAAATCAATAAAAATAAATAAAATCACAATTGATAATGAATTGCTTTATTATTCTCATAAAATCTAATTACAATCTAAACACAACTCATTCAAGATACCATTTTATAGTAAATGACACAAAAAATATGTTTATACAAAAACAGTATTTACATTATTTACAAATTATATTGACATTTTTGACCCATAGCTTTTTATTTGTCTATGGGATTATGTATAATTGCATAATCTGTGGCAAAAACAAAACGTATAATTATTTGCTAGGACTGCGAGCGATGCTTCCTGTAGCAGCGCTTGTCGGCCTGCCGCGTCAGGATGTCGGATACAAAGTTCCTGTGCTTGAACACCCGCAGAATGTCCTCGCGCGCCTCCTGTATGCCCTCGCACACTATCTTACTCCTCTGAATATTGCCCTGGAATATACAAAACGGCCTTTTAGGTTAACCACAAGATAAATTAGTTCTTACAAAGCGAATTATTAGAAAATATGTCAACGAAAATAGGTGTATGAGTGTTATTGGGTCGTACAGAACATGGTGTACCTTGAGCAGTTCCAGGAGCGCGTGCTCGTGGGGCTGCAGCGCGGCCAGGGCGCGGCCCGAGGCGGTCTCCAGCGCGCGCAGCACGCCCGCCAGCTGAGACCCCACGTCCGCCTCCAGCGACACCTGCACGCCATGTTACTCAAATACATCTTCACTCTGCCTTGTGTTTGATATTTCACTAATGTACTCAGCACCATCTTACAGAATTTTAAGCTATTAAAAGGTTGTTTTTGGTTACTAAAAGATGGCACTTTTTTATTCGAATTCGTTTCATTTAACAGTAATTGCCGTTCCCGAAATAGTCAAAATAAATTTATATATGACAATAATTACTTGTTCTATATTATAAAACTAATACCAACTGGAAGAAGCTTGTCAAAGTAAACTTGTAACGAGACATAATTGTTAACACAATAATGAGCGCGTGCGCAGTGCACCGTGTATATTACCAGGTCGTCCATCTGCGCGGTGAGGTGGTGCACCTTCCAGCCGTCGGCGCTGGCCAGCACGTGCCGCTGGCTGGCGATGGCGAGGATGTCGCGCGCGCGCGGCTCGCGGCGCCGCACGTCCGCCGGCCGCACGAAGTGCAGCGCCGTGCTGCGCCACCCGCACACGTACCCGGACCCCAGCTGCGGACCTGGACACGACGGACCGTTTAAGAATGAAACGACAATAAAAAGACACAAGTATAAAAACATTTTTGTAAAAGTTAGAGGCTGAGCTGCATGTTGTTTGTCGGTCGCCCGGCAGGCTGAGAATCAACGAGGTTGGCAGAGGCCACCTTCGTTGATTTTCAGTCTCTTTAGTAAAAACTGTTCCCCGAATAAACTGATTGAAGTTACACTAATTTTTCGGATTATATCTTTACAATTAATTTTATTTGAAACATATTTTATATTACCAGGGCTCCTGTTAGTCTGGCGCTCAATACAATGTTTGTCAACTAATTAGGTAGACTTAGAAATAGGAAAGCATGTTACGTTTGGGCGGGTTGGCGGGCGGCGGGGGCGTGGGCGGCGCGTCTTCTGATGTGAACTCACACTGTCTCACTTCGTTACTCATCCTGCAACAATCACCAATTTTAACATAAAGGCAATAAAATTATATCAACATATTGTATAATTTATATCAACTATAAGGTCCTATGACATTTCCAAGTTTAATATTAAGAAAAAACCATTGTTTAAAAGTTGATGAATTAGATGACCTATGTTTAACATAAGTTGCTTCAATCTGCTCGTGCTATCGGATGGAGCTGGGTGTCTGTTAAAGACTTACATTTGTTTCCTGGGCTTCTTCCTGGGCGAGAGGTCCGGGTGCGGGGCGGGCGGCGGCGCGGGCGCGTCGTCCTCGTGCGGCGAGGAGGCGGCGGACATGGTGGTGGAGCCCGAGCCGGGGCCGCGCGCGCCCGCCGGCACGTCCTCCCAGCCGGGCGCCGCGCTCGCCTCGCGGTACACGCTCGCGCCGCCCGCCCCGCCGCCGCTCGACACTATGCTACCCAGCTTTGACGGCGACCTGCGACAAAGTTATTGTTACATTATAATTTTACTCGCCACTTATCATTGATTATTCGTTTCGTAACGATATTAACATATAAATACGAGATCTTGTTCAAAAGACTGTAGAGGGAAGTGCAAAAAAGATGACTAAGTTTTTTTTTCCATTTCATTGTAAATTATTAAAAAGTGTTAACCCGTCAATATCTCGTTTCCTCAGTATGGACGGCCGCGGCAGTAGGCTGGCGGCGGCGAGCGACGGCGCCAGCGGACGACCGTCGTTCACACCGTGTCCGCTGTTCACCACGCTCACTGCCAACGAAAAACAAATATCCAAAATTTTATTACATCTTATAGGAAAAAGGTGACATTTAAAATGTTCTAAAAAGCATTACATCATTTTCAAATCCGGCGGACATTGTTGTCGTTGTTACAGACCTTGCACTGGCGGCTGGCTGTGGTTGTAGGGCGTGAGAGGTCTGGCCAGCTGCTGTATCTGTGTCTGCTGCACCTGGTGCATCAGCTGCGGCGCGTGGTGCTGCTGGTGCGG
>JAABKM020000002.1:2076947-2088803 GCA_016277805.2 Papilio aristodemus | reverse complement strand
AAGCAAGTTTACCTTCTGTAAGTTACATTTATTGGATTGTGCGCAATCCTTGCACAACGTTGGATGATGTGTTGAGGATCTGGTTTTACGTTTCGACTTCATCGCTTTTTCTTTGTGACCGTTCACATCGTCCTTTGCCTTTCTGATGTCATCAGCGGAACGCCAAAAGTTTTTTATTTCGTTCTTGAAAATAAGATAATGAAATCAACCTCAGATTAAGAAAAAAAATATATTTGTAAAAATCACACGTGAATTATTTAAAATAATGTCAATGGCAAGTAAGAAAATAAAACTAATTTCTTGGCACTACTTTTTCACCTGGGAAAAACTGTCGCTAGAATGGGACCCTGAATTAGAATCGTCATATTGTATTTCGTTGTGGTCTGAAAAACATTCACTAGACAATTTTGACTTCGCTAATTCTCGTTGCTCCCGCTCCCTTCTTTCGTTGCGCTAAAAGTTTTACAATTAATGTTGTTATAAAGTTTTAAAACGTAAAATTTATCATAAAATATTTTATTTAAGATTGATGACACTATAAATGTATTAATTCTATTATTTTAATATTTACGTTATAAATTATGCTAATATTTAATATTTTTTCAAATAGGATTGACAGTGTTTTACAACATGTTTTTTTTTATTTGATTATTATTAAAGAACATTTTTAATTTGAAAGATAATCGAATGTATTATAAAATTATCATGATGTTTCTTTTTATAAATTAGACACAAAAATTTTGGACACAATAACTGATGAGTTTTGTTGCGTTTTACTTACTTCGGAACTAAAACCTTCGACTAAAATGGCTACGAGCAAGTTAAATAGAACATAATTCCCAAAGGTCATTAAAGCTACAAAATACAACGCCGCCCAGTGACTTGTCTTTTCCATGCCGTTGAATAATACAACATTCCAATCTTCTTGTGTCAGGACCTGAGAAATCATTTTACATGTAAGCATTTCATCCACTCCCACAGACTATACTACCACAACATTCATTTTAAAAAGTTTATATTTTTCTTAATTTATCAAAATAAGCAGGGTGTGCTGTCAAATATCTTCGTGTTTTATAATCTGTGCTGTGTCGTTCGTTAAAAAAATGTTAAGTCTTTACTGTCGTAAAGAAAGAAAAAAAAATTAAGTAATTTTGTGATTTCCATAGTGTTAGTGTTAGTAAGTGTCGTGTAAATATGGTTTAGTGTAAGAAAAACATACACTGTAATGAAAAGGAACACAGACGGCGATTTGGAGTACACAAGCAAAAAGGGTTCAGAACTAACCTACAACTACTCTACGCTACACAGGCAAGATGCACACATACTGCAGGATGCTTGATAAAATAAATAAAAAAAATTCGTTCCGGCCGATGCTTCTCGACAGTTACTAGTATTTACAAACATTATGACTATCTCAAATTTTTACAAATACAATTTATACACTTAAAGTAATTAATACTTAACTGACACGAGAAACACGCAGTCATCTAGAAGCACAATCGAAGGGATTGCAAATTAACCGATTCTTTGGTACCTCGTCTAACATTTATGTTGGAACTCACCTGAAATACGGTGACAGTCGCCCAGAGGATGTTATTAAAGTGTTTTCTGTCGCACTCGCACTTAGGATGGTGCGATATGATCTCGGGGCAAGTGCAATCGCGCTCGGTGCCATTGTCTTCGATGTACTTGCAAAACTTACCACCGAATAGATACATGCCGAGTATACTGCATGGCGCGGGTCCGATGAAAAAATGAAAACAAAACAAACTGCTATGCGCAAATGTCGCGACCGAAACGACCACACGATGTTTGTCACATACTCGACGTTAACACTGCGGGCGATATGGAATACTTTCCGTGTTTCTTCTTTTTCTTACTAAATATGACTAATGTTACTCACGCTCATCAATGAGTAGTTTAGTGAAACAAAATGTGATAGAAAACAATACGATTAATTAGTAATTAAAAATAGAAAATTTGAATTACTTTATACATTTGAGTGCTTCCAAATATGGAGCATTCGCAGAGCAAAAGTGCATCAACTTTAAACAACCGATAAAACTAGTCGACTCATGGATAGTTAAAATGTTTTTTTTTGTTCGTGAAATCTAACATTTAAAAGCTTAATTAGTTAAGCAGTGTTATCGCCGCTGGTACGCTACCGCCAACGGATTTGTTATTGATTATATTATTTAAATTATTTAACACTTTTAAATCATTTTTGTTATTTAATGCATTTTCCCCATATTATTAAAATACAATTATAGTTTATAATTTTATTATTTCATAACAGTGAAATGCAAAAATAAATTTAGAAGAGAAAAAAGTAGGCAAAAGAAATGTGTAAAAAAATAATTGAAAACTTCCATTCAGTTCGTACCAGAAATTGTATTGAAATTAATATCATTTCCAAAAAATATATACATATAAATAGTTTTTTGTGCGATAATTCCCATTAAGATATTGCACAGAGAAATGAAAGGAAGAACGATCGATTGCCAAACACTTAAAGTTATAGAAAAGAGAAAAAGTTATCCAAGTTCAGATGTTAAAAGACAAAAAAGAATAATGCAGGACTTTCATGAAAAAGGATGAAGTGAACTTTAGTTATGAAGTAATCCTATACATATTTATGACGAGGCACTCATTCAAAAGTACACTTCACTCATTTTGTTACAAATAATTAGATAGATTCTATATAATAGAAGCGGCATGCAAAGAGTGAAAATTGTTTAATCGAGTACAGCTGTAATAGTGGGATTAAAAGGATCGAAGAAAATGTATTAACTCCGCGAATCAGCTTTTATCGACCTCAAGCTAACCTACAATTCAACCAAGCTCACTTACTTAACAATGTGCTTTTGTCAACTTCTGATGGAAGTATACTGCACAACATACAGTGATTGTTACACTAGATGATTCTGGAGCAATTTGTTACAGATGGATCTAGATTTATTTACTACACGGGTTCTAGGGTAGCTGTTATGCGACTGAACGCCTGTGTGACAAAGCACGATGCTGCAAGGAATTTTCATTAATTTACAAATGTTGAACATGTGACAAATATTAAATATACGTCTCTTGCAGCAAAGTGTAAAGTCGTTTGTGTACTCGCGTGGTTAGTAAATAGCCGTCAGATGGACAATATTCTATCAGAGGGATTGTCGATTTGTGCTCGAGTGTTGACTGCGGACGGGCTCAAAGGTTAAAGCGTTAAGTTATATGTAGCAAGTTCAGTTTGTTTTTTGGATTGTCTGTTAGGTTTTTTTTTATATTTAAAATATTGAATACCTGAAACACCGTGACAAAGGCCCACAAGAGCGTATCAAAGTTTTTTCTGTCGCACTCTTGTTCACCCTCTTCATCTTTCTCGCAGAATTTGCACCCGAAGAGGTTCATACCGAGGATGCTGAACGTTATCACGCAATATACGATTAGATAATAGTACGGTTTCTAATTCCTCTCCAAATGTATACAAGGGACGAAATAATAAATTGCACAAATATACTAAAAGTGTAAGGTCTAAAATGGAAAGTGATAATGTGCTGGTATAAAAAATAGAGGTGAAGAAGAAGCACAAAAGCGTGATAGGAACTAGAAAATTAAATTTGATAAGAGAAGAGAAAAAATTGTAAATAGTGTGGATAGTGGTAGTGTGTAGTAGTGGGTAAAATGTCACAGAAAGAAATGATCGATACGTTAGGAAAGATAGAAACGAAAACAGGGTAAATCACTCATAGTTATATAGTGCACGGATAAGGGGATACAAGTGTGATAGTTAACAAGGAACTATTTCAGATTTAAAGAATTCGAAGAATTGAATCTAATCTTCTTTTCTAAAGAAAATAAAGTTTAATTGGCAATTCTAAAAGTAATTGCTTAGAAATATAAGATACTACTCGACAGCTACAGTTAAATAGTGAATTAAGGCTTCATTGCAATAGACCAAGAAAGTAAAAGCAATGACTGAATTATTAATATAATTATCTAAGTTAACTTGCACATTACGGTATAAGTCCTGCTGAAATTATTAATCCTCTCAAATTTCGGTACGAAAACCCATAATATTTATTTTACGTTTCTCTAACTGTGAACTTAATAATTATAGTAGTTGTCAGAGTAAATAAAAAGAAGGAAAGTAGGAAAGTCGTCAAGAGATTCACCAGAAAATTAAAATAAAATCGGAAATTGTTAAATGAACCCTGTTATTTATTTGTTTATTATCATGCATTTTAGTGATAGCTTTAAGACAAATTTATATTCCTCGTGGCTTTATTTTAGTAATAATAATTTTTATTATTGGTCGGTCTAAATTCAATTAATGTACATTTGTCAAAATATTCCTAAGAAATTTAAAAGATAAATCAAACATTTACCTGAATATAAATATGAAAAGAACAAGTAAGGAGAAAAAGACCGCAACGTTGTCCATTGTCCTTAGCATAACGAACAGCTGGCGACGAAGGTTTGGCATGAACCTTACAAGTTTGAGAATGCGCAAAAGTCTGAATGTACGTAGTACTGATAGACCAGAACTTCCCGCCATGTCTTTGTCGTTTCCGAAACTATGTGCCAGTTCAAATGCACTGCCAAGGTAAAATAATATAAATTAATTAGTCATCTTTTGTTATTGTCAAGTATTTGTTCGAATCTATGCAGGCAAGCCTTACCTCAATATTACAATGATACCATCAAAAACATTAAATCCATTAGAAATGTATTTGAAAGGGCCTTCAGAAATTATTTTAAGTACCATTTCAATAGCAAATATAGCAGAAAATACAACATTGCTAATTTCCACAATGACAGTTAACTCTTCTGGTTGATTGTGATATTCAATCCCCATTGACAGCGTATTGATGAGAATTGCCAAAAGGATACCTAAAATTAAATGTTTAATCTTATTACATTAAACTGAAATATCGAAAGCAAAAATATATCTTCCAAAATGAAAACACAGACAAACCTTGTTGAAAGTATTTATGATTTACAATAGTTTTAATATGTTTCCTCAATAACAATAGAAATTTTGATATTCTTTTCCAGAATGTTGAACACAGATTGCAGACGCGACTTTTTCTCGTTGCCTTTGCCGCCGCTTCTGCCGCTATTAAATCGGCGCAACACGAAAAATCTTCTATTTCGACAATCTGAAAATAAGTTTTATCATTTTATTCACTGGTTTTAAATGATTGAATTAATATGTCTTTAAATTTTTAATTACCTTGGTGTCTGGTTTTTCGTCTCCAGCTCTTTTGCTTATTCCTTTTGTTAGTTCTTCGAAGAATGAGTCTAAAGCGACTTGTCCTGTTGGTAAAGCTGCGGATAATGCTCCAGACAGTGCCAGCAGTTCTTGGCACGACATTGTCCCACCTGCGGCTGCACGATCGTCCGCTGTATCACTTGCGGGCATGTCGAACTCTACGTTGTCAAATTAAATTTCACTACAATACGTGCTGCTAATGGGATTTGCATTAAAATTCAACCAAGAAAGTATTCCATTAAGCAAATTAACAGTCAATCATGAAAACATTCAACTAACACTTTCAAGGTTTTCATTAAACAAAAAATATTTACATGTTATTTAAAAAGTTTAAATACGTAAAGCGTAGGTTCATCCTAATTTCTGTGAAGAAAATTAAAAACAACTTAAATCGAACCAAGAATTAAGTCCTAGACTTAATTATTGGCCTAAATTTCTATAAGGAAATTCTGTAGAAGGAGTGAGAGACATATTGCACATGCCCTAATAGTTCGTCTAGATCTAACACATCTCTAGACTCACCGCTTTGACTCTTAAGCCAGTCACGTTGGCACAATGAATCTACAAATATTTAGGTTTTATTTAAATATTTTTACCGTTAAAGTCTGTTCGTACTAGACGGAATCGTTTAATAACTTCGCAATGATTTATTAAATACATAATATAATTATAATAGACTAGTAAATTATTAATTACAATTGTCGTTAGTTCTTTACACTTTTCCATGCTAGTTAAATGAATCCAATTAATTTTTTTGATTTTTAAATAATAAATTCGTTTCACAAAATGCCGTAATTAGTTTGCAAAAGTTATAATTTGTAAATAAAACCTATAGTATACTTATATAATGGTAAATTAAATCAAGTTTAATAACTTACAGAGTTTTCAAGAATTAAAAATTTTTGAATGTAATAATACCTGTTTGAGTCATTTTCTCTGACGAGCACACGTTATGTGGGTGCGACGTTGGTGTGGTGGGCGTGTGTAACAATACTGTATCGCTGAACATGACCGACGAACGTCGTCGAGCGAGAGACGGCGGCGACAGTAGAGATAAATTTGATGCGTTCTAAACAAAAAAAAAAGAATTATTTTTCATATTAGAAGACGAAGAAGTAATGGAGTTACCTGATGTAATGTGCTTCAGTTTCGCAATATGATGATAGAAGGAAGGAGAAAGAGTTTGGAAGAAATGGAATCTTATCAGTTGCATCATGTTGAACTATTCAACTTGAAAGATAGCAAAAGTAATCTTATTATTTTATATTCCATACTTAGTTTTATTTTAAATGTTTTTCATTAGCTAATGCTTGAAAATCATGAATGTAAAATTTCCTTGGCTCTTTTTATATTAAATTTGAATTAAACGTTTGAATACGAATAAGATTTTCCAAGGAAATTTGCAAGCAAATATGTTTTTACAAATGAAATTACCTCAAGATCGGCGGCTGAAAGCGAAGGCACGCGCAACAGGCTGGGCCTGCTAACCGGCTCTTCACCCGCCTCCACCGCCCCCGCCTTGCCTCCATTCCCCTGTCATAATAATAAAGCCTTTTTAAATTTACCTCTTGTGCTTAGTTGAAAATGCGCAGCGTAAATCTAGCAATAGATTGAAATTTTTGTGTTGCGCTAAATTAAAATTCCCTGAATAAAAAAGTATCACATTATATTACCGGTGGATGAGCTCGCGGACAGCACGGGTGATGTTGTTTAGGCTTGTTTGCGGGTAGTTGAAGAGTTTCTCGACTTTGCCGCCAACGTATCTGAGCCTTTTGATATCGGTAAACCCTAAAATGTTATTAAATTACTTCAAAATAATGTTTTACATGACCAGGCATAGCATAGACGTCCTTAATACATTTAGGAATAGGAGTCAGTTTGGGTTGTCACTTTAAAGAATTAAAAACAATGTTTATCATTGAAAAATTAACAATTAGCAACCAAAGAATATGTAAACAAAATACGTTTATGAATATGAAACAGATTAAAGATAAAAAATAAAGAAAAAATAACACGTTTCGTGAACCTACCTAACTTTTTTCGCCATTCTCCTTTTAAATCTTCTCCATAAGTGGGCAACATATTTTACTATTTCCGCATAGCATGTTGCAGGTTCACTGTTATTGGTTGACGACGCTAATGTAGAGGATGAGGTAAAACGAGCTCTTTCAGCTCTCATTCTTTCCATTTCACGTTTCTTGGTTTCACTAAATTGTGTCGCTATTACGACAAGGCATAAGTTTATCATGAAAAATGACCCGATCTAGAAAAGGAACTCTTAATTGTAGCAGAAGATATTTTTATATTAAATATTACGAATGTTGGAAATTTAATATTACCACAATCAGAAGCACGAAATAAATCCAATCCCAGAAACTATGAGCATCTTGCACGTAATACATAATGTCTGTCCATCCTTCTAAAGATATCACCTGGAAAAAGGTGTTAAAAATTTTAGCCAAAGGTGTTGATTTTTCCACGGTCATTTACAGACTCGTGCTCAGTTTAAAGGTAAATGGAACACTATAAGAATGACAACAATTTGTTCCAAACAAAAAAAAATCAAGTAGAAATTTTACAGCTGATATTAATTTTGCAGCAAATTTTTCTCCCTTCTCTCTCCTCTTCGCATGACATTAAATCGCCTAGACTGAAAAACGAAAAGAGCGAGAGAAAGAAACATCAGTGTATTTAATAAAATTTATATGAATTACCAAGAAAATGGCGACCCACGCTAAGCCAATATTGTCGAAGGATATTGTGCCTTGGAATGGATTCGATCCTCTTTCCGTACAATTCGTGTAGTATTGATTCCAGTCAACACAAGATGTATTCGTCGGTCTATTGTATGAGAACGGTTTCGCCGTCTCGTTGCACACGAGGGGGCCGTAGCGATACGGCGGAAAGTTGCCGCATTGATGCATACCACTGTCCTCCGGCGTTGTGCAAATATAATCCAATTCCTTAGAGAACTCGTAGTGAAACGATATGCTGTGTACAAAATTGAATGTATCAGATGTTTTTATCTAAAGTTTTCTTTTACATTTAAAGGCAGCCTGATTACTTGAAAATAAACTTAGGTTCAAACATCATAGGACCAATCATTAGCATTTTATACATCATTGTATGTCATTGTACTAATTATTTTTGTCGAGTAATATTGAATGTTTAGTAAATTAGTAAAAATTATATGTATTAACATATGAAACTCGTTATGAAATGAATGTATCGAAACTGATCAGGCCACAATTAAATTTATCGTATTCTAAAAAGCCGGACGTTAAGCAATGGATATAATAATTAAAGGGGACACATGCAACCATTTAAGTACATGCAATGTTATTTTAACATGCAAATAATCAAAGTGAAATTTTTTATTTCGATTTGATACATTTTTAAACATTTAGAGAAGTAATAAGAAGTAGAATGAGTTAGTTAGCACAAAGATAAAAGCCGACTGTCTGAACAGTATAAATGGAAGATGAAATGAGAAAGGCGGCCATATTTCTGGACATTTAGAGCATTTAGGCCGTACTTAACATATACCCTAAGTCACGGCTGTTGCATTTTAGTTAATAATTTCTAATGAAAATATTTACAGACACGAATTGTTAATGAAACGAGTATGAGTAAGAAACAGAAATTTTATAACAGACATGGTCATTTTAAATCACATTTACGTGTTTAAGTTTCATAAAAGTGTTATTAAACTAGTTTTTTTGTGTTAATTTGAAGGAAAAAGTATTTTATATTTAAAAGTCCAGTAGGAGAGTCTAATAAATTAATCACGAAAATTGTATTTACATAGGTACGTGTTATTATAAATTTTTAATTTTTGTGTTCAGATAAGAAACAATATAAATAAAATGTAGTAAGGTATTGTATTATAGAGCTAACCAAATGGTTTGAGTAATTTGTAACAAACTGGCAGTTCTAATCACGTGATAATGGTATATTAAAAAACAAATGTATCTTATAAATCCCTTATAAAACTGCCAATTCGTATAAGATAAGCAAATATAGCACATCTGGACGGCAGATGTGTGAAGGTACACGTGACAACAAATCTTATATCAATATCTTAACAGAAACACTTAATTTGATTCCCAATTCCTTACGAGTTCACTCTGACGCGCACCCTGTACCATTCTGACAGGTCTCTGCAACATAAATTGACGATGTGGTGATGGATGATACGTTCCTAAGTTACTATCAAAACAATGTAATGTGTATTAAAAAATCAATCGTCAAAATGTGTAATTTCAATAAATTACGTCCTTTTTTACGTAAAGACGCAAGGCACTATCTTCATTTATTTATTCTACGAATGTTTCACTATTAACTATTTTAACTACATCCTGTTTGAGATGTTTTGAAAACGTTTTAGATTGTAAAGATTCAATCTTTGTTATCTTGCGGTTTCCTGCTACAGTTAGGAATGTCTCTTTTGTCTTTCGTTGTGTGTGTTTGCTCGGATGTAGGAATTGACAGTATGCAATATTTAAGTGTGATTTTGTTAATAAAGTAATGTGAAAAGTTAAAATTTCGACATGCGCAATCGTAATATGTTAGTAACGATGTATAAATAATATAGAGCGATATAAATGATGCGGAGCCGTGGATGTGCTCTTTCAAAGTAAAAGCATTAAATATTGCATGCAGTCAACTTTAGCCATGGAAAGTGCCACTAAGACGAGCTTTCGAATTAATGATAATATGGAACAATGATAATAATCATTACAATTCTCAACATTGTCATGTATCCAATTCAAGATCAATATCGAAGTATCATTGATGTTCTAATCTTTATAGCGTAATGATTTGATGTATACTTACTTTGGTCGGAGTACGTTCGGTGGTAAGACCAATTCGCATCGTTGTCTTAATATTCCCGCCCACAGTTGGACGCCCACTATTCCGAATATGAAGAAGACAAAGAAACAAAGCAGTAAAACATTACCGAGCATAGGCAACGTGTCTAAAAGTAACATCACCAATATTCTCATACCTGTGAACACAATGATTTTAATTAATGTTTCTTTCGCATTACGCTTATGTAGCAACTATTTGTGAAATGGTATTGTTAGTGACATTTCAGTGTTCCTTTTCATTAACAAAACTACGTATTTACTATAATAGATGCCTATGTTAATATTTCACCAAGTCATTTCTTTCATGTTTACTTTCAATAATCAATTTTGATTAACTATTAAGAGAATTTGAAAAAATTGTCTTGTATAATACCATAGTAGGTTGCAAAAATACATACATATATAAAAAAGTAATAAATTGCACGAGGTCAAATTACAACAGATGTATGCACAACCACCAGAATGTGACGTAATTTAATTTGTGGTGGTTGCATTTTCACTGTTATTTACGTGTTCACGTCGGGATTTTCACGAAACATTTCAGCAAGACTATCTTTTGTACGAATGCTCGAATTAATATTGGACCGGCCCAAATTTAACGCGTGAGTTGTTAACGATTGACTTTTTGTGGTTTATATTGAATCGAAAGCAAAATTACTTGTGAATCTTATTTATTTATTTATTTAGTTGTGCAAGTTTGTTAGTTAAACTTTTATTAGTTGTATTTAATTCAGTTATAAGTCTTTACTTAATTATATTATCTATCTTTTATACGTGTATTGAAAATCTGGATCAAGTCATTGAATTAATTTTTGTTTTGTTTCACAAAAAAGGTTAATGAAGTAGACATATGTACTATTTTAATCTGCTTAATTTATGGCCCAGTTTCAATTTTTTGTTAGACATCAAACAAAGGAAGTTCGATAGTTAAGTGGGCATATGGAAACTCCTTAAATTCTATGATAGACTGAAACCATATTAAAATTAGAAATGTTCAAATATTTTTTGTACAAAATGCTTTATTTTCTACAATAGACCTGTCGTTATATACGTTACAACTTGTACGATCTGTCGTTACGATTACGTATTTCAATTTAGAATTTCCAACTCGATTGAGTTACAATTCAAACTCTCGAATCAATTTTCTAGTAATTTGGTCTGAGGGTAGGCGTGTTTGTTAGAGGCCGTCGTACTTGTTGCGCGTCGATCGATCTCGACCCGGGCCCGTTCTCAATTCACGCTCCGGGTTCATTTCTAAAAGTACCTTGACGATATGAGTTATTTCAATGAAAGATTCTCTTTATAATATGTTTATCGGATGGCTTACGTAATAATGCAAGAAAGTTTATTTAGTTTTATGCTTACGAATGTTTTGGCACTTATCAATTTATAAACACAAAAAATGAATATGTAATTTCATGGTGCGAAAGCGTTCTGGATCATGTTTCGTAGATTAGTCTCAAGTTAAATATTATTAATGTTAAATTTTATTAATGTCATCGATTAATTCAATAGTCAATTTAGTTTCTCTTAAAAAGTTCTTATAAGTTTTGTGCGTTTATTAGATTGTTTTAATTATATAATTTCTTGTTTCAATCGTACCCTATTTGTTTTTGCGATGGAATACAAAGTTCTTTTTCTACAGTCTAAACTGCAGTTTTATCTTTTAACACTTTGTTAATATTACTTACTCGGTATTCGGTTGATGGCCCTCAGTGG
>JAABKM020000002.1:1993477-2006133 GCA_016277805.2 Papilio aristodemus | reverse complement strand
TAACAAGGGCAAACAACGAGCGGCGGGTTCGCCTAAAAAGTGATCACCACTGGGGATAGGTTTAGTTTTTTTTTCAAAATATCATTATATTATAATATTCATTTTTAAATATCCAATGTGGCAATTTAAATATTCCTTATAATCGGACCCAAAACTCTTTTGAGTTTTTTTCGCTGTTTCCATTTTGGATCTAGCCATACATTCCACTAGAAAATTCACTTTAATACGATTTTTGTTCTTTCTGTTTTAATTTATTGATGTTTTTCTTTACAGCAGAATGTCAAAGTCAACAAAGAAAATAGGATGGCCGCCATACAATGTGATAATTTTATTAAAAAAACGACAAAATGAATCGTAGTAGTAATTAGGTGAATAACATAAATTGTAAATAAGAAGAATAAATGATTACATCTAGTACGTCATACAGTTTCTTTTTAAATAAATATCCAATATTAATGTGGCTAGATAACCAGTTCAACTACCAATCGACCGATTAGTTCATCAGCCACTAAATTTGTCAATCAACAAATTCGTAAATCTATCAACGGTTAGTTTATTATTAACAAAATATCTTAAGGTCTAGTACACAGCCGCGGTAACAACCAAAACTGAAGGACACGTGTGATTCAATGTGTTGTTTAATATGGAACTATCATGGATTTCAAATGATATACCTCATTGGATGGTACAACGCTTCGGATCGTTGCCGTGGCTGTGTACTAGATGCCTAATGGTTGGCAATCAGTTAACCGTTGAAAAATTATAAAAAAAAACCATGTCAATGTCAAGTTATCTTTCATTGACAGCATTTGTGAAATGAATAAAACAGTCGAAAATAACAAAGCAATTTAATTAAAAAATTGAGAAATGTTCGAGTACCAAGCTAAATAAACTAAACCAAAGTATTTAAAATCAGTCATATATAAAGATGCCTTTGAAGAAGTCAGTCGTAACAATGTGCATAGAAGCCGGACTGTTTTTGGCCGCCGTTGTTATTGCGACCCATCTCACTGTCAACGTATGGGAATACTTCGTCTTAAGATCTGAACTTAGCGAAATAAATTCCAGCTTACATATACTTAAGGTATGAAATATTATCTTATTTCATTTACTATAGGTATACCATAACTGCATAGATGGCACAATTGTATGACGTTACGGCTGCAATACTATCTCGGGTTCGAATCCTAGGTCACGAAAAATTATATTAGGATTTTTCAACTCGTATAAACTTGAAGTTTGGAATTTTCACCCGATATGGCGATGGGCTCGCTCCCTATCACATTCTGGGACGACAAGACATACGATGAAATGTGGATGCACTAGTTGCTACTGTATACCCCTTCGGGGAATAGAGGCGTAAAGTTTATTTACAATCTTTGAAACACAAGGAAAAATCTCTCGATATTCTAGCAATCGCACTAG
Source organism: Papilio aristodemus (assembly GCA_016277805.2). NCBI lineage: Eukaryota > Metazoa > Arthropoda > Insecta > Lepidoptera > Papilionidae > Papilio > Papilio aristodemus. Next base: position 2,004,708 of record JAABKM020000002.1, on the reverse strand, counting down.
ATCACAGCATTGCAAATAATTTCTCGAAGGCCGGCAATGCATTTGCTCTTCTTCTGGTGTTGAGGACGTCTAAGGGCGTCCGTTATCACTTAGCATTAGGCGACCAAATACTTATTTTCCCACTTATGATATAAAATAGGATCACTTTTTACAATACTTTATAGCCAAAAAAATACAAAATGTTAAATACTATATCAGCATCATTAATATGAGCGTAGTGTCACCACATCTTTTGTATGTTTTACGTATCTTTTTACTAAAATTTATCTTACAGGACACGATCAGCCACATCAGCTCGGAATATAATAAAGTCAATAAAGAATTACATGAACTAAATTCTATGACTTCGAGCAACATACTAACATACAAACGTAGTAGTGATTTAGAAGACATGCGCTTACAGAACTTACGTACAGAACAAATTGGTCCTATATAACGAACCAAATTATTAAGCCTTAATGTCTAATTTAAAAAGCGTTTAATTGGAAATTTATAGTCAATTTATTACATTGAAGAAATAAAGCATTTATTAAGACTTTTAAAGGTTTGATTTTTTGGCCTTATCCGTTGTTCCTGTCACTCAATTATGCCGAAATTCAATAAATATCTAGATAAATTGTTTTGTTTATTTTTATCCTTCAAATTTTTTAACCTTACCTACCCTAATTATCTCAATTATCAAACCAAGTTTGTTTTCATTTCTCATTTTGCGTTTGTTTTTGTTTTTATGTTTGAAATATAAAACTCGCTTTAAATTAGTTATGAAAGATTTAAACCGGTGATATTTTATTTTCTTCTTCTCAGCCGATTGATGTCCACTGCCACCCTCATCCAGTGCGCTCCCGCAACCCCTACCAGATCATTATTGTATTTTGTTTTTTATTAAAAAAAAAACAAAATATATAAATGCCTCGGGGGTCAGTGGTATCACGTATTACGTAAACTGATATTGGGTTTTTTTAAGTTTTTTTTTTTTTTTTTTTTTTTAAGTCCGAAGTTTGGAATTTTTGCCCGATATGGCGATAGGCTCGCCCCCCATCACATTATGGGACGGAAATACATATGACGAAATGTGGGTGCACTAGTTGCACCTCTGCCTACCCCTTCGGGGAATACGGGCGTTAGATATGTTTTTTTAATAAAAAAAACATACCTCACTCCAATATTACCCGAAGGAGTAGGAAGAGGTGCAACTCGTGCAATCATTTTTCGCTGTATTTTTTTGAATAAATAACGTTATTAAGTCCTTATATAAAATGTATGATTCAATGCCTTGTAATGTAGTAATATATTCCTGTTGTTTGTGTGAATATTTGATACGAACTGGAAACTGATGGACGTAATTCACATTCGAGTATTCCCGAGGTATCACGTACGAACGATAAATCGACCTTCGAACTTCTATACTTTATGAATTATCAATATGCTTTAGGAAAAAATACTATTCGTTACACTGAAGAAAATTTTCCACGATTAAACAGATGATTCTACTGGCTGTAGCTGTTAAAATGTTAGCGGAAGAACCAAGAAAAGTAGTAAATAGAAATTGTAGTGTTTTATTAATTTGTCTCATGAATATAAGTAGAGGGGGTAGTAACCTAGTCAGTAATGCCTCGGCAAGGGAATGAATTGGACGTGTGCTTGCACTCGGAGCTACATGTGGTGGTAAGTGTATCATACATATTGAGTCTGTGGTGCCTCTGTTGGCGAAAGACAACGGTCAAGGACACTATAGATATTAACAACAAAAGTATTTAAAATGTAAGTTCCGATCATTTATTTTAGTTTGATTTTCTAATCTTCATTGAAGTTATATATATATGGTTCCTGTGTACTTTTGTTCATGACTTTTCCCCTGTAAGATTTCTTTGACGACTCCAGTGATACATCGACGTAAGGCAAAGGCTCCTGTGTTTTCGGATCCCAACCGTTCTCGGTCGAATCCAGAGTATTGGCGAGAGTTTCTAAAATTTCCAATTGTCCTTCAAATTTAGGGAATTCGCGGGAAAATTTCAACACCTGCTTCTCCAAATCTTTGTAGCTGTCCTTCATGAAACTTAAATGACTCTGAAAGTTTAAAGTTTGTTTTAATCGAATAAACTTACCTCACGCCTATACTCCCCGATAACCAGAGATGCAACCAATGCAACCATGGCGAGACGCCTGCAGGTTCTTTGGTTTCGTAAATATTATTAGACGATGGAGATCATTAACTTTTCTTTTTGTACAAAAGACTACGCATTACTTGGGCTTGCGTTGTGCCTAATAAATCGATACGAGAACAACTTTGACATCCTTACCACAGATAAGTGTGGTTGATATTTCTAGGAAGCATACTACTTAAAATATTCACCGTGACGGGTTTCATTAATTACCAACACTGGTGTATCTTAAACTAGTCGTATAACAACCAACTTACCGTTATATTCTCGACGTGCTTAGTAATACAATTTAAATCGCATTTCGCTTTACATGTGCTGCAGTTGTATTCCATAAGAAGATAAACTATGACGATCAGACTTGAAAGTATTAAGTAGCTGCAGATGTGACCCATGTAGTACGAATTGCTCGTCTGACTTTTCCCCTGTCCATTTGATATCGTAGGTAATCCAAATCGACCCTTCTTCCGACGATTTCTTCTGTTGCATTCCATTTTTTTTTTCTTAATTTAATTATTTTTAAATTATTTCTCAAGACTACTTTGCATAGCTGTTTGCCTTAAGCCCCCGAAGATGATATTAACTTAAAGCATTATGATTTTTACGTTACTTTTTAAAAATCAATTCATCACAGTAAGATTTTGGTAGAAATATTTTTTATTATGACGGCTTAAATGACATATTTTAACATTTTTAATAGTGTTTTGGTAATGAGTAAAATTGTCACTTGACTTGAAATTAATAAGGAGGTCATATAGAAAAGTGGTGTTTTTGTAAATAAAAAAATCCTCAACCAAATATACATTTTTTATGTAGATTAAAATGCAAATATTTTTTAACAAATGTAATTTTTCTCTAATGGGAATGGTTTATGCGCTATCTTGTGACAATCCGTAAAATTAGTCTTAAACAACAAAAGAAGTAAGGAAAATATAGATTGATGTATTTCTAATAAAGATGGCGCTCATTTTTATAAACGATGTTTTAAGGTTTCGCATTAAAAATTAAAAATTATATCATTGCATTTATTATGGGATGAAAGCCTTTTATTATAAAAGATAATATACCATAGACATAGTAAGAAGTGGTTAATTTTAAACTGGAGTAATGACTCCTCGTTGTATGAACTATTAATTCCAATGTATGTAGAATAAGTACGTACTATACAACATGTATATAGCCTTAGCCGTACAGCCTCCGCGCTTTTCGGGCCGTCGCCATTCCGTCGCGACGTTTGAGCAGAAAGGTAGATATTGTTATCTCTTTTGCCCTCATTGTAGTCCATACTTGGTTTTCATTTTACATTTCGAACAACCAGTGTTGTCTTTTCGATAAATTTGTTTATCGATTTTTGACTTCTTTAAAAAATCATCACAATGTTTAATTTATAACAAAATTATATTTCTTTACATTTGAAGAACAAAAAAAACTTTGAGAGTTCTATAAAAATTTATAATCTTACGGAGTTTCAAGCGTCAACATTATTATCATCATCACGTGTCACATCGTTACAATACATCCAGAGACATAGACTTCGCATGGGCCTTTTCCAGTTAAAAATTGTCAGTGTACCGCATCCAAAAATTAAAAAGTACGTTAATTTAAGCCAAAATGGATGCTAGGTTAGTTATTAGGTTAGGTTTATTTAATGTGTCTTTTTGGTTCTTAAAACACCAAGAATCTTTTTCACTGCAAATTGCAATTTAGTCCACCTACTCACGTACCTAAATCTTTTTGATTTACCGTTAATTACCTTATTAATAAAATTTATTTTCTACTATCTTTTTAATAATACTAATAATATTATATAAATTTATTTACTTCATAAAAATACAATATGTTTTAAATTAATAGAAATGGATGTATATCTGATGACAATTATTAATGTTTTAAGTGCGTAAAAATTAAAAAAATATTTTGATATTAAAATCGATACTTTGTTAACGGTCATCCTTATTCATGACCGGGGATCGTGCAGTGGCCGGGCGCGCCGCTCGGCATGATGTCATTCATCAGCACACACTCACACATAGCAGTGCCAGCGACGCAGCGACCCGCACGCCTGTTTACATTTCCAAACGCCAGATTATTCTCAACTGCACGCAGTGACTCCACGGCGGCAAACCGTGTCTGTGATTTAATTTATTATTTATTGTATAATCTTAGTTGTTAGTTCAAAATGGCCAACAACAGAGCAGCCAAATCTGGATTAGCCGCGGAGGCACAAAGAAAGGTAAGTCCTAATTCTAATTTAAATTTTTCGGTTGCCGGTTATTATACGACCAATTTTAAAAGTCAATGCTAGGTTTATGTTAGTCATCTTAGGTTGAAATCGTTCATGTTGTAGGCAATGTGGTTATCGATTTGGGATGCTGAGGTCCAGAAATGTTACACGGACTTAGCCATGACCTACTTAGAAACATGTGACGTGTTTTAATTATAAGAAAACATTCGACTTTTCTATTCTTATTAGAATCCGCTAAGTTAGTATTTACTTGGTGATCATTAAAACTCATCGCACGTCCGATGACTTACGTAAAATTTTCCGTTTGCGGCATATGCGAATACATTCGTTCCCATTGCAAGGTATGGTATGTGTGTAATACAAATATATTGATACGTATGCACTAAGTTATAACCTAAACGGTGAAATGAAACAGGTTTTAACCAATGCAAGCAATGTTATCTTTACCAACAACCTTCCAAAATGCAGCCGTGTTAACATGCGTTACAAACTCTTATTACAATTCGGTGTAATAAAAAAAAAGCCGTCTTCAAAATAGTTTTAGAATGTAAGTTATAAAGAGCATTATTTAATATATTTCCTTTAATTTAGAATTTATAAAAGTACACAGGGGTCAGTCTTAATATTAACAAATACATTAGCCTTATAGACTAATAATATTTGCCCATAATGTTTATACTTAATCGCGAACACAAATAAACGGTACTTAGTTAATTGATAACAAGACTTGTTTTTACATTAAAATTTTAATTTAATACAGATTTACGATGCTAAATCTTTTCCCCTTTTATATAATATGTCACTACGTAAACTATCATTAATATTTTTGTAATTAGTCTTATGGACATAAATGTGTATGCGTCTCTCAGCTGTTTTTCAAACCTTCCTAGTAGTTTTTTTGTGATATGTCGTTGTTTGCCTTGAAAAGCAACAAATGCACCAAACTTAGTTATCAGAGCGGCTAGCCGTTTAGTTTAAACCACTTTAGAACTAACTGAACTCAAGGGCCTTTTCGAAATATTCAACTCGAGGCGTTGTTTTAGTGTTACCTTACTATAATGGGAGGCGAATAAGATGTCGGTAGACAGGCTGATCTTTCTTTCAAACTAAAAGAGTAACCATCAATGTTGCCAACACAAATTTCGTGGTTCAAATTAAAATTTAATAAACGAAAAACCCGCGCGAGACAGCGACCATATGCGCAGGACCACAACGGAATATTGATATTCCGGGTCAGGCAGCGGCATTGCAAAAGAATTTGTCACGTTGACCTGATTATTCCCACTACTATCTATAACTTAATATTGAATGTAATTTGGTTATTATTTTTATAAAATAATATATTTGTACGGCATTTAGAAAGTGTATACATTATCTGTAATTCAAAATAATTCGCTTCTAACTTCAGTAATAAGTAATCATAGAAACTGCGGTTATTTATTTGGCTATATCCACATATACATATCTATGTATCCGTTATATTTATGATCTTTAAATGTTCAGTTTTTAGTATATTTCGCATAGTATCTTGTTGCTATTAATACAGAAGTGTGCGTAAGAATAAATATCGCACATTGTTACCAACATTAGGTCATCGCTTAATATAAAATGTCAAAATAAAACATGTTCATAAAAACAATATTTAACATTTCGATAAACTCTCAAGCATTTCAAATAAAGTAGACCTGACAGGAATCTCAAACATGACTGTACGTGAACGTGTTGTCATATTTGTACGTAAATTTTGTTAATTGACTTTTATATATGTAATTACATACATAGATTACCACGATCTGTGGCTTTGACTGTACGCCAAACCAAAAAAAAAAACATAAGTACAGTCAACGGCTGTTAATGATACCCAATCAGAGTTATTAAAATCGCGAAAATTATAACTCGAATTGGCAAGCTGGCGTTCCTCCCGTAACAAGAGCGTACGCTGACTGAATTAAAAAAGATTGAAGTAAAAACACATGTATGAACATTAATAAAATAAATTTTTTTGAACACGCTCATCTCGGAAGCTACTTGTCGGATTTGAATTCTTCTTTTTTAATTTAATTTGGGGTCGGCAAGTAATTTCACACAAGGATATAAGTAGTTGAAAAATGATCAGTTTTGAAAAATTTATTGGGATCCAGAAAAAGTAATTTAATGGGCTTTCATACGTACAAAAATATTATTTGCATTGTATTTTTTTTATTGTTATCTTATTATTAGAAATATAATATTGTCAATATTTGTAAGCCCTCCTGTTGTGATATTTAGATCTTTTTAAAAACATTTAAGACATGATTGAACTACGTTTTCATGGCCAGTTTCACACGATTGTATTTGAATGAATGAATTCTAATACGACTAGACTTAATAATATTTTCATATTACGTCTAACATTAGTAAATACGAAGTATAAGATTACAATAAGCGTTTGTCACCAAAGACAAACATTACGTCATACAAACGATTACAACACGGATGACAAATACCAAACAACTAATTGTGAATCGATCCGATCACACGTTATTTCAGCACACAGACACAGACTAAGTTAACCCTGGAATTACTGACTATAGACTAAGACTAAGTCATAGTCAGTTATTCCCCGATATATAAAAATTATAAAATTTTATTTATACAATCAAAATCAGAACATATGAAAATTATTTGATTGAAGAACAAAATAATGTTTTAAAAGTTTTATCTAAGTATTAAAATCTTTGAATATTTCGTGTAAACGATTATGGTGGTACAGTTACAACGGGTCGACTTTCTTCCTGCCGCGAGCCATACTGGTTATACTGGGTCAAGGGGAATCCGCCGACACCTTTCGACCGGTTCTCGCTTCGACTTTTGTGAGGGGAACATGTAGATGTATCATTTATTGTGTTCAAAAGAAGTCACTGAATGTCGTAATTTTATTACAAGCCTCCAAAATTATCATACATGCTTAAAGTCACAGGGACCTAAATCCACCGTATCTTTAATATATTATTAGAATTAATTAATTTGTTAGAAAAAAAAAAACAATAAAAGCGACCCATGTGAAGAAAAGAGTTACATCTGTAATGTACATGTTACTCTTTTCTTCGAATGGGTCGAAAATATATTTTAATCTTTGAACATTGATCTCTTAGCTGATATCGACTATCCCTAGGCCGAGATAAGTTACTAAGCTAAGCCATTGTTTAACCAAAGCAAAAACTTAGCGATGTATTGTCTAAGCCAATCACATAAATAGACAAATACATTGGTCATGGTTTGCGACAATATTTGAATTGCGGATTCGAACTCACGACCGTGCCTTGCTATCCGTACTCTCACTATATTATTTACTTTGACATGAGGACGTTAAACACTTTAGTCAATGACATCTCAAAATTACACCTTTGAACACGATGCAGTGTATATTTTATTGAGGTGAAATATTGAATTTTATCACGATGTAGGTACCAGCAAGTGGAATGTTTATTTATATAAATATGGTACTAAATAAAAGTAGCAATGCAACTAGTCTTGTGCGCGTCTGTTATCATTCGGTAAATTGGACCACTTCTCCACTATCGCCGTCAAACGTTGAACTTAAAATGACCTGTGATGTCACACATCTGTAGAACTGGTACATATATTCCCATTTATCTTAATTTCATTTACAAGTTACTATTTCCTTTAGTCACTGACATTCCTATAAATCACCGGTCAATTAATATGCACATTTACTTAGGGATTTCCTTAGTGATAGGCATTCCATTTGTAAAGCTTAGTGTACATATTGTACGCACTAAAGGTTACGTTTCACTGATTAACCGCATAGCTTCACGTACTGTTTGGTTAACATGTTTGTATAAAACAGTGTGGAATTCACGCGATATACTTACGCTTTAGAATTTTGATGTACAAATACATTCTGTTGCGAAATACTGCAAAATTAAATTAAACGTATTCAATAAATATTAATGTTTGGATGTAACTTCAGATTAATTAAAGTAAGAAATAACAAACCAATATTTCTAGAAATACAATATAAGATAAGCCGTTACTAACGAGTATGTATGCGTATGCGCATGGATGTTGATGACACGAATTAGTTTCCTCCTACAATTCTACTCTACTACTCTTTTGTCGTATTCCAATAACTTTATGACGACATCTTTATGAGGAATTTCTTGAAATAGAATTACGAAACATCCGTTTGCTTATACATTAAAACGATGACTAGTTTCGTTGTTATAGTCACGTAAACTGCTGATAGAACAGCGTAAGTCATTGAGCAGGGGATTTAAACCACGATCCGCAAACTATATGTAGGCAAGCATAAAATAAATTTAATGCTGTGGTTTAAAATTAATCAATCAAAAAGAATTTTAAAAAAATGTTATTGATTTATTTATTTTGTATTTATAGAAAGAGTTTTTTTTTTAATCCTAGACCTTAAAATTGTCTGATTTCTGTATCTAAAGGCGTTGCTTTTTCAATTATTAAAACTCTTATAGCCTATTGGTTAAGGGTACAAACTATGAGACATATTCAGCATGGCAGTGGGTTCGAATCCTTCATGCCACTATTGTGACCCATATGCTGAGCGTAAACTTGGTTGGAATAATTAAAAGAAATTTAAGTAAATTACTTAATAATATACCTTTATAAAAATAATCATAATGTGTCTATTTATAATCTGACTTAGTATATGGTGCCAACCTTGACTAGTTCCATTGTACCTCTGGATGGCCCCTTCATGCGGAACGTCTCTCCTATTGTATTATTCTGGAACGTAATTACTATTTCTATACAAGGTTTTTATAGAACCTATTATAGTCTTATTAAAATTTATAACCCTTTGTGGTTTTATTTCAAATAAGTTAATGTTATGAATTAATTGGACAATTTGTTCCTAAAGAACATTATTCTTGATGTAATAAATTAAAGACGAAGGGTTTAAAAACTAACACGTATAATTCGTTTGTTTTCCGTCATAATGTAATTTCTAGTCATATAGTCACGTTTCGACTTTCAACAATTACGCGTAGAGTAAAATTTGCATATAATAAATGCGAATTTTCTTCATAAGACAATGATAAAGATGTTACTACATCCCAATTTTATTACATACGTATCTTTATAATGTTTTTTTTAATATTATTTTTGCAATATAAAGGTTTCATATCAAAGTATCACGAGGTCGATGTAGTTAGCACTAATGACCTCGTTAGTCTAAAAACGATAAAGACGCGTTTTATGTACATTTTTAATTAATATGAATTAATGATAATTTATTTCATTTAACATATAACAGTCAATTGTTTTTACGTTGGCTTTTCAAAATTGAGTACTTAAATATTAAAATGAAATGTGCCACGCGGTTTAACACACCACGCCTTATTTTGTTAGCTCCAAACAGTCGAAGCGTTATGTTAAACAGTTTATAAAAATATTATATACTAATTTGGCGTGACGAAAGTGAATGCACATAAAATCAATGGCGGTCTTCAATTGGCGACTTCATAGAATCCCGTATTATATGAGGTCAAAAATTTCAGTACAAATTTGGAATGTCACTTTGTGCCGTGAAATGACTTATATCTATCCACGAGGAAATAAAATTTTAAAGAGTTATAGGAAATATTATTGCACATTTCAAACGAAATTCGAGCATCATTTTTTAATCGAATTTGTATGACTAATGATATCTGGAGGTAAATCTATGACACTTAAAAGTTGCCACACATTTTTTTTGTCCCAGTTCCATAGAAACACAATTAATTTACGTAATTTAATATCAAATACGCGAGCTCTATAAATATTATCATAGTAACAGATGTTCAATTACTCTTAAAGAATTTATTTCATACTAATTCAACGGGCAATGACTCACAAGGCTCGGTTGGCGCAGCGATCCGCGCCTTATAAGGTACGGCCTTTACGCCGTACGTATTTATAAGGCTTAAATATATAGGCTACTTTCAAAACTACACCATATGTTGCACATTGACATTTGGACAAATTTCTCTTTATTATCGTTGCGTTGTTGTTTCTATTTTCAATCATTTCTTTAGTGAAACACTAGCAACTCGCCCAAACTATGCTTGGATAAATAAATAAATATATAATATAGCATAAATAAAAGTTATTCACTGATATAAGAACTTTCTCTAGGTGAAAGAATTTTGTTTTCAGGTCTCAGTTAAATTGTCTAGTGTGTTTTCACTTAAATTTCAATAAAAATTTGGATCTAAACCAACGCATTGTTCAGTCAAAGTATAAAGACCTTATATGCAATAAATTTGCATTAAACAGTGTTGATGACAAGTGTGAATTGTTGGAATGCTTTGCGTTAGTCTCTCTTAACGTATGTTTAATTTAGTACTAGAAATTCTTGTGTAGAAATCTAAGGCGTGTTTCTCTCACACACTTTATACCTGGCAGTGTTGCAAGTATTTGCTTTATAAATACACAACTGTGTAAATTCACAATCTATTAATATTCAAAGACTATAGCTAGTATAAAAATGTAATATTACTAGCACTATCCTGAAATATGTAATTGACTGATATTATAAATAAAGGGGGACTGAAAGAGACTTCAATGAAATTATTAAACATTTATGTATTGAAAAAAATCTACATTCCAAATCACCTTCATACTTAAAGAAAAAAATTAAGAACCTTTATTCCTGATATTTGTTTCAAGTACGCACATTTTTTTTAATATAAAAATAACAAAGTTAAAAAAGACGAATTATTGTACTAAAGGTACAATATTGTACCAGTGTATTTTTCACTGATGCAAACGATTTGAAAACTGTCACACGCGAGGAAATGTTTGCGTGTTGC
>JAABKM020000002.1:1922783-1934194 GCA_016277805.2 Papilio aristodemus | reverse complement strand
CCTACAGACCCTCCGTAATAGTTCTATGAGTAGGGTTACCGCGTTACGGCAGGGTTCGCTCCGGGCTTTGCATACGTAATGGCCGGTTGTAGAGCCTGCAGCGGGTATTGAAAAATGATGCCTTCACTCATTAACTGACAGTGTTAGTAACAACGGACCTCTTCCCTTATTATCTGTCCGTGTGTTGTATTTGTCGGCGAAATTGTAAAGAAGAGCGAATGGCTTTTAAACGTTGTTTGAAGTTGTTTTTCTGTTTATAAACGCTTGCAATTTTCCCTTGCAGGTCTTCGGATTACTATAAAAGTTCTTAATATTATTAAGTACGTATTGATTTAGTATTTAATAAATATTGTCAAGCTTAGAAAAATATCCATTCTTCTCTTGTTAAGTTTGTAGATAGTAAAATACGACTAACATTACTTATCTAGTGGGTTTACTCAAGGACACTTTTTATAACGGCTGTTGCTTTAATCAGCCACTATTGATAAAATTTAAGGACATACATTTGTGGTTTCAGTATATTTACATCCATTGGCTAAAATGTTTCTTTACTTTGAATATATTTACAATTATACTCTTACAGCTTCGAACATAACAAGCGTGGTAATAAACCTTTATTATAATACCGCCAACTGGATATTAGCTCACCTAATCTAAGATCCAGTTCGTGTTATTTTTTTGGCTTTAGTCGTCATCAAAGACGTCAAAACAACTCCATTACGACATTCTAATTGAAGATGCCACTAGTGAATTAGATTATTTTCTTTTCAAATGTCTAACTTATTAGATCGAGGCATTTACAAGACGACAGTGATGATGTGACTCTCGCTTCGGCCTGCCAATTAATATAATGATATACCACTCTCGTCGCTTGCGGCTGTCTTACACCACACTCGGGTAACAGGTTTTACCTAATTAATAAGAGAATACTTGAGTTTCTTCCGTCACTTCTCTCATGACTTACAAGGAATGGCTATTAATAGGTAAAGCTCTGGAAATCTTCTGTCAAGAACTACAGATTCAGTCGATTTGATACTCCAGTAAATGTCTTGCCAATTGTTCTATATCGCGATTTATTTCCGGAAACTATGTTATATTTTTATGTGGTGAAGTAAAAATATATCTTAAAAGTAGCCCTTTTAAGATATATAAAGTTTAAAATACTTTTTTTAATGGTAATGTGTTCAAAACAATTGGTAGTTTATTTATAGAATAAAGTACTCATAGAAGCATTAACACGATTAACTCTCAGATTGTGGGAACAACCATTTTTTCCTACAATTAGCCAGCGAAATGCACTATAGGGCTGTGCCGATATTTTTTAGTTCATAGAAATGTAGAAAATAATTTTCCAAGCATTTTTAAATATGAATAACAAGAAAAATATATTAAGTTTAATATTTTAAAACATTCGTCTAAAAAGACCGTTACTGTGTTTTAAAATTTTTTAAGTAATTTTTTGAAAGAAATGTAGCATAAACAAATGTGAATGCCATTACCCATATGGATAAATTAATAAAATATGTTACGGCAAAGGGCAACCCTAATGAATGACGGTGGCGGTGAAGGCCGCACAGAGGCCGGTCGCCGACCGCGCTATTTATATTGTGACGGCATCTCGTCTGCAGCGCATAGGGCAGCTACTGACAGAGGCTGCGTGGGCGTGGTGGTGAATATCGCCGTTTACGTGATTTTTTTAAATTAAATTGTTATCGCAATTTAACGTATTTTTAGCAATAATCGTATACATTAAAATATTTAGTAATTTTAATTTTTTCTATTTTGTTCCTAGATATAATAATACTTTTTTTATAGAACAGAACATAATAATGCTTTAATAAGCGGACAAATATTTTCTTTATCACTTTTCAGATATTCCCAGATCCACATATAAGTATTACAGACTTATTGATGCTGCTTGAGAAAGAATAAATCAAAGAAAATTAAACAATAGATCAACATTTTCAGTTTCAGAATTCACAAAATCTAAAGAGGTCGATTCAAGTAAAAGTAATAAGTAAGTTTTAAAACTTCATTTGTCTCTGGATTTGTTTAATCTGTGCCATTGATTGAATGAAGCTTGTGGCACTCTTGTACTTCGTTGCAACTTCACTGATGGCTACCAGCTGTCACCATAAAATTGATGTAATGTTGACGATTAATCCCTACTTCATAACATTACCGACATCCCGATCATAGATCAGTAGCCACCTTGATAAATTTACTCTACTGTGATCTTGTTCTATTAATCAATGATAGATAAGATGGAAATAATAGATGAATTTTAATTCAAAGATAATATCAGATCAAACAAACAATAGACAATGAGTAAGAAAGAGATATTGCTCGTGATCAATGAACGCATCTTTTGATGTAATATAAATTAATGCGACAAGTCGGAATTGACTTTTTAATAAGTAAATATACAGGATGATCTTTTCAACCGGGCGTTGATAGTCAAATCCAAAAATGTTTCAAATATCGAAAAGTATTTAAAAGAGTCTCGGAACCGGTATTGATAATAACTAAAACTGCATCTTGGATTTTTGAAAAAATAATAATCCTAGCCAGGAAACATAACGTGTTATTTACCTAAAATTTATTGAACAGTTTACATAAATAACATAATGATAACTCATATAAGTCAAACGTCAACGTAAACCACAACCTTAAAGACAGGTCTAGATTATAAAGTAATTGAAAATATGTTTTTTTAAATATTTAATTCTAGAGCATTAATTCGTTTACGTAAAAGTGAATTGAATATAAAATGAACTTGCTATATCGATATAATTGCGTGTTTAAACCGTATTTGGTTATTTTTAACCGATCAATGAATTATTAACTTAACTACATAAATGCTTGACGTTTAGCTTCACCTGTCTGGAGTTTTGTACCTCCCATCGTCGAAAAAATTGTAATGTTTGTTATAGATGTTTACATAAGGCATGCGATTTAGACTTGGTATAATACTTTGAAACAGTAATTTTGATTAGTAAAACTCTATAAAGTGATTCAAAATCAAGTAGTACGATTCTTCATAAGTTAGTTTGATATACGATGGACGTAAAGATGTAGACATATATATGTTCCTTGATATTTCACTGTCATGGATGATTTAAGATTGATAGACGTAAAATATGAATGAAAATTAATAAGTTGTGCCGACGAGATCATTTTTTCGACGATAATAAAAGAGGAAATCCTTCTAGGTAATGTGGGAGTGTACATTTAATTGTAAGAATCCATTTCTGTTACAAAAAAAAAGAATAAATTTTAATAAAAGATGATATAATAAACCCGCGGATGGGTAACCGTTTGCTAATTTGTCACTTTGACAAATAAAAGATTACACAGTCAACCGGGGTCAATGTATCAAGTATTTGTTTTGTTAGATAGATTTGCATATATTTTCAGACCATTGACCCCTGTTAGTTTTTTTATGACGTAAGTGCCATTATGAGATGAAGTTTTGTACTATCAGGCCCCATTAATGAATAATTTTCGAGTTTATCCATTTAACGTTCATGGTTTTTACACTTTACATGTACAGGTAGCCTTACTTGCTAAAAGCCTTATAATTGAATATAAATCTTATTCTCTATTACATTGAATTGTTATTCGAACTTCATTCTTGCTCCAAATGATAAAGATGTGAATCACAAATTGATTATTATGGAAAGAGGATCGTGATTTTCTCGTGATGGAATTAGAGCTCGCTCTGTAAATCTTTGAGGCGTGCATAAGTCGATAGATTGGTACAGTTGCAGCCAGTAAACCATTGCGTTATACATTTCAATGAGTCGTAGCCATTACGTTATCACATGATGATATTGGCACTATTTAAATGCTACGAATAATAAAAAAGGTTACATTATTTGTATTATGATTATGACCTTTTGAATAACTTTAACTGCACGTAAAGATCGAATTAAAAGTTTTTATCCTAGCTACGTTAATTTCTTTCGAACTTATCACAATAATATTTTTATGTAATTAAATAATTTTAACAGAAATAACTCAATATACTGTCTCTTTAACATTACTTAGATTACATAGTACACAAAATTTTTTGGACGCTTTATTGCATGTGACTGTACCGTGCCCTGTATTGGCATCGATCGAAGTGTAATCATTTCAGGTAATGATTATCAATTGTACACCTCTAGGGCGCTTTCGAAATCCATTACAAAATTCGATATGCTGTAACAAAATTATTATAATAATTTATACACTTTGTGAAATGACTCTGTCTTACGGAAACAATAAAATTTCTGGTCCTTCGAGTAACGAAACGTAAAACAATATTTCGCGTACTTGGCTTTTCACTCTCAATGCATGTCGCATTGAGAGTGAAAAGTCATGCATAAGTATCAAATCAGCATCAAGTTTCAGTTCAAAATGGTTTATATAAAAATAAAAAACGTGTAATTATTAAAAAGAAATGACAACTATTACCGATGTAAACATAAACGTGGCAGTTTGTTCTTATGTTAAGAAAGTTTATAAAGAAATTACAAACGTTTAAAATAAAACTTAGAAATACAAATTAAATTAGTAGTGATTGTTTGTAGAGGACATGCTCTCTGCTTTTTATAATAATCTTAGAAAAACAAAGTTGGCTGAAACAGACCGATAAAAATGATTAGAGTGTAGTCGCGGTTTGTATATCAGATTAATTGCAAGGAGCACCGAGCCGTGTAATTAACATCTCAGAGTATTTATAATCTGGTTAGATATTTTCAACACTACGCAGTATTTAATGGGAATTAATTCAAAAGATTTAAAAGCTATCTTTAATTGAATACTGGCCAACATGAACATTTATTTTTTTCTAAACGTTTTTCATCCTAGCATCCGTACAATATATAAAGGTTAAAGCGACAGGCGTTTGATTTATTATCACTTAATAGCACATATTAGAGTTCAAGTGCCGTATTTCTTTGACACTAATTGCATAATATTTTTGTAATATTTTTCATTTAACTGTTTTAAAATTACCAGTTTGTTTTAGATTAGTCGTAATTATTATAAATTTTTATTGTATTTAATGTAAGCAAAGGATCCAATATAATTAATTGTTACTAAGTTACCAAATTATACGAGATTTGTTTTCTTAATAATATCTTTAATTAATATCTCTACCAAAATAGAACATTCCATGTACATTGCCATTAACACTAGGCCACGCGGTCTTTGTGAAATAATATCAAGGCTCCCGGCAGGACCAAATTGATATATTTTTTATAATAGGTCAAGCAGGTTTGTTGGCTACTTTCCGTAAGTTGTATGATT
Source organism: Papilio aristodemus (assembly GCA_016277805.2). NCBI lineage: Eukaryota > Metazoa > Arthropoda > Insecta > Lepidoptera > Papilionidae > Papilio > Papilio aristodemus. The sequence goes on along the minus strand of JAABKM020000002.1, from coordinate 1,928,899 downwards.
TTTTTAACGATACAAGGGAAAAAAGTATCTCCCGTCGACAAGTAAATTAATCATGAAGGGAATACGGGCAGTAGAATATTTATGAGTCCACTTAAGGGAATGTCAGGTTCGAACAGTAAACGTATCCATCGTATGTGTTTTTTTTTTTTTGCTAAATTGCTCTGTTTTATGCTTGATGTCAAGTATGGGTATATTTAAGTTTACTCGGTTGTCCGATTTTCTTGTCACAGGACTTTGATTCACTGACGTCTGTTTGGGTTGTATAATCTAGTAACTTTTTTATGATTTTAGACTGTATTTTGTAAGGTTGTTTTTAAAATCAACTTAACTAAAACTTTTTTTTACTTTTCCTTCTTTAAATAAAGATACTTTTCATAAAAGAAGTCATTAAATTGCAAATCATTTCGTCTTAATTCTAAACAAATAAAATCAGTACTCATTTTTATTTAATTAATTATTACTTACAGAATAAATATTAAGACCACGAAGAGACGGGAGATTTTAATTATTTTTAATGTATAAACAGTTATCAAACTGTTAAGACGATGCATTAAATTCCATATAAGAATTATTTTAAACATTTCGATTAAGGTATCGTATTAATTTATAATCTGTTATCTCATTAACAGGAATATTAAATATGTTGTGTTAAGTACAGTCATGTACATAATTGGTATTCATTTTAGTATATTGTAGCACCGTTTATTATCAATGTACAGTCAGCTTGAAAAAGCTTATTATTTTTTATGGCTTTGAGCGTCGATTACAATATAAGAGAAGTTACCATATTTCAGATAGGCCACTAAAGAAAAGCGTACATTTATAAAAATACGATAATCAAGATAGAAATTTGAACAAACAAATGGAAATGCTAAATATTTTTTCTCTTTAAGTACGAACTGAAAAAAAAAACCTACTTGGTGTTTTAGCAACATGATTGTAATGTTGAAACATCTACATAAAAGTGAAGCACTTTCCTCTACGATACAATAAACGCAATGCGCTCAAAAACAACAATAATAAATAAAAGATTGCTACCGCGAATGTAAAGACAGAATTATGGGTCCCCGGACGTGCGTGTCGATAAATAATGCTATTCACTGAGATGCAAGTACAATCGACACCAATTGTTTACTGCACCCAACAACAATGTGGGTGTATTTACATGAAAGTATACTTTATTTTTATGTTCTTTAAGGTTGAATTAGCTTGTATGTGATCATGTAAATGTTATACTTAAACAGCCTAATAAACTTTGCGCTAGTCGTATGTAAATCCCAGTCGGTGTCGGCAGAATATTCCCTTCGATACGAACGGGAAATAGAAATTATTGCTTGACGCTTAATCTTTTGGTGCATTGAATCAGAGAAGTTGTAAGTGTTTGTGTGTTCGAATATCTGGTGTTGCTATATGTATACTTTTACAAGGTTAATAGAAAATCAGATAGCAGCTTGTAAATTTACCCTTGCTTTACTTTAAAAAAAATGATTGGGAATTAAGTAGTTAGGTAAGGTTAGAAAGGCAATTTGCCTCGGTCGTAACTAAAGGTAACTTACCTATAGTTACGACCGAGGCATAAGTGATAAATAATTAAAAATCTTTCTATTCTATTCCTGGCACTCAAATATCAAACCATCACAAATTAGAAGATATAAGATAATAGGACAAGGTAACCTCGTAATTTCTCAAGCTTAGGCAGTCTGCAAATGCATATTATGGTAATGTTTTTCTCAACCGCTTGGTTATCCTCTTAGAATAACTAATATAGCTTTTATAACCTATAAAATATCTGTATAGCTATAAAAAGCGACACAAACACATGTAACTGCTGTACCTTTGTGAGAATGCGGTCATATTTATTGTAAAATCATGATAATTAGCTAACAGTCATGAAAGGGCTTAATCAATGAGTATTAAATTGAGTAGTAAAACAACTTCGAGTTAGACGATACTTACAGGTGATTCGAATACATGTTAATATTAAGAGTTAATATTAATATGATATTACTAAATTAGTTTAGAAATACTTATTATCCAGTTAACATATTTACCTAGTTAGGTATGTAGAAATTATTAGCTTTATAAAAATCATCAACCTGCTCTGTTCCCACTTTAAGCGGGGTCGACACAACACGTTTCCTCCTTCCACACCTTTCTATCGACCGTCCTCTCGGAAGTCACTTCTTTCTTTCTCATCATTCACGCAATCCATCCTTCTTTTCTTAGGCCTACCCATACCAACATATCCCTCTACATTAGCTTTTTAAAATGTTCGGTAAATTTTGTATGTAATTTCATTTTATACGCAACATCACTATATACAGCTCTAGAATAAGTTAATCTTAAAAATTATATAAGATATCATGCTCAGCCAATCGAAACAATAACCATCGACTTGGTGTAAGTAAAATACATTCTATGCTTTGATTTTTCATCCGGTACGAGATCTTCAAAGCAATATCAGTCACGTTTGAATTAGGAAGCCGAAGAAAATTACGCAACGCTACGCTTTGTTCGAAACATCGTGTAAAATGTTATGTCTATCATAATCGGTTCTACGTTACGCCTATGTTAGGCCTTTTCAATTCAAATAAGTAAGAAATATTGGTCTATTCAAAAGATCTCAAAAAAGAAAGATCTTAAGCCCCGTAAAGAAACCATCAGAATTCTTCCATGACAAATTTTATAGTGGTCTTGGTAATTATTATTCTAACACGAGCGCATTTATTTTCTATTTTATATTTAACCTTGTCTCTTAGAACATTTTAAATGGTATTGAAAATTTGTTTAAATATAAAGTCCTTTTCTTTTGAATTCTAAATTTGCTGTTGATAATTCTATAGTAAATCAATATGTTATTACAAATGGAAACATCTTTCTTATTAAGGCGTACTGTACGTAGTATAAGTTACATTGAATTGCGACACCTTTAAGTACGAAGCTTAACTTTATGTGAACTTAGAATAGAATATAGAGATAATTGAATATTGCAATTGAAATACTAATGTTCTCATTTGAAATATCTACCTGAACTACCTGAAACACCTGCCGATAGGTTTTACCGAAGGAATATATTTCCATACATTTTATTATATCACGCTATTTCTCATATCTATGTTATGTTATTTAATGCTAATATAAAACCTATATCACATATAGAATTGTTTTTACGAGGTAGCCGAAATATTGATTTCAAGATTACAACAATTCCATTTTGATAACACAGAAAGGATAGCGTATTAATTTAACATTTTTATATGCATTATGTATGCAATCTTAAACACCGATCGAATAGCAATGACTAATCATTGAAAACTAGTTCTAATAACATATGTATCAGAGCTCCAGTAATGACTTGCGGACACTATCGCCTGTCTAATACAGGGGACTATCATTGATAGAATCAAATTACGCCACTAGTGTTTGAATGACGTATTATTATGAATTGTGAGATAGAAATAAATCTAGCTCCCAACTCCTAGTCTTAGGAATGCCCATTACGACTGGTATTTCATGCAAATGCCTTTACATACTTTTTGTTATATTGTAAATTTATGGTCAATTTACATTAAATTACTTATTTATTTAATTAATTAGTTAATTAAGACTTGACTTTAAAATATTTGTGTGTATTTTAATTTTAAATTGCAATTTAATTACTTAAAAAGAGTGATAACACAGAATATTATATTATGAGTACAAGGCCCGTAGCAAAAGTCACAATTCATTAGCGATATAGAAAAGTCCAAAATGTATGAAACTGACATAGATTTCAGAATTGTCACGTTGTTGACTGTCTGAAATCTATGTCAGTTCCATACATTTCGGATTTTTAATATATTCTTTCGTTATTTTAAGACAATTTCCTAGATAAATGGTAATTAAGTCACGATTAACTACATTTGCGTCGACACACAGCGGCGTTATATCTCATTGCATGTCCCAAGTTGTCGTGTTCGGAACTCGTCACGTCAGTGTATCGGCCGCATTAAATCCCACGTCGCGTGCACAGTCCTGTTACCATCGAAGACCAACTCACAATAGAGTTGTGCTCAATTCAAATGTAAATACAAACATCAATTTCGGCTTAGACCATCGGGGGGCACCGTTAACTTATCTGATAAGACATCGTTATAAATAGAGCCAAAGTCTTATTTTAAGATTTTTTTAGTTACCTAAGTAACTAGGTAAATGTTAAAAATATCAATCTATCCCTTGCTCCTCCCCTAAACACCGTTGATAGTCTTTAGTAATAAATAACCTTTCATTATAAAGCAAGTACATTTTTAGTCTTCGTAATCACAGGAAGAAAGATCGGCTTTCTTCGACTTCCTCGTCACGAGAGTAACCCTTATTTATTAAATTTAATAACCACAGCTATCGGAAGCGACTTATAATATAAAAACAAGAGAAAGCTACATTTATAATGTATATGTACTTTTAATAATAAATATACATATAAAGAATGAAAAGTTTAAAAGGCTTCTGGATATAGTAGTGAAAGAGGTGTGCCAGAATCGTGATACCATTTATCACGATTTTGATTCTGATTCATAATCTCTGTCTACCTCTGTGTGTGAAGGGTGTCAACACACTTTAATATTATTCCCAAATACACAAATGTATTAAACAGACACTAATTGAAAAATAAATTAATGACTCCCGTTTCTGATTGACGTTGTACTAAGACGCAACGAATAGGACAGTGCTTAACATAAATTTCTACACGTCTATTAGTAAACTAAATTTTTGTATAACCCAATCGATAGAACCAAAACATATCTCATACATTTTCTTTATAAATTCCTAGTATTTTATTATTGGATTCTTGCGTGTATATAAATGTAATTTCAATTTAATAAAACTACGTTTCCTCGTTCAATTGCTCCTCCATTGTTGCAATGATTTGTAAACTAACACCACGCCAGTTAAATATTATGCGGTCCGTGTTTAATGGTACATCGAGTCTCCATTGTACCCGGAGTGGTGACCACTAATGGCCTTCGGTTTCCGATTGTGTGAGATTTATTTCTATTTTATCCGCACAGATTGCCTTCAGTTATAGCTTATCGCGGTACATAACGACACGCGACCGTAAATACTCTAAACACATTGGTTAGTAGGTTAAAAAGATGATAGAGATTATAATGATATGCTTTGTAATGGGTTCTATTTATTTTTGAACCAATTTTTGTAAGTACTTAATCGTGCAAAGACGAAAGATGTGTTTATTTAATAAAAGTAAAATTACTAGAACTAAGTTTGCGTTGTGATGTTATCGTTACATGGTGTAACTTTGGAAGATATTTAGAAATTCGAATAGTCACATAGCATTTTGAATCAGATATTTTAGATTCCAGCAAAGTCTTCATAGAATTATCACACAGAGTACAGCGGGCGATGCAACACTAGCGGGACTATTATGCTTGCAGAGCAACACCATCCCATCTGAAACAAGTCGTTCCGCCTGTGTCCTATCTTTGTTCCATCTTCAAGAAAAAAAAACTGTTCTTATGGCCTATCTATATTATTAGCGGCAACTCTGCGTATTTAATTGATAATATCATAAAATTTACATGAAAGAACTTGACGTCTGTCAGGAGTGCGGAAGAAAAATCCCCGTCGGTTCTAATTGATTATAATCTGACAGCAATGTTAAGCTTTCATTAGAATTAACTGTCATTAACACCATGGAGGGGCAATTATTTGTTATCTCTGATCAGTAATTACGACCTGCGGTTAATTAAGTGGTTACTGCTGTAAGAGATCGCGGAGTTAACTTAGTACAAGTCGAGTAAAAGATCTTTAATGAACTCATGGCACTGTAAAATTGAAAACATAGTTTAAAATCTAGTAGGACTGTAAACAATCGTCAAAATATAAACTAGACGAACTATTAAATGTGTTTGTTCAAAAGTTTACATTCTATCGACGTCAAATTGTGAACCTTACGGTTTTACGCTACAGGACTAAAAGAGAAGAGTTAAATATAAAATAACAACCTTGAAAATAATTATACGAAAGAAAAAACAGAATTGTAATATGGACATGATAATGCAAATTATATTTTTATCTCAATGTAGAATTTTGTTTCAGTAATATCACTAGTAAGATTA
>JAABKM020000002.1:1838845-1857334 GCA_016277805.2 Papilio aristodemus | reverse complement strand
TACTTACTCTTGGTTGCTACGCCGGAGGCGTAAATAGTATTTATGTCAAGAGTACATAAAAAGGTATAAAAATTTCCGAATATTGGTTGTCTTGGCAATTTTATATTGTCATAGCAATGTTTTGACAATAACAACGTTTTAATTATCCTAACTATAGTTCCAAGTAATTTTAATTGGAATCAAGTTACGAAAAAGTCCAACGAGAAAATTAAGTAGGGTATATGTGAAACAAAGGGCAGCAGCCAGTTTTCTTAAGAAAAAAATTAACCTAAAAATGAATGAAAATTTTAGTTCAAAAGCTAGTAAATTCATTAAATTGTGGTAGGATTAGGTTAATGTGACAGGCGAGCGCCACGCGTGTCGGATGTAGCTCACGAAACAGTCGCTTTTAGTTCACAGGGGACTAGAGCTGATTAAATAAAAATGGACTTAAATTTTTAAAAAGCTCTGGGGCTTTCATGTGGTATTTAACTTTGTACGTCGTAATAGTTATACTCTCTACGACGACTTATTTTGCATCTAACATAAAGTAAAATTTGGTATTATTTTCTTATTTATGCAGCAGTCGAGAACCTATATTTCTTCTGATATATAACACTACATAATAATAAAAGATAAAACTTGTATTTAGCCAATGTGAGTAGACTTCGAACCATAGTCCTCTTTATAATTGCTTCTCCAATAAATCTTTGTACGATCAATGGAAAAGCGTACTCGATGCTTATGAAATCGCATAATTTAATCGTTTGTTAATAAATAATAATTTGTACAGTAAACAGTAATGTTTGATCATACGCAATGTTTTCAATACGAGGACGTCATTTGTCATCGATTCTTTTTGTTGGTGAGTGGATTACATAATCGATGTCCCATTATTTGATGAAAACGAATATTAATGACTGACTGACTATTAAATGAATTATTTAGTAATGAAGTTGGTAAAACCCATCCACATCATTTTGTTCAAGTTATATTTTTACACAATTGTATCGAAATCCACTATCGAGCATTTTCGATAGTATTCTGCGGAACTCAACTGCAGATAGCGTGTTTTCTAACAAGAGTTCAAGGAAAAATAGTCGGAAAACTTAAAGATTGATGGCTTACATTTTAACGTACTAAAATTTAAAACGCATTAGTCGATCGATGCGGAGGCGAATCGATAATAATAAACAATTAGTTAAGAAATATAAACTAGCACTGAATTAGCATGTAAAGATTAAATTTGGTCAACACGACGCTTTTGATAAAATTGCATCTACAAACAACGTTCATATATAAAAGTACAACTAGTATATCGGCGTGTTTTACTCTTTAATATTACATAACATGATCTAGCCTAGATCCACTGATATTAAGTGTAAACTTGTGATAATCCCAAATGCATACAACTCAGTTCCAATGTTATCAACTTTGTTACGTCAAACGAGTTTTCTGTTCGCTTACGTAATTAATATGAATGTTAAACCTTTATAAGTATATTCTAGAAATACAAATCGTAAATTATCTGTATCTTTATCTATTATTGTGTAACCATAACGCTCGTTTAATTATAAAAATGAGCTAATTTTTTTGGCCTTTTCGAAATTATCTACATTCAATGGTCGCGAATCGAAAACAGAACATTTACAATTTTATTTTTGTAAAAAATCACAACAATCCTTGTATGACGCTTCCAACATTAACTATTTTTAGTCGTATTTAAAGATGACGTAACAATTTTGCTAATTTTTTTTCCGTTTGTTACTCGAGCCCACAATTCATGAGTCGCGTCGGAGCGCGATGATCGACAACATTCATGTTTTATTTCCTCGTTTGCATAATCCTGCCTCAGAATATTCAATTTGGGGAATATAATAAAAACATTAAATGTCTCTTATGCATATAATTTTCTTTTAGTATATGAATATTATACGATACAGCTTTTTATTAGTCAGCCTTTGATACAATTTGAATATTAAAGATGTCCTTATAGCCACATTTAAGAGATGATTTATTTTTTCCGTTGCGAAATTGTTTTTCGTTCCTGTAAAAAAAGACAATAATTCTAATAAGCAGTTTTTTCTTTTTTTTTGAAACTTTTGTTTTTAAGACATGTTAGTCCTATTGATTTTTACAATGTATTACAAAACTTTCAACAATTTCACCTTAAAGGTAAAAATTAAATTAACTTTAGTTATGAGTATTTAATTTTCAACCATCTAAAATAATAATACTAAAAGATTTACATTTTTTCTAGTTTTTTTTTTCGATTGTTTCCTAAAATAAAAAAAAACTTTCCAATAATAAAAACAACGTGAACAATTACTTTTTAATTTACAATTAATTTTCAAACCATCCATTTTGTAACCGAAGACCAAATAGTTTAAATCCCTCAAGTATTCGAATTACAAAAGTACTTTAAACATATTACTACTGTAAAATATAATCAATAATTACAGTGAAATTAAATTTAAACGGTCATTTTGAATGATAATGTGAACGCGTTTAATGTAGTGACTATTTCATTTAACTAACTGTTAACCGTTCAATTTACCTGCGTTAGTTTAACTGTACCACTTAATTAAGCCTAAAGGTACTCCGCCCACTTCACTTAACATAACATTAATGATAAGACTGATCTAGTCTGATTACCAACTGAGTTACGGTAAATTCCTAACTTAAAATATTTCCCACAATTTTGGAACGGACTTTAATCACACATCGCCTGTGCTCCCCGAAGAGGTAGGCAGAGGCGTAAACCAAGTTTCCCCGTATGTATCTGAATACGGCTGCGCCTATCATATTGGGCACAAGCTCCAAACTCAAGACTAAAATCGAATTGAAAATCCCAATATTTTTTCCTATCCGGGATTCGAACCTCAGATCTCAGCAATACAGGCGCACTGCGCTATAATATTAGTAAATACATAGATATACAAAGGTATGTTTTTGTATGAAGCTTCACGTGTTATATTTAAAGGTATGTGCACATAAAGTAGTCTACAGAGTTTAATTAAAATAATTTCCATATGTTCTTAACGTAGAAAATAATGGAATGCGTGCAAATACATGACTCATATGTAACTTTACGAGCATATAAAAATAAACGCTGAATAAACTATTTAAAAAGAAACACGATACAAAAGGAAACTGTTATAACACCGACATAATGCCAGCATAACCTTGTTTGTTATTTTTCAAATTTATAAATGTTGCGTACTTAAAACGTGCCAGTGAATAGAAGCTGAAAAACCTGATATTACACTTAAAATGTTATTTTAAACCGTTATAAACTGGACTATATTAAATGTTATCTGGGAGGATACACTTCTTACTTCTTGCAATATTTAATAAGTATGAGATAATTTATATTTATTCGTTAGCTAATGGCCGTATTTACAATCCTTTACTTAATTACTTGTCAGTGTCAACATCCTCGTAGCATCAATTACGTCGGCCGCCGCTCGGCGAGCGTTGATCGACCGCGTCCGTATTTCATGTTTGTATAACGCGACCTCAAAATGTTCAATTTCGTGGATGTTACATGCAAGTATCTATTAGTGCGTAGGTTGCTACGATACTAGAACGCGCTAATTCAGCTCCCATAACCGCTAATTAATAACTCAGACACACTCTATATATATACAAAACCTGAAGAGTTTATTTGTTTGCTCTTATCTCGGAAACTACAAATAGGATTAAAAAAAATCTTTTTGACAACTTGTTATTTAATTACTATTAAACATCACAATATGGCTGAGTAAAAAGAAAATCCATCCGCTACTAAACTCTACACGCTAGTATGGACGCAGATACAATGTATAAAAGTATATTTCCGAAAAATATCTTTATGGCCACAACATTGTATGAAAAAGAAGTCTTTTCGTTTCCTTGTTTATTTCTTTCAAGAAACTAACATATTTTCCTTGTCATAAATTTATATTTACGTTTAGTTTTCAGCAGTAATATAAAAGAGTAAGAAAAGTTTCGCATGGTATTTTGGTGCAAAATGACTTCCTTGTGTGAATGTACAAACTAAAACAAATGATGACGATCTAAACTAACTTCTTATTTATAAATTAACTAAAAAAATATTTTTTTTTCAACTAGACCGATCATGGATGACATTATTTTCACCTAAAAAGCAATACTCACATATGTACTAAGATGTGTCGATCGAATCGAAAACATTGCAGACACTGTGCAGGTAGACTATAAAGTAGATAAGAAAAAGTAGACGTAAAGAGATGGGAAATAATGGGGTTTACCCTTGCAAAAGTCAAAAAAATTCTACCTTACGCAAGTATTATTTGAGGCAGTACAATCTTGCTACAAAAATACATTAAACAATATAATAAAAAATAAAAACAATATCTAGCTTACAAATTGTCCCGCAAATATGTGAATACAAAAGTGTAAACATGATAAGAAATCGGAAAATAAACCATAAATTCCGACCGAAGTGTTTTGACCTCAAACAGTGCGCTATAACTAGAGGGAATTTGTCAATGCCAGGAAGACGTTAGTTAGTTTATCGTCCCAGCTAACGTCCTGATAAACATCGCACGGAAAAGTTTCTCATGTGAACAAATTAAATTGGATTTCTACACGAAGAAAGGTGAATTCCGCGTAGTTCGCGCACATAAAAAAAAAACATTATGTTGAATTATGGTGCGGAGTTAAACATATTTTGAATATATGGATTCTGCGTAAAATTTATTAAATACAAATGGATAGATAGGTAGATGAATTAGGTACAACGATATTTTAAGGAAGTGGTGAAAATAACGTGGCTTAAAGAATTCCAAAGCGTTTCGCTTACTATCCATGACATTAAGTATGGAAAGGAAACTTTTTTGTTAACCATCACAATATTAAATGTAAAGGTCATACACGCTCCGACATTAATTAACAGAGGTGTGAAATTCACACCACTTAACCATCCCCGGTTACATGAGAGAACAAATTTGTTTCATTTTTTTTGTATGTTCTTATTGGACGTTTATTTCCTTAAGCAATTCGCTCCGTCGTTTGTTTCTGTTCGACTAAAAGTATAAGAATAATAAAATCAGAATATCAAAACGGAAATCAAATGCAAAAGTTGTAATGATGTTACCAAACAAGATAGAAGTTGTAATACGATTGATATTCTATTGCATTCCATTTAGAATTACCTCCCTCCTTCTCCCTTTTTCCGGAATATTGATCAACTATTTACAAACACGTTCTTAGGACAAAATAAATTGAATGAGCACAGAACTAAACTTACATATTTTCTTTAAGATTAACTTTCCTAAAATGTTCGCAGAGCTCAATACTATTCCCATGATTATAGTGTTGGCAATATATAGGTATTTTATTTAGTTAATATATCAGAAACATAGAAAACGAAAGAAGAAAAATATATTTATAAAATAAAAATGATAAACACATTTCTCCTTCAGCGAAACAAATAACGCAAATAAATAACAATAACTTAAGCAAAAAAAAGTGCTAATTCATCCTATCACTTATCTATGGAGCGATTCAGAGTCACAAATCAGCTGAGCTCGACCACTCGGCCGTTCAATAACCGGTCACAACATCATCCATCATTCTGATACGGTTCACTCGTTATCTACAACTCGGGCGAATGCGCGATGTTAGTGTACCCATCGACAGCGCCCTCCCGTTTCATTAGCCGAAGTAACTTCACGTCATAAGATACAGCGAAAGAGGTAAACAGAGCGATTCGTTGTTCGCAGACGAACAATCGCCGAATTAATTTCGAGATGTTTGCCAAACATCTTTATACTCTTAATTGGGCTTATTACTTAGTTGTTTTATCGGCGCGTGTAATATTTGTATCTCTGAAGAAAATTAATTAATATATATCAATAACAATATTAATTAAGTCAAGTTATGTACGAGTGATTCCGTTATATTGTGACTTTGTTTAGCCTTAATATTAGCTTTCCGTGAGGTATTCGATTTGTATTCTTCAAGGAGTTTCTTTATTGGCTTTTTTAAAATTAATTATTGCTTATGAAATTCCAATACTCGTTTAAATAGTTTTTTTTTTCAAATTATCATAGACTACATCTTTAATGATAAGAAGAAGGTTTAGGCCTACCTTTCGTGTCTATTATTTTCCATACACCCATTGCTCAATTCATTTCGTGTCACACTCACATAATTGTCGTAACACAAGCAAGCATGCAGTTTATCAAAATTAATCCGTGAAACGAACAATCAAGCAGAATCCAGCTGAAAGGACTTTATCAAATTAATGTCCATTGAATATCAGGTAGTTTGTGGAAGCGGGATGACCGTCAGGGCGGGATGTAGGTCCCGACTGAACTAGGTCAGATACAAATACCAAATGTTTGAGCACAAATCCGGAATATAGGAACTTTGAGTTTTAAAATTTATTATATTGGTGTAAGTTTAACATTTACATTAGACTAATGTAACTTTGAAAATATAAAACGAAAAGAAACCGTTTCTACTTAATACTTTAAAGAACTCTTGAATTCTTGCTACTACTTTTTCTAACATATTAGTTATTTTTGGTCCTTCGAGGGTCTTGATTTACTAAAGGTGTCGATTAAGTTACGTTCACAAAGGCTTTGTTGTCGTTTTTCTTGAAGCAAAGCTTTGATAGCTATGATAAACATTTATACAAGTGATTAACATGAAAGTAGCAGTTTATACTTTTTGACATGAGTAAATCTATGAGTTAAATTCCAGTTTATATATAATAAAACGGTATTGAATAAACTGGGTAAACCGTTGGTTACACTATTACAACGTCCTTGTTCCGTTTTGTATGCAATACGAGAGCACACATGCATTCAATATGTAGCACGTATGTGCACACAGCCTTAAAATAAATATATCCGTCGTGGAACTAAGCTTCTATTCAAGGAGGACTCAGTTTGCTGGCGTTGACAGCGTCAGTGGTACGTTCTACTTTTATGCTTGCGATAAGTAAAATTACATGGAATGTTTCATTTGCATTTATGAGTCAAAAACATAAAATGGCCCCGAAATTTTTATGTAATCGATAATTGCACTGATTCATTTGTTTTAGTGCACACAATCCATACTATATATTATAAAGCGGGCAATTGTATTTATATCGTATATTATAAAATAATTTTTTTCGGCTATCTCTAAAATGGCTCTAATGATTTAAATGAACGAATTTTTGCAACAAAAAAAAATTTATGGAATGAACGGCCGTAAAAGCATAGACAACAATGAAAAATCTTACTCAAATTTAAACAGAGTAATGGGATAAGGGCTACAAAGTTCAAATTCGTTGTGTAAGGATAATATTGAACAGTTAGTAATATTTTAAACTAAAAAATAACCGTCAAATGAAGATAGGATAGATCTTGAAAATCAAATCTATATAAATAAATAAAAGTTAGGCTTCAGAGAGAATGGTAAGAGGTAAGTTTGTTTCAAAGTATATCAATTGTTAACTTAGGGATTTAAAGTACATAATATATTTATGCTATTCAGATTAAAAAAGTGTCTAATTTACCTTTGAAATTGTAATTACATTGCCGTATACAAGAGCTATTCGAAGGTAAATTGTTTCTAAATATTTTTATTTCACCTGGCACAACCTTATTACTTCTGAACACGTAATATGATTTTACTCCAGCTGTGAAACTGAAGCGGTAAGCAACAAGTGTCGTTGCATATGAGCTCCATCGTGATTGGAATGGGAATATAATAAAAGTGTTAAATATAAAATTCTCGACAGATGGCGTAATACAATATTTTTCTCGAGTAAACTATTTATTTTTCATCAACGTTTCCAAGTCTAGTCTGTAACACATTGAACATAAAGTTTGACTTCTTTGATTTTTATATTGTGCACACAATATACTTAATGACTGTTATAAATGTTTTTTTTTCTATATTTTTGTGTAACAATTGCTTGTGAATTTATTTAATAAATAAATAAATAGTTATTTATTCCGTTCCACTTACGTATTACTTGTAAAACATTTATTTAATGTCATTGTTTGCTTAATAAATAAAACAACAACATTTCTGTTTCTTTTAATTATGGTTTGAAAAATTGACTACTGCTCTAGCTTCGTTTCTATATCAAAACTTCAATATCGCAACTAGACCACTCTTTTTCATATTTGCTAACGATTATTATTGGAAACTCTCGTTGCCCCGGGCCGTTAGATGTTATACACACAAATATCTACATACATGTATGGATGTAACGATATGCGTACAACACAGATATAAAAAAAAACTTTACAATTTACATACCTCACCTGTTTGATTAACAAAATAGTCACCGTGTAATATTCGGTCCCTCAATATTTAACAAATACAATTATTTCTTTAAAAATATAAACTGTTAACTAAGTTTTTATAAGAAATATTTAAAAATTATTAACTCGTTGTAATAAACTAGACTGAGCTTAAATTCGGTACTGAGATAGTAAAATAAATTAATAGAAAATATAACCTCTGTTACATAATTATATAGCCTTCAGTTTTCGAGAGTACCCAGAACAAACAAGAAACCAAATGTCTATAATTTAAATAGATATTTTTAGATTAAATGAATTTTGACTTAACAGCAGTAAAATTGTTTCCTAATAAGCTATTGGGCAGGGTAACTACTCTAAGGTGGGTTGCACCTTGTTTATTATAAAGTTGATAAAGTTTTCCTTAGTATACTTGTAACGAAATTATAAAGCGCTATCGGTGCTTTTTTATGTACAGTAATTTTCAACAAATACAATTTTAATATTCAAAATGGCACCTCATATATTAATTTTTATCACTTTTATTGACACATTAAAGCCATTATTAAAGGGCATCAAGAGACCTTTAAAACTTTTTAAACGTGCTTTCCAATATGGACTTTGAATAGACAAGCAGGTGAGCATAAATTTCGTCGGCATCGCAAGGAGTGGTGTTTTGTTTCCGAGCACGCTATGTATTTGTGTTGGCAACGAACATCAATAAGTAATTTGATACTTGTAATGCGGTAAGCAAATTTAAAATAAATAGAACAAGCCGCTCGTGCAAGTTGCATGCAAAGAAAAGATTTGTTTTATAACTGTATCAAATTCTTTATTGCTTTGAAAATAATATTTTTTTTTATTGTTGAACTGTCTCAGTTTTAAAGTACCTAGCGTAAAGCAAAAGTTAGTTGTTTGTACTTGAGGTAAATCAACGATACTTTTCCTATTTTAAGAAAAAAATCTCAATTAACATTTCTATCGGTATCGGATGACTTGGAAATGTCAATGATATAAAAAAAAACTAATAAAAAGTAAAGTCTACTTTATATTATTTAAGACCGATGGTTAGAATATATAACTGTGCTAACAAGTAATGAGTAATTTAATCTTTAAATATTATTCCATTAATGTTTAGTAACATTTCATTTTATAAAATATTATAGTACAAAACATTTATTTATGTTAATCGCCTTATTTACTTACGCAATTCGCAACAAATAATTCAGGTTTTTCTTGAAAAATACGACACTATTATAGTCTTGCATGCAGACTGTAAACTCAATTTAACAGCCATTAAAAAAATACCAACCTTAACCTCTGACACGGACAGGAAGTTGTTTATTTACGAGTGAAAAATATGTAAAACGATTGTACGATAACAGACGGCATTAGTATGTCCGCGACAATTTGCCTAATTTTATTCATGGAACGCTTAATTTTTTTTTCGACAACAAGGAGGGTTATTTTATTAACGGCCAGTACGTAAATGTTTCGCACGATGAAACTCCTTGGAGAAAGCGAATAAGTGGAAGTAGTTATTGGAATACATTAACGTTGAATAGGAGCGTAGCGGCAGAAGTGGGTCATAGCTCAAAGGTTTCTACAAATTGTTAAGAGAAATTTGTTGTTATTATTCAATTGCGCAGGTTTTACCTAATAGAATATAAATGTCGCTTTATTATTTATACAGAGTGCCGATTCGGTAACACTCAATAAACGTGTACACAATATGACGAAATTATGAAACGAGGATTTCGAAATCTTGTTTTTGTTTTTTAAAAACATTTAAAATTTGTTCTAAGAATAAAAGTCGAATTTTCAAAAAAAATTATAAAAAGTATTTCTATACTTTAATTTATTTATAATTATATTGAACATTTAAAAAATATTTAACCTACTTTTATTTTTTATATTTATTTTTTTTATTTTTACATATATTTTTTTTTATTTTGTAAATGGCCTTAATTCAACATTTATGGTTCTGTAGTAAAAAATTTACTCCAATTTTTAAGAAAGTTCGACCACGACCAAGGCAAGTTAACCTAATAAGCAATTAAAAAATATTTCTCGCCCCTTGAGAATCGCCACAACTAGCGTAGATTACAAATCACTATATAGTGTATTAAGAACTTGGAGACATAATCCAATTTATCATATTTTGCTTAAATTATTAGACACAATATAAAACAAAACATCATCGATTAAGATGTAAGAAACAAAACAATTTAAAAAAAAAAACGTTATAAATTTCACGATTGCGTTAAAACAAAAAGCAAATTACAATATACATGCGCACTAGCTAATTAAAGACATGTGATATATTGTTGTTGTCCCGCCTTTCCGGAAAGCAATTTGCTAATAACATGGCTCGGAAAACTTATTACGTATACAACGTTAATAACATTAAGGGAAATACAAACATTATGCAAAGGTCTTGTGCAAGGCAATTAGCATTTCAGTTTTCCGTCCCATCATCACATTTGTCAGTTTTAGTGATGAAACAGGCCATTTAGAAAACAAAACAAGATGAAATTGAGGGTTCAACTATGATTTGTGTAAATTTTTTTATGAAAAGCATGAGTATTTCTAGCATTTTTGTTCCTTCGCCAAATCTGGCTGCTCCAGAAGAAACCTAGACCAACGGTTACAGCGAAAATATTGTTTATTGAAATAACACGTATATGAACTCATAAATATATTGTCTATGGACTCTAAATAAAATATTTTTGATAACTTATACTCCTATTATATTCACTAAGTTTTTTTATTAAATATTAAAACAATTGTGATAGTAATAACTTATTCAGTCTGTTAATGCTTCAAGGTCCAGTAATAAATATTCATTTTATTTATTCATTTTCAGGATTTCAGGACTACACGGACTCTGCTTTTAGAAGTCTAAGGTCAATTAAAAGACAAGCTAAATGCAAGTCAAATCATCTTTAAATCTGTCTTAGAGATAAAAGTTATGAATTACAGGCGGCTAAAAATTTTAAATTATTTTTCTGATTTCAGTTATCTGTATCGCTTATAACGACGGAACGTACGTTCAACCCGAATCGATGGGATGGGATATATTATAATATACAAATCCTATATACCATTAATCGTTGAAGTATGTATCATCCTTCAAGATATATATAACTGGACCTAGGATAATTAAGTTTTCATTCATGTTTTAATGAAAATTTGCTATCCATAGCTATATGTTGACTAGTCGACGGTAACAAGATGGAGAAAATCGACTCGCCCACAGGCGCCTTCCTCTACACTCGTGTTTTTAGAGTTCCATAAACTGATAGGCGATCTGTTATTTATATGTATATATTTTCATCAATTCAACTAACTTATATACCTTAAATAAACATCAAATCAAATCAATCAAACAATTACAATTATATGTATCGTCCGTTTGTAGCTATAATACGTATATCCTTACCCGAAGGACGGTCCTTTGGTTACGTAAACACACCTAGGATTTAATAAATATTCAGTCAAAAAGTACTAGTCGGGACGATCGATAGCGAAAAAAAAATTGTCTCCGGAAGAATTAGGCGGCGAATCCTCCAGGAGTGGTAAACATCACAGCGCGCAGTCGCATCGATTCCTGTATCGGGAAAAATATTATCATACTTACTTGTAGTGGGATAGTTTGACAGGTGGGACAGGTCACCTCGGGCAATCCATTGATGGGTACGGATGTGCGACACGTGTGGGGGGGTCGTTCAGACGCGCGGGCTGGCCGGCGATCGCGGCGCGACTGCCGCACGTGCTATCAATCAATCGATGCGGGCGGGCGCGGCACATTCATGTGCTGAACAGCTGACGCTCGGGCCCCGTAAACATGAATCGGCCGCCGCCCGCCCCTGCCTGCCGCCCGCGCCGACCGCCCTCGCCGCCCTCGCCCGTCCTGACACACTGCGCAGAGCGCTGCCGAAAGCGTTCCGTGTAAATCACTCAACTAACTATAGTGCAATCAATTTTTTTGATTTTTATTATTGTTTATGGGCTAGAAATAGAATTAGCAAAATGACCGCGTAATTATTATTAATTACCGTTGCCGTGTCTGACATTTTATTTCCAAAAGCATACTTATTTCTAAGCATATTTATTTCTAAAATATTTTTTTAAAATAATTAAACGAATTTCTTATCAGGTAATTATATGGAGTATGAACTTAAAATCATGTATCATTAGCAAAAACATTAAAATAATTGATAACTTATTATAGTAAAGTAAATGTGTCAGCAAACTGTCCAAGAAAAATGTTAAATAATTCTCAATTTCATTGCCATTTTAATAAGTTAATTTCCTTATAAAAAAAATCGCATTAAAATGTGTCGTATGAATTGTACATCTAAAATATAGTGGGCGTCCCTTCGTACTGCGTCTGCGTGGTACAGCGCAGCCTTAGGACGAGCGCACGGACCTAGCCGACCTAGGTCGGGACTCGTCGCTCCTTATTGCCAAACGTCTCAACACAAATATGCATTTAATGTGCACAATCACTATTACTGTCACTTTTTATTAACACGCCTATAAAATAAATTCAACAGCGAGTACTATTATACTATCAAATTCAATTTATAATTTCTTTTGTATTAAATTTAGTTCTCTATACGTAGACAAAATACATAAAAGTAACATTCTTCACATCTATTGATTTCTCCACATTTATGTATACATTCTTTCGTAATATATCCTTTCGGTACCTATTACTTTCGTAGTGTTCTGCTGCCGTCTTTTATTTTTCTTAAAGCAGGATTTTGTACTTTTTAATTTTTTTACTTTTCTACTTTTAACAAATTAAGTTCATAAATATTTATCATCTTCCAAACGTATGCGATTTACCTTTAATAAGTGGTTGATAATTTTGCCGACAGTCGATATTACCCTACGGTAGTACAAAGGTAAATAGATATTTCACGTTTATATTACGTAATAATATCCTTCAAACATTACGTTTGATTCAGGCTCAAGACACAGCTTTACTCTACTCATGTATAATATTGTTTGACATTTATATCAACTTTAATATAGGCAACTACGTCGGCAAGATGTAAACATAATGGTGTTTTATTATTAACTAATTGTGTTCTATCGTTGGTATAATAAAGTGTGTTCGTTCTTAAATTAATTAAATTTTACTAGTATTCTAACTAAGATTCATCATGGGGTTGATATGAACGTAAATATACAATTCAATAAGTTATCTCATAGCCTAGAAATAAGAGTACCTAATTGATACGCAGTAATATTGTGGTATGGTTTGATTCCCAAATAAATTTACATAGAAAAAAAACACAAATTTTTGTTTTCGAATATTATTCGTAGCGACTAATTGATACACATTATATAAACAACTACAACCGCAGTGTACATGAACATGAGATTAATTGTATCGATTTTTTTTCTATATTCAACTTTCCTTTTATTTAAAAAAAAAAAGAAATTAAAAACTACTGTCCGGCAACATCACAAAGGTTTTATAAAACGCCGAGGCTGCTATTGAAAGTAAATGAACGTCCGCAATATAAAGAAGAGCGGGACAAAATGTCCACAGCTTTATGTGAAAAGTTCCACGAGGTTAATGATTAAAATAAAAAAAAACATATCTCACGCCTGTATTCCCCGAAAGGGTAGGCAGAGGTACAACTAGTGCACCCACATTTCGCCATATGTTTTTCCGTCCCATAATGTGATAGGGAGCGAGCCTATCGCCATATCGGGTACAAATTCCAAACTCCGGGCTGATATCAAGTTGAAAAAACCCAATATCATTTTTTCCGACCCGGGAATCGAACCCGGGGCCCCAGCATTACAGCCGTACCGTATACGTAATACATGATACCACTGAGCCACCGAGGCAGTTAATAAGTATAATAATAATAAGTTGATTAAAATACCTTCAATATTAAAATGTATTTTTGCTACTTTTTTAACTGAAGTTACGTTCTTTAGATTTATAAATTCATGTAAAAACTAGTTCGGTAATTTTTAATAACATAGCACTAGCTGTTATTCGCTTCTCTGTTTTCTACTGTCATTGTAACTGAAAATTATATATCTTACTTGAAACGCCGCTTAAAAGGAACGATAGTCGAACGGACTCTTAAGGGGAATAGAGTTCCATCATCTTAAACAAAAGTCTGCATCATAGCACAGCTGTCAACTTAACGTCATTCTAAGTCTGTTCTTATCGTTGTAAAAGATATATTCGTATACCGACGACACACGCGTACTTTAATACTAAAAAGAGGTCACAAATTAAGGCAAGTCATTATATATGCCGACGCTTACAATGTTTAGTCCTCTTCAAACGCGACTGAAAGACTGAAAAGACTGAACTTTTCGTGAGATTTTCCGAATTTAAACCTGGTCCGTTTTTCAGAGAAAGTCGGTTTTTTCGCATTCAGTTTTATAGGACTCGATATTGATTGAAATCGACTTTAAAATGGTTCTGACAGTATATATGTTCATATATACAGTTAAAAACAAAAGGTATATGGAAATTTACATGGTATAAACTGTATTGCGTTTATAACCTACAAAAAACACACACGGCCTGTCCCACGGGGGTTTCTTATTAATTTTAAGCGGATTACTCACTGGTGCCGTTTCATAGTTGACTTTTAACGACCTCGAGCAAAAGCTAACACTTGACCGTAATCCCTTGCGAATGCAAGTGCCTTTAGGCGAATGTTTTAATCGTCCATTATGAAAAGACAATGCGGTACAAATAAGAAAGGCGTCGGCATAAGTGACAAAAGTTATTGCTACATGTTACGAGTATCTATTTGTATTTTTTGTTTAGTCTGTATATATATGTCTATAATTATAAAAATAAAAATATTTAATTTTGGAACTGAATTACAGTAAAGTTTGTTATAAATTTTCAAATAAATTCTTAAATAATTGGAAGATTGTATTTATTTTGAGTAGGTACATTAGTAATAGAAAAAGGTTTTAATCACGATTCCAATTTAAAAACTTTGTTTTAAGCATTTACGCTAGCGACGCCATCTTAATTGCATCGGAAATGAATTCTGCAAGCGAGAAAGGCGATTCATTTCCAAGTGGCAAAAGTTACAACGTACGTTCGAATCAAAGTCCGATAATTACCAAGTTAGTTCAAAGTTAAGCGAATACTGAATCACGTCGGCGCATCGTTAATGCGAAGCGAGCAAGTTAAACACTCCTCGTTAAATATTCACGCGCCTGGAACACGCTTCCGAGTAACGTGTTTTACAAACTTTAAAAATATGAACTGGTGTTAGATGATTCCTGAATTAATAAAAACGCTCTTATTTTGTTCTAAAAGCTACTTTAAACATCTAAAAACAATATTAATGTCCTTTATTGCAAAACGTATTTTCGTGTTTTGTATTTCGTAACCTCTGGGGTAGGATGAAGTCGGCTTCATGCCTTGACCCAGTTCGGCTGCGACATCTGCATACGACACTCAGCGGATCAGGTCTTAAAAGTCGATCGGAGATGCAAAATATCTTATGTAACTTATTCATGCCGCACTACACAGCTGTGCGAGCGCTGAAAAAAAGTTAAAGGAAAAAAAACGAGATAAAATTAGTATGAAATCATGAAAACGAAATCCATGTGACAACAAATTCATGCTACATATATTCCGTTTATTACATATAGGTGAGGTTTGATGGTCAATAATTTATTAATGTTTATTTTACCAAAGAGGTATATATAAACCGGCCCGTCTCCTCACCCCAACCTTTTGAACCCTAGTCCTCCTCAACCGTAAATCTTACCCTGGTGTAACTCTACGAAATCAAGCTATGGTTTTCCTATCAACTTACTATATATAAATAAATATATCGAATTCTATTTTGTTAATGTAGTGATGAGTACAAAACAAAAGAGAACAAACAGGTTTTATATCCATTATGTATGTAAAATGTGCACGACAGTACTGGCCGGACGCCAGACGCAACAGTTAGTTACGATGCACCGACAATATTGCTTCTTTTTCTATCGCCAATGCTCTGCGGCAATAATTTCTCTCGCAGATCGCTATTCCCTCGCTAGATTTCACCCTGATGAGATTGTATTTAGGTCGCCATTGTAACATTGTGTCTTTATCTTTCTGTTTTACTGTTGTATTGTTTAAGGTATTTATCATTACATATTTAAAGTACATTAATAAACAGTTTATTCGGTTGTTATCTTTAAAGATTTGCCGAAATACATTGCCGACTGTTTCGAATTAACATTTTACATGATTTTTTCATAATGTTTAAGTAAGATTGGTTTAATAATTGACTCAATTATTAATTTTAACGTATCTATAACATAAACCCCAAACTCAAATAGCCGTTTTGTTTCCAAAATAAATAAAATGAAGAAAAAAAAGTTTAAACAGCTTCTGGAATGAAATGCAAAATTCATAACTCACTCTCACCTCACTCTGTGAAATGATTTTTTTCCTTTGCGTACAGTAATTAAGTGGCGGTCGGTCCCTGAGGCGGCGTCGAGCCGGAAGTACTTAGCGAGCGGCGGCTATTGAAATGCACACAGCGAGTACTTTTTAATAACTACTCGTATAGAAGAAATGTTTAATGGTTCCATTTAACTATTGTGTCATTAACTTACACTTTTTTGGCAAAAAACGGACCAATGATACCATTTAACCTTCAATTTTAAGACAACTACAGTACATGTAGTCATCAAGTCTCATTCGGCAATTACTCTATCTTTTACAACTTTTCTATACTTGACCAAATAAATGTGGTTTGTAACAAAACGTCTTGTCATAATGTATAACATGTTTCCTATTGCTATCTCAGTCTAAAAATGATTTCGTGCAAAGGCACGGAATTTTGTAACAATCCGGGATTCGAATATTATTTTCGAGCCTAATTATACCGACTTAGGGTTTTAGTTTCTTTCATTCATTTCATTTATTAATTTTTTTTTTTTGTAAAATAAGCGTTATATTTTAAAACAAAAAACTCATTTATTCTACTTTCAATCGGCGACTTTAAAATGTATTTATTTATTGAGACTTGAACTCACTTAAAAAATAACTGTCTAAACTTTTGCGACACAATTTACTGTGACGTGAGTGTAAGCAACAAGCGTATTCTGCGGTTTATGGGACACGTCACAAAGTTCTAATTTTCGAGCCGTACAGGAAACTAGCTTACCGCGCACACTGTCAAAAGCAATGACACGAGTCAGAATGAAGAATCATTATGAATTAATTAAAATAAGTGTCTTTTTTTATAGAACGATAATTTCAATTCTCGCCTGGACATCGCAGTATAGATATAAAATTATTATGTATTAAAAATTAATCAACAGTGAACAAAATTACTTTACACTGACACGGTAACAAATTTAACAAAATTTGCGACTGTTTTGATAAGAACTATGAAATATGAAAACAAAACATAAAAGTTTACTTCTGTGCTCGCCTCAGTCAGGTAAACGAAACTTCAATACCTTCCCATTCCCACCTTTTTTATTTTCTTGCCTAACAACTACATTAGTTACTAACGTGAAATGCTTGTGGAAGCGTGGAAACGTGCTCGGTGCGAGACCGAACACTAACTCAGTGTTTACAAATCAATAGTACTTAGGGACAAGAATTAGGTTTTATTATTAATTTATTGTAATTATTACTAATTAATAGGTCTTTTCCTAAAGGCCGGAAATCTTTACATTTGGATATTTTTCTATTGTTGGAAGAATATATAAGGATCACAGAGAATAAAAGTAAATAAAAATTATTATGTATTTTTATTGTTTACGACAAAATGATCATTGAGAAATTGCCTTTTTAATTAGGCCCTAAATGAGAAAGCAAGGTTGAGGATTCTTTTTGTTACTTTAATTGGTGACAATATTCCTGCATTACAAATGGAGTCTTAATATTCAGTATGTAAAATCAACATTACTTTCCCGTTACAATACTGACTACTCTTATATATTAATACAATTTTGTATGAATTAAAAATAATTTAAAACAATTCTTTGCAAAGATACATCAGTCCAGGTGACGAAATAATTATTCCTAAATAATTTTTATATTGTCTTCAACTTTCTCCACCTCTTTGGAACCACACGCAAGCGATATGTTAGCAAAGATTCTAATTACAAAAAAATTAATTTAATTTCTACCCGACAAGTATTACAGTGTCACAAAAAAACGGTTTCGTAAATAAAAAAGTAAAAAGAAATTGGTGACTAATTTATAATGAAATATATA
>JAABKM020000002.1:1789839-1835527 GCA_016277805.2 Papilio aristodemus | reverse complement strand
ACATATCTATCTTAACGTCCGCCTCAGCTACATGCAATCTCCACAACATATCCCCACGAGCGCAGATTAAATGTTAGGGTTCTTATCAGTATAATGTGATCAGTAGACTGAACAAACCTCCAGATGTTCCTCTATATCTTTCTTCTCGTATGTTATCCCGCTCGGAGTAATCACGGGTTCGTTGAGAATTTCGAAACTGATTTTCCCACACAAATAATCTGGTACATCTCGTTTCTGTAATTAAAATAAAAATAAATAAAAAATTACATATTAGCAACAGTGTAAGTATCCTTAAAAAATCAGAACATACTTATCCATTTTTCATTTAAATTTTGGTTAACATCTATTTGGAATCTAAATTAATAGACCCAACGAAATATTAATGGTGTGCATAATATGTAATAAAATTAACAATTATTTGATTAATAGAAACTAGCGCGGATATACAAAAAACAATTATATTTGAGATAGATGAGATTTAATGAAAACATTGGAGTTACTGGTATGTTCAAATAATTCAAAAATCAAAGTGCATGAGGATTGCTATATATCACATTAATAAATTGATACTCACCCTTCGCCGTTCATCCATTTTGGAAAATAAGTTATTTAGTTCGCTACTGTAATTATTCTGAAACAAAACAAACTATGATATTAAAATCTGTTTTTATTAAAAAAAAATCGAGAGAGATAATTTAAAAAAATCTAAATGAGATAAAGCTTTATCTGCCCATTTAGATTTCTTCGAAATTCCCCTAAATTTTATTTGATAATTGCTTATGAATTATCTGATAAATATTCACTATCACACAAGGAAATATTCCTTGTGTGATAGTGAATATATTAAAAGATAAAATGCTGTAATTAATTCATCAATTGCATAGCATGTAGAATAACTTTTATTTCGTAAAAATTTGATGTATTTAAAGTGTCTAAATGCTGTCGCTAGGTTATAATCACTCTTATTTACTTAATGCTTTTAAAATACCATTACAGTATCTTCTTAACTTGTGTTATGGGATCGCACTATATAACATTCTTCTACGTGATCTAATTAAAATATTAAAATACCCACACAATAATCAGATCACAGTTTTAAGCTATAATAACAAACTGGATAATATTGACTGCTAGTGAACCTAGCAGTTTTTTTTTTTGTAAGTACTTTCGTCATTTATCTCACGTTTGTCAAAAAAAATACTGAAACTCATTGACTATCTAGAGACCTACACAAACACACAAAATATGATCCCGCTATACCTGGAATTTTTTGATTTATTAACTATGGTTCCTCAAATGCTTGATTGTTTCACATTGAAATATTGAAATATTTTGGTTTCAATTACCTTTTTGTATCCGCTTAAAGAACAATTTTATATTGACACAATAAATGTAATTTGAAAATGCATTGTGCTTTTAATACTTACGCATTCCTCTTCCAGCTTAGCAATCTTTGCGTTAGCCTCTTCTTTATTTGGATTTTCTATTTTTATTGATTCTATTCTACGTTGCATATCTTCATTTATTAACCTGTAAAAAGTACATTATGAGTGATTGTGATTCGTAATACCAATATCTATCACCAGAAAATAATCTATATGTCAACAAATTCTTACTGAAAGTTTTACAATAGATTATTAATTTACCTATTCAAATAAGTCTGCAATTCAATCTCTTGTGATATTCTCTTTTCTTCTTGAACATTCCATCTCTTTTTGCGCGCTATACGAAGCTGTGCCGCAATATCATCTCCAAAGTTTAGCTTCTGTTCTTTAGCCAAGTCATTTGCTAGAAATTAATTTTTTATCATTTAATGAGAAACAGCACAAGTATGCTTATCGCAACTAGACTGATTTTCAACGAGATAGATATATCTCACGCCTGTATTCCCCAAAGGGATAGGCATAGGTGCAACTAGTGCACCCACATTTCGCCATATGTTTTTTCGTCCCATAAATATTAAAGGAGACAAGCCTTTCGCCATATTGGGCACAAATTCAAAACTTTGGGGTGATATCAAGTTGAAAAACCCAATATAATTTTTCCCGACCCGGGAATCGAACCCGGAACCCCAGCGTTGCAGCGGTACAGTATGCGTAATACGTGATACCACTGAGCCGCCGAGTCAGTTATATTAAGAATATAGATATATTAAGAACTAATTTTGGATCTTTAAAATAAATAGAATTATTATATTATAAAGCCTTCATTGTGCTTAGAATAGCTACTGTGATTTACGTTAAAAGACTCATGTGTGTTGCTTGGACAATAATAGATATGCACTGTTATGTCATCTAAGTCTTTGCCTTTCTTGATTGACTGACAGGTAATGTTTCATGTGGGTATGTATTGAGAATTTGTAATACCAATAACCTAATAGTAAAAGGTGCGGGCTACGAGACATATTTGTTGTGGGTTCAATCCCCATTCAACTATTATGTAGTATGTACTAAGATAAGCTTTTACACACTTAGTTGGAATGTTTAAAAGAAATATAAGTAAATAATTTCACAATCTGGTAATATTTCAAAAAAATATGTTCATGTCAGTATCATTGGGATCCAAACAGCTTGACAAATTTTGGAAAATTAGGTGTGGTTTAATTTATATTTCGTCAGTTAAATTTAATGGTTCTTTATACTCATATGTTCTTGTTTCTACACTATATCTAAATTTATTTGCATATAAGGAATTTTTTTTATATATTTCATGAAATTCTTAAATTTGTTAAAAAGACTACTTCTTAAACAATATGAATGTAGGGTTCACTTTATGCAATATGTCAAATCTAACCAGAATAATAGACAGTTGGTACTATCTCACTATCCAATTGAAAAGATTTGCTATAATATTGTGTTGTTCCCATATTTATTTTTCAGTTATCATTTTATAAAGACAAAGATTTATTTACAACAGTATTATTTACTTTAAAATAGCTATGATTGATTGTTATGTCATTTAACAGTCCCATTAAGTGGGAATTAAAAGTACACAGTAACAATACTCCATTCATCATATAATTGGATCATAAGCTTTGCAATATAGAAATGGATAAGTCAATGGTTTCTCCACTTGTTGGTGACATCAGATGCTTAACAAAATTTACGTCATATAAAATCTGATCAATCTATAAATAATATTAAAAGTTTAAAGCATAAGCTCATTTGTACTTTACTTATTTTTACCATATATAGCTTTACCAGCATTTAGTTACATAATTTAAATATAAGTTACCATTTGAAGCAATATAAATCTGCTAGGATAACCCCTAACCAACATTATCACAAATTTTCGCAACAAATATTTCCTATTAATATTCTTTTATTCTTCCTTTTAATGTGCCCAAAACATGAAAGGAAGAACTTTTGAATCAATAATCAAACTGCCTTTAACACCTATAATAGTAACAGATTAAAACATTGTAATTGTTAGTGAACTGTATTGACCACTTGTGGCATATAATAAAACAAGTTACTGATAACATTTTATGTTATTATTATAATTTTGTGTTAACTTATGATCATAATAAAAAAAAAACACTACACATACCATGAAACAGATTGATTGTGTATGCTCACAAAACTTATAACTTATACATAAAAGAAACAGTTAACGCTTTTTGGTTCTTCATCATGAAATTGTAAATAAATATCAACACACTAACTACTGTGTCAAGATAACATATCTACTATTTTAAAAATAAATATTTCATGTTTTTTAAAGTATCAGCAACAAATTAATTTCTTAAGTATGGGACAAATTTTGGTAGTTTAATGCATTTAATGATAATAAGCATATTACAATAGGTTTAAAATTAATAAATTAACTGCCTTGGTGGCTCAGTGGTATCGCGTATTATGTATACGGTACGGCTGCAACGCTGAGGTCCCGGGCTCGATTCCCGGGTCGGGAAAAATGATATTGGGTTTTTTCAACTTGATATCAGCCCGGAGTTTGGAATTTGTGCCTGATATGGCGATAGGCTCGCCCCCTATCACATTATGGGACGGAAAAAACATATGGCGAAATGTGGGTGCACTAGTTACACCTCTGCCTTCCGCTTCGGGGAATACAGGCGTGAGATATGTTTTTTTTTTTTAATTAATAATATACAGAATACTTACCACGATGTAGATGTTTTATCGCCTCGTCATAGCACTCAAGTTCAACCAGTGCTTGGCCAAGGAAAAAATGTCCCTTGACCTGGTTATTGTCAATATCCAAAGCACGGCGGCAGTCGTTGCACGTCGCTTCCCATCTCTTCATCTTCAAATGACATAGTGCACGGTTTGTAAAATATGTAGCCACTGATGGGTTTTTAATCTGAAACGTTTACAACTGTCGTAGTAGTGTACCATTTAAGAGTACCACAACAAGCCACACAGTACAACCAACACTTACAATAGCTTTGGTATAGCAGTTCATAGCATCTTCAAATTTTCTCAAACTGAATAATCTATTTCCCTGCTCTTTTAATTCTTTGTCAGTAAGGTTAGCAGTCGAATACATATGCTTACTCATTTTTATTGATATTCTACTCTTACTTATTCCAAAATTATCATAAAGTTCATAATTTAAGATATATGCGTCTACCCAATATTACTTAGCACACCGATATTAAGATGTGTAGCCTGATATATTATTTTTCTTTCTAGAAAATAATCCAATCCAACTGAAAATGTCAGCACTATTTGACAGATAGAAAACAGATAAAAAAACAGTTGTCAAAGATGAGAAAAAACATTGCGTTCTGATTTATGCATTTGTATACCAACGCAAACTTGTTGCAAATACTCGTAGTTGATTTATCTATAAAAAAAGTCATAAGTTTAAATAATTATTTAGTGAAATTTAGACAATAGAGGCATTTCTTTCATATGTATTTAAAAGAATATAATGAATAAAATACGCTTTTCCACCATCTTAAAACTTTAATTTGCCTTGAATTATTTATATCCCAACGTGTAGTTTTTATTTTAACTGAAAAAGACGCCACTAAAATAACAAAGGGTCCCAAATAAAATAGCAATATGATAATTTGAAAGAACTTGTTTTTTTTAACAAAGAAACAAATTTTACAAATCAAATACAAAGAAGAAATATTGTTTCAAATTAAAAATTAAACTAAACCTTTAAACTTTTATTTAAACAAAAAAACAACAAGGATGAATATAACATAAAATTATTATATAGGAGATTGATATGTTGCGATTTTCGATGCTGGATATAAACTCGAAAAGTTTTTACTCCATAAACTAAATCGTTTGGTGTCTGGATCTTTTGATATGTCAATGTTCTGGGCTAGCCTTATTTTAAAAGTAGCAGCTCTGTCGGAAAAAAATATTTTAGTATTGCAAAAGTCCCTGTTAATATATCTTTTCAATTTTTTCTACATATCTATAACTTAAGGAAGAATTATATGTTTTGTCTATAACATACATAATATAATGAACTGAATTTAGCAATTTTATTCAATTATGAAATATATGCAATTGTTCATTTGAAACATTGTTAAACATAAGTTGATGCAATTTTTAAATATTGTAATTTTAAATTTATTTTGCAGATTAATTTCGATAAGTTGAAAGTATTAAAACATTTGTGTATTAAGGTTTTCAGTAATGCATTCATATTTTTATAACTTAAAGTACTAAAAACTTTTACTTGATAGGAATTTTAATAGCCGCAGGATCTTTAATAAGTGGCTTGCGAAGCGGTACTGTGATAATTTCATTTAACATAGGACATGGAAAATGTTTGAGGCCCATTGGCTCCTCTGTATTGTCGTCGCCCTGTAAATAAAAAGGATTTTCTGTTACATTTCAAGTGTTTGATAATGCAAATAATACAGTTTCAATAGTTTTATTAACTTAACCCGGGTTCATTGATCTAAAACCTAGAGTTAAATGCGCCTTTAATAACAGTCTAAGTCAAGGTACACTGGCATGACCTCTTGAAACAATTTATTCTATTTCCAGCGACTTAAATGTCAGTGTCAACACAAATAAGCAGGGCTACAACATGTCATACAAATAATGAATTTACGTCATTACCTAGTGCTAAGTGTTAATAGCAAGAATTACAGTAAATAAAAAAAAGTCTTAAATTTCGACTGACTTTAAATAAAAAGAGATGTCTATATACAAGCTGGTACTATTAAAAAGTCTATTAATTGAATAATTGAACTAATTACTTCTTTCGCTTTAGACTCTTTAAATTGCTTTGACACATTTTTACACCATTTCCAAATATTCTCATTCGCCGCACCGCGTCTTTCTAAACGTTCGTACAGATCCGCCATGTTTTTTATAGGTTTTGGAGCCTATGAAAAAATATATAATATCAAATATCATTGTAGTTATTACATATTATTGTAAAATTTTTTTTGATAAAGGCGAAGTAAAGATGTATCATTATATTAAAGTATCAAATAATATTTTAACTAACCACATATTTACGAGGCTTATTCATCTTCTCTTTCAAGTGTCTGAAGGAGAAGAGTCCGGATTTTTGGCTGGCCCGTATACTGGGCAGAACGTGTTTTGTCTTCACCGAGGGAATTACTCGGAGACTCGGCGGCTGCGAACTAAAGCGATCTATTTGGAAGCCCGATTGATCTAACGTGTCCTCACTTTCGTTGTTTTTGAGCATTGTATCCTTCAAACAAGATTAATCTTTAAACATGTTTATATATTCCAATGCGCGAATTAAACCATGATAGATATAACAAACATTACTCGTAACTTATCCAACTCCGTTTGAATCTTCTGCCTTGCGACAAGTTCTGCTTTGAGTTCGTCGATAAGATATGCCCAATATTTATTCACTCTAGAATATTCAACTAACTGCGGTAGAGATAAAAATGACAAAATCCGCTTTCCAATAGCAGATGGTAACAATTGCAGCTGAAATTAAAAAAAGAGTGATTAAGAGACTAAAACTACTAGAATGTGAATACCATACCATAACCAATACAAATGTTTTAAATAGTAACGTACAAAATCAACAGTTTCCATAGCTTCAGGAATGGGCCGGTCCACTTTCCAAATTCTCTTCTTTGTGCCGTCGTTAAAAGTTGTCTCTATTTCTTCCAATTTGAAGCTGTCTCGAATCAATTTTATAGTTGAATTCCAAATGATCATACATTCGTCCAACTGGAAATCAAAAGATATGTGACCACAGGTGTGAGGTATATTTGTCAAAGCACCCATATTCACCCAGTGAAAAGGTGTTCAATATAAAAGTACGTCCTATACCCACATTCTACAATTCATTGTACAAGGTAATCTTGCGACTGCATATAGACTTTACGTTGTAAATATTTTCATTGACGTGTTATATTTTATTGGTCACTGCTTCATACACCTTGACAACGCATTTGTGATGTAATTTTCTGCGGTGTTCTTAAACAGATGACGTGTGTTGTGACGCGTTTGCCGTAAGACTCTTATGAAATTCTATAGATAGTTATAAAAGATCTAAAAAGGTAAAACATTATTTACTGCAAGCAAAGTTTGGAAAGAAGATATTACAGAAAGATTACGCTTTGAACCGAGGAGAGAGGAGCAGAGCAGAAAAAAAATAATAGCTAAGCGAGGCAGCACGGATAAGAAATAATTAAAGTACGTGAATTGTTTAGAGCGGTAAATAAAATTGTTAGTCTAGTTTAGTCTGCAGTATATCCGAAAGAACTGTCACCCATAGCGTATTCGATCGCGGCCTTGCGAGTTACGATGGTGGAAACTGCCTCCTTCAAAGCAAGATATTATTTTAGGGCAAAAAAGCAAAAAAAAACTATTTAGAGCTGAATGATAAGTAATAAAGGATTTCAGCAACAAATAACGTTCAAAAGTTACTTTTAAAAAGTTGAATAGAAAATATAATATACGTATTTTTTATTGAGAAACGTCATCAGAGTTGGCGTGAGCATTTTACGTGACAATACGTGCACTAAAAGGATTTGTTGTGAAGCAGTACAAAATGTAAAATATTTTTACACCCATTTCGCGTGTCTGTCGGGATTGAACTATGAACGAGGTAATTTTTATTAAAGTCAATAAAAAGTGATTCAAACATCATTTATAATCTTATATTTTCCTTACTTTTTTATAATATAATGCAGGCAATGGTGACAACTTTAAATCCAACATTCATAACTAATATAGTAAAGTAGTATATTAAATAAGAAAATTACCTTTTTCTGCGCTTTACTCATGCCGGACCCTTCCGCAGCGTTAGGCACTTCTTTAATGGCACCAAGTGAATCGCCATTTTTGCGACGTAGCGTGTCTTTTTTCTGTATAGGTAATAAATATTTTTTAATACTACGAAACGTATCTCAACGTGGAAAATTTTGTTTTTAAAATGTTACATGTATTAGTTTTCGGGTATGATAGGGTACAATATGACCGATGAAAAGAGAATAGGGATAGGATATATCTTTCTATCAATGATTAAATAATAAGAGCTATTTTACATAAAAAATGATCACTTAATACTAACTTAACAACCAGTTATGGTTACGTTTAAAATGAGAAACCAGACCAGATTATGAGTTAGATCGCCAGCATGCGACGTCTTGCCGTGGGCGGCTGTGTCCGCAACGACCACTGATTCTTTCAAGTTGTCAATCTCACATTCCCGGTAACGATCGTAGATCTTCTGCGCTCGTCTAAAGACCTGCCACAGCACTGGCCCGCCTGCGACTGCTACCAGCTCCAGTAAGTACAGCGCTTGACCTTCCTTTTAAATAGTTAAACGTCTAAACGTTTCGCACGAATGTTTGTCTTTGCTTGCGAATCCAATAATGTCCACGTATTGGGTTTGCAAGCAAAGACAAACATTGAGTTTTGAAACGTTTAAGAGATCAAAGGGAATATAAGAAAAGAACATACTTACTGGTTCTAAAGAATCAAACCACTTTCTATCATCCGTCATAACTTGTGTGAGAATGGACACGGGTAACGCAGTTCTGTTGTGATCGAACGGCGCCTGGTCATAGCTGCTGAAAACTTTACGTCTAGGAAAAAAAACACTCTTTAACTTTACTGTTTTTGGAAATCAGGGGTCTAAGAATTTAAAAAAAAAACAATTGGATTAAATGTACTTGTAGTGCCTATTCGTATAATTTAACAAAAAAATACGACAAGCCAAATATTAAGAGAGAAGACCGTAATCAGTAAGGAACTATGGTCTACTTGTTTTTAAGATACTATAAGAAAAAAGTATATTTGTAACATACCTGCTTATAGAAACTACTGAATCTTTAGGATGACAGTTCCATATTGATTTCAACAATAAAGACAAGGTCCATGCACTCCGAACATCTTTCAAAAGAGCTAATAAATATAGTTTCTTGTTGACAAAAGAAATTCTTTCAAACCAGCTTTTCGTAACTTCCAAATGACTGTTAAACTCCTGGTTATCTTCATAACTATAATCTGAAGATGTAATATCATAATAACAAGAGAGTGAAGAAAAAGTCCTTTTAACTAAATAGTTTTAAGAGCGATAGGACCTGAAGCAGCTTCGGCTGTTTCACGAAAGGACCAATACATTGAAAACAAGCATCATGTTCGTACAAAGGACATTGTTCGCAGAGATTCCAAAAGATTCTGGAATGACCGCCAAATATGAGATGACACTGCGTAGGTAGGCCCTCCACAAAATGGACCAATGCTCTTGTCCAGGTTGCGGGAGACTATACTTCAGAAAGTTCAAGAAGACTTTATAACAGAACGGCTTCGTCGAACATCGAATAACTATTGACGCGACGAAGAAGTCCCTCGCCGTTCATTATCATTGGCTTAAGGAAAGGGACGACGTTTTAATTTTTTTTTTGCTATCGTGAATATTATTGTATTATTTCTTTACGGTACCGTCTCGTGCAAAATATTAACCATTAAACCAGTTAACTAGTTTAAAATGCTGACAGACCTAAATATGTCCTTTGTTAACTTATTTAAGGTGTAA
This sequence comes from Papilio aristodemus, assembly GCA_016277805.2. Taxonomy (NCBI): domain Eukaryota; kingdom Metazoa; phylum Arthropoda; class Insecta; order Lepidoptera; family Papilionidae; genus Papilio; species Papilio aristodemus. The sequence continues at coordinate 1,825,555 of JAABKM020000002.1, read as the reverse complement.
GGAATAAAGAATAAAACGTTCACATCCCGTGGAATTGTATCACTGTTATCTTCCAGGCTAAAATAAACTTTTTAACAACTAAGTTTATAACAAGAGACACGTGTTACTGTATGTGATAAAAATTTCAAACCATCATCATGTATCATTCGTAATTGTTCTAATGTGTTTTAAAGCCCCTCTACGAAATTCTGAGATGATCAAAAAGATGATGAATGCAAATTAACATAAGAAACAATAATTTACAAGGATTTTCTTTGGAACAAAATGGATTGTAAACATATACACACCACAGCACATATCCCCTAAAATTGACTCATTGATTGCATTTATTTTTGAAACTATTTCCGCGAACGCCATTTGTAATGTTGATTTTTATCCTTTTCTACCGTCACCTCGACGGCACCATCATTACTGTCCAACTGTCAACTACAAAAATTTATTCTTGTACAACAGCCAGTCACAAAGTTAAAATTAATAACTAAGATTTCCATTAGTATTTATTTTATTTTTGTTGAAAAATTTCTCATAACTTAATTAGAATTTTTTGCTACTTGAAACATGCGACATGCAAGGTATGTTAATGAATTTGCAATTCGTGAATTTCTTATAATTAGACGGAGTTAAATAAATAATAGATACGACAAATGATTGGTGCACTAATAATTGTCATCACTGTCTACCCCTTCGATGAGTGTGAGGTACTTTTTTCTAGATAATCGACTGGAAAAAAATAGCACAATTTTATCCAGAATCAAAATACGCTTTTTTTACCAAAATCTATCTTGCATTAATCATATTTAAATGATGGATTTAATTTCATACACCCACATAACAATTCCACAAACGCACTTAACTTTAATATTTTATATTTTAAATATTAATTCATGATAAATTTTAAAGGCAAATATATTAATAAATAATTATTTTCGTCTGTTAAACATAAAGTATACGTTGGTCTTTGCAATACGTTTCCAGGGTCAAATGTACAAAGGCAATTATTTAGTTAAAGTACACCGCGGTCAGTTTAAACTGGCCGACGTTCTAGTTACAAATGTCCAAGTGTGACGCGTTGCTGTCAGTGGTCAGTAGGCTACGGTCATGACGCGAGTTGGCACGCGAAACCATTTCCAGGTTTCAGTAAGACCGAAAAGTGCAGATTTCTGTCGTTTTATTTGTATACTATCTTTTGTTACGCTTTTAGCTATCGTTTACCTTATTATAAAAACTCCTATCGATTCATTGGACGATCCATCGGATCAATTTTTAGTTAAAAACATACCGGCGACTTACACAAAACTGGAAGGCATAGATCCAGAAGAAAGAGATGTATTTGAGGGATTCAGAACGTCTTTTTTACCAGAAGAAGAAATAATGCTAGCACAAAGGATATCTAAACGAGATGTTTCCAACGGTAATGTCACGAGTGATAGTTTTATTTGGGGGATTGCGGACAATCAATACGATATACCAAATCGTGTTAAGCGTAAAAGTCATTTATCGTATACTAAGGACTATGAGTAAGTAAAGAATGTTCTAATTCATGCAACAAATTGTATGTTTCTTTAAAAAAATGTTTTAACTCTCTAGACAAGATCGCACAACAAGAAGAAGCATGGGGGATGACTATTATGATGTTTATAAAGACAATGACAATGTCGACGCCGAGCACGAGGATGCAGACATAAACAACAAGAATCACGAAAAGAAGTAAATAAGCCTTTAATTTCCATTAAACATAGACACATTCAAACAGAATATTATAATTTAAATATTATAACGCTTTTCAACCTCCTAGGACGACAATTTGCAAAGATCTTATTGTTCGCTTTCATTATATATAACCTTAACCTTGTTGATGTCAAATGTTACGTCTGTACGCCCTGTAGTATCTATTCAAGATACCATCTACATGATATATTAGTTAAACTTAAAATTGTAGTAAAGTAGTGACATTAAAATTATTCTTGTATTTAGTATATACGTAGCAATAAGTCCAATGTATAGTTCTTGATCTTGATCTTCATCGAATATTGAATTTAAATTATTTATACATAGTGCGATCTTCCAAGAGCAGTATGTAGACCGGGGGCCGTTGGACGACGTCGTGGAACAAGTGCGAAGGCAGCCGGAACTAGAAGAAGGTGAAATGGGTTCCTCTGCGCATTTATACAAGCCTTCCAAATCCCATACGGGTACAGCTTTTATGCTTTACTTTTATATTTAACAACTATCAATATTAAATTTATTTTAAAAACCGCAAATTGTGACGTCCTTATAAGAATATTCGTAAACTAGGATATTTCCTTCTATTTTGGTTTTCTAACAATTTTTTTTATCTAATAAAAGCGACCAAAGTAATTTCATATAAAATATGGATTAACCTGTATTCTTAATGATGCCTAATACTAGTGTAGGAGTAGTGCTGGGCCTCTATCAATCACCTTTGACTCTGTTTAACTTTTCTAAATGAAAGCTATAACACTTGCTGATAATATTTTCTCTAGGCGACTCGTTGCTCGTTTGTCCCCTTTTTACTATAAAAAAAGATAATATACATTCGTAAGTAATAAATGAAAAGGGATGTGTTGTTCTTCGCCTATCAGGTATTCATGCCTTTTGGAAAGGCGAAGGAGATAGATTAACGATAAGAAAAACTCAAGCGATCATCATGAAACGATATATGGATGCCGAAGCCGATCCGTGTCATGATTTCTATCAATACGCTTGCGGTAACTGGGCTTCACTCAATCCCATACCAGCTGACAAAGCAGGGTGAGTAGGAGATATAGTTTTAATAATCGTGTAATAATAAATAAACATTCACATCCGTATTCCAGAAGGGAAAAGGGATATTTTCATATGCTACTGTATTTGAGAGTTGCATGTAAATAATTATTAGTAATGTGGGTACTTGTATAATTGGAGAGAGTTACCGTTCAATAAATCAGTCACCGTCGTATTCCTGCCTTTAATTGAGTTTTCTGCAGTTAGTAGACACGACCCTACCTCGCCGCTTTTGCTTCTTTTACATCCCATTTAAAATGTACATCTTCGCATGAGTTTTTTAGTTAAAGAAGTTTCTATTACCGTCTTTTTTAATTTTTAGATATGATACATTTGAAATGCTAAGAGAAAATCTAGATACAGTCCTTAAAGATTTATTAGAATTTAAGAGTTTCGAAAACATTAGAAGTAAATATCCCGGAGAACATTTAGACCTTAGCGAGAACTTTTTAACTCAAGCCAATACTCACAAATGTTCGGAAAAACCGAAAACAGTTTACAATAGATCAACTAGAGGAAAATTTATCAACGGGCATGATAAAATTATTACTGAATGTGCTAATGTAAAAGAAGTGAGGAAAACAAATGAACCTCATAAAGATAATGCGGAAATAATTAGTCGAGTCCGTCGATATTTGGACAAAAAGTCAAGACAAATAATGGTTCGGAAAATGAAATATGGTTTGCATGATTATCTACCAAATGATATTAAATCAAATGAAATATATACTAATGTCAATAAACAAAAGACAAATAAACATACAAAGCATAAAGCTGAAATAAAAATATGGCCTGAATATCAAAACACTAAAAAACCTTACGTCGGAAGAAAATTACAAATGTACCATACGAGAGTTAAAAAGAAACATAGCCATGAAAAGCCGGATAAGAAAACTCGTCTAACAACACATAAACCAACTGATCCGGCTAATGGTGACGCAGCTCTTAAATCACGATTTTTATTCGCATCTTGCATGAATCATGAAATTCTAGAGAAACGTGGTCATCAACCATTACTCGATTTACTTAACCTACTCGGTGGTTGGCCCATACTGAACCGGAAATGGAACAGCAGTAGTTTCGATTGGTTGGAACTTATGGCGAAACTGCGTGTATATAACAATGATATTTTAATATCAGAATGGGTCGGACCCGATATTAAGAATTCAGATGAATTCGTCATACAGTTCGATCAAACTAGCCTAGGTAAGGATATTGTTTAATTAAATGCTATACGTTGTTTTAATGTTTCTAATTTATATTTGTCACAAACAAAGGTTTGCCAACTAGAGACTACTTTCTACAAGAATCGAATAAAGTGTATTTAGACGCCTATAAAAATTATCTAATAACAATAGCCAAGCTCCTCGGAGGTGATCCGGCACATGTAGTAGCAAGCGCTGATAAACTTATTAGTTTTGAAATTAGGTAAGTGAAACCTTTATAATTTTTTAAATGTAATGTTTTATTATATTTACGCTTATACTAAAATTTGATATTAAACTTGTGTATATATTTTTAATAACATTAAACTGTGTGTTAATAAATACGCACTTAACAAGCACGATAACTGCTGCATAAACTCTAAGATAAACTATAATAATTAAAATTTGTTTATGTTGGATCGAGTGCAGAAACATTTTTTTTTAAATTCTCAATTTTCACAATTAATTTCGACGACGCCGGGACTACAAGTCTATATTCTAAAGGTATTCAAAATTAAAGGTGTTAAAAACAGTCACTTAGCCCCTTTCCACCAACTCCACTCCCAGCCTACCCGTGGCGAACCCTGTTACGTCGAGTAACCCACATTGAGATTGCGGTAATCAACCCCTTGAGAGATGTAAATCGACATTTAAAGTATAAATTAATTTTCAGCCTCGCCAAAATTACATCGGCACCAGAAGACAGGCGCAATGTTTCCGAAATATATAAACGAATGCCAATTTCGAAACTAATAAAACTTGTACCTGAAGTAGACTGGATTAAATATTTGTGCATTGTGATGAACAAGACAATACATAAAAATGAGACAATTGTGCTTTTTGCACATACGTACGTCTTGGTGAGTTTATCGTAAAGATATAAAACTTAATGATTTATTTCGTTTCATTCGTATTGAAACTAAACTAAACGAAATCGAAAAAAAAAGCGCGAATAAATCCGTAAAATCAGTTCCCGGAAGTTAGATTCCCAGCGTCAAAATCACATTTTGTCACAATTAGGACTTGGAAGAGTTTGCACCGTATTGGTAATTCATTTACTTGTTATGGATACCTTTGGGTCGCGATCATTTATTATATTTTAAAGTAAACTGCTCGTTCGTTTGCCCACTTATTCCATTGAAAGAACTTTTAATAAATTTTTCAGCATCTCGTAAAGTTAGTCCAGGAGACGGATGCCGACACTCTGGCTAATTATCTCTTGTGGCGGTTTGTGAGGCACAGGGTCAACAACCTCGATGACCGTTTCCAAACGGCAAAACAACAGTAAGTTTGCAGTAATTAAGTTCGTACATTTTTCTTCATTAATAACCACTTATTAAATATTTTATCTTAATATTTTTTTAACAGTAGCAATTATTAAATTCCCATCATTTTTAATAAGGAAAGAAAAAGAAGGGAAAGATAAATTAAAAGAATGGAAGTAGGATATATCCTTTTTAGATGTTGCAAGTGCTATCAGGTTAATTTTGATCGTTTTTCACATTTGGCTATAGGAGAAAAAACAAAACAAACCATTACTTACAATCGATGTCAAAAAAGTACAAGTACAAACAATTTATTTATTTTAGATTCTATTATATTCTTTTCGGTCGAGAAGAAGCGCCGCCGAGATGGAAAAATTGCATATCGCAAGTGAATTCTAATATGGGAATGGCGCTGGGCTCGATGTTCGTTCGGAAATACTTCGATGAAATGAGCAAGAACGACACGCTCACCATGACGAGAGAGATACAGCAATCTTTTAGAGAGATACTGAATATGACCGATTGGATAGATTCTGGCACTAAAAAACTGGCAGGACATAAAGTCGACTCTATGATGCTAAGAATAGGATATCCAGATTTCATTTTAAATACAAAAGAATTAAACGAAAGGTACAAAGAAGTGAAGATTCATCCTGACAAATATTTTGAAAACATTTTAAATATATTACAGCATTTGACAAAAATGGAGCAATCGCGGTAAGAAATCGATAATGTTTAGAATGTTTGAATTTTTATTAAAATACTAAAGACGAAAATTTTGACAATGAGATTAGAAAAATATTCCATTTTAATATTAAATTGTGCGTGGCTTTCTATTAATAAATGATATTAAAATATAATAAATATTTTAGTTGTTTTGCGTTACTTTGAATTTTTATTTCTAAAAGAAAAGTTATAAAAAGAACATTTCTGATAATTTTTAATGTAGTAAAAGTATTTTTACTACATTACTTTACTTCACGTATATGATCCATCCTATTTTTCCATACATGGATGACAAAAAATTGAGAGGGTAATGTAAACATCAGAGTTGCATTTACTTTTTTTTCTATTGCAGTATCGGGCAGCCTGTAAACAAATCTTTATGGAACACAGCACCAGCGGTCGTGAACGCGTACTACAGTCGAAATAAGAACCAAATAATGTTTCCAGCTGGAATTTTACAGCCGCCTTTCTATCACCGCCATTTTCCACGCTCGCTCAATTACGGTGGCATAGGCGTTGTTATAGGTTTGTATCTTATCTATATATATTACAGATATTTACCGATACGACAAAAATCAAATCTTTAAGGCCGAGATAACTACACGTTACTAAGCAGTGGCTCAACCAAAGCAAATACTTAGCAGCGATCTAAGCGTGACATTCGAATAGATAGAGAGTACTTTGATATTAATTTAAATGGCTTTCTTAGAACGTGACTAAGCCATGGCTTTGTAATATATCTATCTTAGCCTAATCCTTTTGCTTTAAATATACCTTCTGTCCAATAGTAAAATTAAAGGCGATTAATAACAGATCATTAATCTCAGACAATAAAATGATTAAACGACTAATTAGGTCACGAGATCACCCACGGGTTCGACGACAAGGGCCGCCTGTTCGACTGCGAGGGCAACCTGCACCGCTGGTGGTCGGACCCCGCCATTGAGGCCTTCCATCGCCGCGCGCAGTGCCTTATTGACCAGTACGGACGGTACACCGTGCCCGAGGTCAACATGAAACTTGATGGAGTCAACACTCAGGTAAGAATAAGATTGCCAAGTAGAAGTATGTATCAAAAGACCAGCAGTGGACGGATATCGGCTGAAGAAGTATGACAAATGTGTTTGTTATTCTTAATGTTAAGAGGAAGAAATAAACAGAGAAAATCACTTTTTACATCTTCCCTCTGCATCCCCTTCTCTGTCCTATCTTTTTACCCTTCCCCTGTTTTTCTTACTAAGAGAAGAGGGTGAAGGGAAATAGGAACACAATTAGGAGTCCGACATTCACTAGGGAAAGCGCAGAGTACTTGTACTTTAAGCATATTTTTTGTGAGTTCGTGATATTTCACTGGTCGAGCCGGCCCATTCATGCAACTGATGGTTATGCGGACTCTATAACAATTAAAGGATGGTCAGGGGTAGGAAATTAACCATAAACAATCACGCAGATGACTATATTTTCAGGGTGAAAACATCGCGGATAATGGCGGTGTGAAACAAGCTTTCCACGCCTACCTCAAATGGCTGAACAAACACGGTTCGGCAGACGAGACGCTACCCGGCCTCAATCACACGCACACACAATTATTTTTCCTCAATTTTGCTCAGGTATATCTATTTTATCATTTTTTAGACTTTTAACAGACTTTATAAAAAAAGGTGTAATATATTTCCTAGTGTAGCCTTTACCTTACAAGGGTACTTTTTCTTCAACTGTATTGTACATATAACGAATTTTTCATATTATTATTTTTTTCTTATCTAACCGATCATGTTTTTTTTCGACATTTTTATATTTGATAATTTCCTTATCTAAGATGTGAACAATACATACAATGTTACAACTACTGCTGTTTTATATTTACAAAAGGTTTGGTGCGGTGCGATGCGACCAGAAGCAATGCGGAACAAACTAAAAACTGCGGTACATTCTCCGGGCAGGTTCCGCGTCATAGGTACACTATCTAACTCAAAAGACTTCGCCAAGGAGTTCCATTGCCCACCCGGCTCCCCGATGAACCCTAAACATAAATGCTCGGTGTGGTGACATGGATAAATTTATCAGATCATAGGAAATAAATATGCAAGAAGATATAAAACTATCTTTAAGTGAACAAATGAGTTCCTACCTATTTTTATCTAATCCAGCAAATAAAGCTCTGTCCGCATTACATATTATGCTACACTAAGTAACCTAGCCTTAAATTAGTGTACGTACAATAGACAAAATGTTACAAATATATTTTATATGATTATATGTTTAGAGTAAGTATATTTCTATATTAATATTATTTTTAGTGGCAATATTACTATAGGAAAGTGTTATTGATATGTTTAAAAAGTTCCTAATAGTTTTTTATAAATATAATTATGGAAACAAACATTGTGTTTTATTATATCTTGTATTTTTCGCAACAAAAGAATGACTTTAATAAATGTTGTTACATCAGAATTCTTTAGAAACCGCAAGACAATTCGTGAATATTATTAATAAAAAATTAAACATAATTCTTATTACTTTTTGCAGAATGGGACTCGCGTTCGAATTACGTTGTATTTTTTTTTAATTTTACTTTTACATATGCTTAATATTGTATATCTTTACAGACGCAATTTTAGTTACTTGGTTGTATGATAAATTGTTGCTCAGGATTCTTTACTTAATCATTTTTAAGAATGCGCCTATTCAAAATAAATCGATGAAATGGACAGATCTTTTAATCCTGACTTTCAAGCTCATGTATAAAAACAACAAACAATATTAGCATGAGTAAGGACATAATTTTTATTTCTCTATTTTTATAACAAGTCATAAGAAGAGGTAATCACAAGTTGAAAAATTTAGACGACGGTCTAATAAACAAAATTGGACACTTCAATACTGGGTACCTCTTCATTACTCCATAATGTCTTCACTTCTTGCTCGATGCCGTACATCTTCACTTGTTCATTGGAGTCCCAGCGGGCGCACACCAACCTCACCACCTCCAGCCACAAACGTAGCTCAGTAACTGTTAATATTATAGAATATAAATTTAACTGTAGCCAGCACAACAATATTATGAATTAGAATTTGATGCCGTAAAAATTCAGAAGGGAAAGCCTACTTCCAGCAGTGAACGACTGCTGACTAAAGAGAGAATAATCGTCAAAGGAGAGAGTAATCGTGGACTTCTCCTGTACTGCTGATTTTGCTGAGATAACTTCGTTACTTTCTTTCTTTCATTTTAACAACACAGTATAGATAAGGAACTAAAAGGGCCTTAATCTCGTTTAGGTTGTTTTAGTAATGATAGTAAATTCTGTACACCAATTTTACTCAATAGATTCAATTCTTCTCATGTCATGAACGTAGGATGTGAAAAGCGGGGGCCCACTCAAGAGTCTTCGTAGTTATGTCCGATAGAATCTTAGCAAGTAGTAAAACCTCTATAAGATTGATACTTACTGAATAACAATCCGAACGAAGTCAAGAACAAGGTATTGGTGTCTTCATTCGCGACGTACATGGTATAAAGCAGAGCCGCACACGTGGGCAGCTGTCGCATTGCCAGCCCGCGCAACGTCACCCCCATCCAGGGCAAGTACATGTACTCACATGTTGGATGACGCTGCAACATTACGAAAATGCGAAAACCCTAACTGCTACGTAACTTTATGTTTTCACAACTGCCTTGTATCATGGACTATCTGCTCAATTCTCAAAGGTCGCAAGGTATCTACAGTTCGTTTGGCGTTTTAAATGATTATGAACAGTAACGTAACATCGCGATCGAAACAAATCACAGATAAAAGGACATTAAAGATGGCCAGAATTAGAACGATCAACGTGGAAACGGGCGGCATATATAGCTGATGATAAGCAATTCTCCTATCACCATCTTTTGTACCTATAACCCTTGTGATATTACTTGTGACCATCTATAACCTGTGTCTGTTTTAGTGTTACAGTCGTGACCAATCTAAATTCAGTTTAATTCGTTCAGTAATTAATTATATAGGCATTTAAACTGAATCACAATTCACTTAAATAAGCCAACTATTTTCTCTTACAATTTTTAAAAGTAAAAAAAATGACGGGTTTATTACATTATTTACGGGTGCATTGACATAATTAAATTTAATTGTATCCTTTAATTGTTGATTGCATGCAAAAGTCTTATCAATTTTATTTGAGTTGAGAATTTATATTCGAATATCCACATTAATAAAAAGAAGTTACAGCGAGTTGACGGGAAGGTAGGTATTATTTTCAAATATTTTCTCTATATATTGTCTGTCTGTACAGAGAACCGTGTTCAAAACATCTGCAGAATTCGGTGGACTTTTGTTACACTCTTATTTTTAAAACATTGGAATTGTAACTTGTTACTGAATTTTAAAGAGCATTTATTGTTAAATGTTCAATCCAAAACCCTCTTATTTGATGTTATCAAATATTTTACGTGTACATTACTAACTTTTATCGCTATCAAATTTATATCCAATGATATTTACGTCCGTAATCGTTTTTGTCATGAGTCACAAACTATAAATGTAATAATAAAATTTTAATTATCTTGTTCCAAACACACACACATGCAAAATATTCCTTATATCAAAACACTAATATTTGTTACCTGTATAATGTTGAAGCTGAAAAATTGATATTGAAAACTAATCAAAAAAAGTTGTCAACAGTGAATTTCTCTTTAAAATACATAATTCTCATTTATTTTATTAATGTTTCAATTCCATATTTGGTTTCAAATTACAGAAAATGGTACAAGCACGAAAATACGTAGTGAAGAAACATTTCGATGGTGTTCCGAAACGCGATGATTTTGAAATAGTGGAATACAATTTGCCACCTTTGAAACAGGGCGAGGTATTGGTGAAAACTGAATGGATCAGCGTAGATCCATACTTACGGGCTCGCAATTCAATATATTGCCCACCTTTTGATCAATTCTCTTCTCAAATTGGACAAGTAATTGAAAGCAAGCATTCAAAATATCCTGTTGGTATCAAAGTTGTGTCTCATATTGGTTGGTGCGACTACGGTATAGTGAATATGAATGAGGAAGAACCACTGAGAATTTTTAAATTACCAGATTTAAAAGATCTACCAACGTCTTATGGAATAGGTGTACTTGGGAGACCCGGAGCGACTGCATATTTTGGTCTATTGGAAATTTGTAAACCAAAAGTCGGAGAAACTTGTGTTGTTACTGGCGCAGCTGGTGCAGTAGGGTCATTGGTGGGACAAATTGCTAAAATAAAGGGATGTAGAGTGATCGGTTTCGCCGGCTCAAATGAGAAGGTACGAATATTAGAAGAGGAACTTGGTTTTGACAAAGCTTTTAATTATAAAACTGTAGATATTTCAACAGCGCTGCAAAACGCAGCTCCCAAAGGCATAGATTGCTATTTTGATAATGTTGGTGGAGAAATAAGCAGTGTGATCATCAAGCAAATGAATACGTTTGGAAGGGTGGCATGCTGTGGTAGCATTAGTTCGTACAATGATAACCCAGCTGAATTAGCGAAAGCTACAATTATACAACCATGTATAATTGGAAAACAAATAACACTTGAAGGTTTTAATGTTTCAAGATTTGCTAACAGATGGCAAGAAGCCTTAATCGTACTTATAGATTGGATTAAAACAGAACAACTGAAAGTAAAAGAGCAAATAACAATTGGTTTTGATAATGTATTCGACGCATTTGTTGGAATGCTGGCTGGTGTGAACTTAGGAAAGGCAGTTGTCAAAATTTAATTTCATCAAAAGTTGATTGCTTGATCATTAATAACCCATCCAAAGATAGTTTCACAAATTTTTTTTCTTTAATTTGGATTAAATTTTGAAAATTGACAATCTGCTCCAATGATCGAAAAATATAACTTCTTGCTTATAATATCGTACCTTTTTTATACGAACCCTAGGGATAAAATTATAAATTAATAAAAACATAATGCCTACATAATATTTAATAGAACTGAATACGTGATATCTTTAAGAAAATATGCAAAAAAAATTATTAGCATTGCACTAAATCTTTTTTATATTTACCGTGAATCCAGAATTACAGATCAAGAAGCAGGATAATAATACCAATAATGTGTCGGAAGCTTCGATACAGCACAAAATTTCTGTGGACAATTAAACGTAATTTCTTAGCAATAAATATGGTACAAACAGTACAAAATTAAGCTATTTTTTATGACTTTAATTAAGAGTCAATCTGTAGGGACGTTACGAATATTGAATTACCCAAAATTATGAATAAAATATCCTGTGAAAATCCATCACATTACATGGTACATATGTCTGTTAGCCTTATTGCTTCTATACGGTTTACTGATAGAATTTCTATAGTAGCAGTAAAACATGGATGAAATGAGGGATTGGATACGATTATCTTCGTCAGACGGAAATGACGTTATCAATAAATGCGATATTATTGTTAAAATGTACACACGTGAGACCTAAGCAATGTGGGTGACAACCCGTGTACGTACATGACCTCGTAAAAGTGAAAGAACTTACTTGATACATCGATATCATCCACGTACAATTTATATTTCTCACTCAAGAGAACAATATGCAGATCATGCTGCAATGTCGTCTCATCCAGAGTCACCACTTCCATTTTGACATTGGCTACCAAACCTAGCACTAAACATACGAAAGTGATAAAAGAAACGGATAAGGTAGTTTTAGTCGTCTGCTCGTGAATTTGCTCCGCCGCAACGAATGACTTGGTCCATAAGTATTGTATGCTAGTATCCACGTAATCAATAAGTGCACCGAACAAAGGGAGCCGTGATTTTGAATATGTCATATATTGTGGACAAGATGAATCTCCACTGGCCATTGTCCTTTAAGTAGCCGTAATTTTGTACTTTAAAATTTTTAAATAAATCAAAAAGTGATTGACATGACGTTGAATTTAAAAAACTGACAAATGGTGACTGAAAAATGACGAATGTCGATGGAAGAAGAAACGATACATAGATCAAAAAAATGTGAAATATTAAAATAAATTTAATTTTCAAATGTATTTTACCATTAGCTAAGAGTTTAAAGGGAGGTTTCATCTTTACCCATCGCATAATTATGTCGCCTGTGCTCGTCAAAGGAAAAGCAAACTAGTGCACTCAACCTTTCGTCGTGTTTTACCATTCCATAATGTGATCGAGACAAGTCTATCACATATCGCTGAAATATAAATAACTCATAACTTGACCACTTAACTTAATTTACCACTATTCAAATTTGTTTGTTTAGGCGCTTGAGGTCTTCAAAGGTGATGAAAATGTTATTATGTTACATTTTTTCAAATATATTAAAAAGTTTGCAGTAAATTTTATGAATCTATACTACATACAACACATTTTTTTGTAGAAGAAACTTATACATAGAAATTAACAGGTGCTCCTAAATTCGGTCACAAAATTTTATATTGTAACAGCCTGTATAAACAATGCAAACTTTTTTCTTAGATAGCTACTTTTATTTACAAGATTTTTTGTTCTCTCGTAAGTAATTTGGCAAATAGGTGTATCGAACAAAAATATATTCTAATTTTATTATTAAAACCTTACATTTACGTCACCGACATGCGAGTGTCGCTTACAAATAGTGATTTGCTGTAGCATTTGTATTGAGTATTCGTATTGCATTAACATTAAAATAAAAAAAAATTAAATAGCTTGCGGGAATATTTTAATACTAAAATCTATCTAATCTAGAATATTCCTTTTGAACTATTTCATTCTCTTACTAACTAAGAGTTGTGGTCGGTGATCCTTGACAAAAATTGAATTAAACCAACCTCACAATTCCCCACCTAACCATAACTCGTATGAGTCCTTTTATTTTTAATTAACGTGAATTTTTGTACAAAAACACTCATATTTCACCCTTTCCATTTTTAATTTAGTCCATAGTTATTAAATTCGAATATTTATTAGCATTATTTGATTATGTCCTTTTCGATGATTAAATCATGACTGAGTTTTTCTGTGCGATAGTAATTTATCCTCGTCTATGATGAATATGAACGTGTTATTTTTTCTACTTGTTTGCGTTAAATATTTGGTGAACTTTTTCACGTTTATGTTGTGTTATTTTACATCACAGTTTTTACCAGTTGTTTGCGCCTCACGTCAATATGTTAATTTGAACAGCAAAACCTAATTGTTTTAGTTAATTCAAAGAAATAATTGCGTTATAATTAAATTACTTACTAATGACACAATTTTATTAAATAACATGGATTGCCAAAGCATAAATCGCAAGAATAAAAAAGAAACAAAAATTACCATTGCAAGTTATTATGCAATTGAGTTTTACTCGATCGTAAGTTTTAGTTACATAAAAATTGATCGATGATTATCTATAAAAATAGTTTTTTAATCTTTTAAAACAAACAATATTCACCGATACGGTCACCGCAAGGTCATGATTAAATTGTTATGTATTTCATAACTTTGATAGCAAAAACGAAATGGAATGTTGGATTAATTTTTTTTCTCTCCTCTTCTATTATATTTAGCAAAAAAAATTATGGCTAATTATAATGTATAGTGATTATAATTTCAATGGTTAAACAAAATTAATTACATATCCTAAAATATAAATACAAAATATAATATCTACAGTAAACTATTATAAATTATTTTGTTGTGTAAGTCTAAAGTGAGCTTTTTATATAATATATTTATTATTTTATCTTTTTTCCGCGCAGACATCTAAAAAGGCCTTCACTTTATTTGCAGATTGTATTTATATTGTCATACATGCCAACTCATTGAATACATTTTGTAAATAGTAGCAGAAATATTCCAACATTAGTGAAAAATGGCTCTTTTAGATATCTACATGAATAGAACAACAGATAGCAGAATGGTGAAATCAAACTCATACAATAAATAAATAACAAACACATTATAAATTAGGGTTGTAACAAAACCTCGTCACTTCACAAGTGCGGAACCTCTCGGAATCATCCCTACATCTCAGAATTCCGAAAAAAAAATGTACGGATAGTAGCGGATGTTTTTCGACGTCTACTAACAATGCCAAGTGACAGTCTCTCGATTTGTTGCCAACAACGGTGACCATTACGTTTGTGTGTTAGGAACGTGGACAGCAAATAAACGTAAGGCTGTGACAAAAACTGTTATTGTTTTGTATTGGTTACCAATAAATTAGGGTTTTTTTTTTTCAATTTAATAAGAATTATGAATCAAGTATGAAGGAGAAGCCACATTTTTTCTCTAAAAATTCATTCGACGGTCATCCATTGCACAGACAGATGTGAATGAAATATTAAAACAAAAAAGTTAAAAAACTATCAATATCATTAATGAATACAATATTCTCAAGAACATTTGATACACCTGATGTTTATGTCTGCTCATATATACCTATGTGCGACTAAAGAAGCGTCAAGGTCACATCGACCCCGCCGATAACATGCAATGAAACTAGTTGTACGACGACTCGTCTTTTCATAAACTACCGTGTTTTGCGCGTTACGGACGTGTCTGGTGAATAACATTTGTTTTTTCAACAAAATAATACAAGCGAATTAAGAAAATAATACGTAAGTACTAAGCTAAACCGATAAGCATTTTGTCACGTCCAATTAGATTTAATTAACTCCAATAACAAACATAAAAATTAAAACAGTACGATTCTATACAATCAGTGCGACTTATTTCATTTATTCACTTTAGATAATATTCAAACGATGTGTACATTTTTTTTATGACCATCCATTGAGTTTTAAGGCTTAAAAGCGTAACAAGCAAACAATTGAATTTACACTTGCATTTTTTTACAAAATAATTGGGATTTCTAGCAACCTCGTGAAGATGAAAAAAGAATTCGAAGCATTTTAATAGGATTTGATAACATTTTAAAATCATGACTGTTTTTAATATGATAGACTATTAATGTTTTATACAATTTGTGAGTATATTTTCAATTTAGCCGTTCTGAACTGAATTCTGATAAGATAATAAGCAGGCAATGAATTGAACATAAAATTACAAATTCTATTTCCAGTTGAACTTCGAGCCTAAAGATGGTGAAAGCAAGAAAGTACATAGTGAAAAACTATTTTAAAGGAGTACCCAAGCGCGAAGACTTCGAAATAGTAGAATATGAGCTACCACCGTTAAAAGCTGGAGAGATTCTAATTAAATCAGAATGGGTCAGTGTTGACCCATACCAACGTGCATACAATGTGAAGAACAAGGTCCCTTATGATCAGTTTGGATTTCAAGTAGCAGTTGTAAAGGAAAGTAAAGATCCCAAGTTTCCAGTTGGTAGCAAAGTGGTGACACATAAAGGTTGGTGCGACTATACTATCGCCAAAGATGGAGTCCAAAGCGGGCCTGTAGACCATGTTTACGTGCTGCCAGATTTAAAAGGACTGTCGCCATCGTTAGGAGTGGGTGCGGTAGGTATGCCAGGAGTCACTGCCTATTTTGGTTTCCTAGAAATATGTAAACCGAAAGCCGGTGAAACGGTTGTAGTGACAGGGGCTGCTGGAGCTGTGGGATCTATCGTGGGGCAAATCGCCAAGATAAAAGGTTGCAAGGTAATAGGTTTCGCAGGCTCCGATGACAAAGTGGAATGGCTGGAAAAGGAACTTGGATTTGACAAAGCTATTAATTATAAAACCATGGACGTCGCTAAAGCACTTAAGGAAGCCGCTCCTAATGGCGTCGACTGTTACTTCGACAACGTCGGCGGGGAAATAAGCAGCATTATCATCAATCAAATGAATAAATATGGAAGAGTATCTGTATGTGGTAGCATCAGTGCGTACAACGAAGATTTAACGAAACTGCCTAAAGCAACTATCTTGCAGCCAGCAATGGTCTTTCAGCAGCTAACAATACGTGGATTCTTAATCTGGGAATGGTATGACAGATGGCAGGAAGGATTCTCCCAACTTGTAGATTGGATCAAGAGTGGCCAATTAAAGGTAGAAGAACATGTGACAGAGGGCTTTGATAAAATTTTCGATGCGTTCATTGGTATGCTTGCAGGTGAAAACAAAGGAAAAGCCGTTGTAAAGGTTTAAACAATATTAAAAAAAACCGCCTAGCATTTTGATATTTATAGTGCATTTTCATCAGTTATATAAATTAATATTTTAAAATTAAAAAGATTGTGCAAAAAAATATATGTTAAGTGGGATTTTTATAATAAAATATATATTATTGATGACATAGTGTACTTATTTCAATAGTGGAATATTTAAGGAGAGTGGAAAGCATGTCCTAATTATAATACTAATAACTTTGGAATAAAGACAATTTACTTAATTATTATGTTATTCGCGATGGTAATTACAAGCTACTCTGTGGAATTAATAAATCAAAGTCGGTTGGGATTATATTCCCTTCTTGTTGTTTCTTAATGTAATAGAAAGAAAGAAAGAAAAGTTTATTTTTACAGTAATATATCGATTTCATTTTTGCCTTGGCTCCTTCTCTAGGTATATTACCTGTGCTGAAGGAGCCAATGACTTCCCATTCATATAGTGCGTGTCTTACAGAAAATATATATTTTGATAACACTAGTTACTATAATTTCAAATGAAAGTTAAAAATTAATAAGGAATTTATATTATGTATCTATTTAAGTATTTGCTGCGTGATGTGTGATAAACCATTGACTTTTCTAGTTATAGGTCTTTTCAATCGATACTTTCAGGAAGGATCCATCATGATAAAATATGCAAAGGTGACATTTATAAAACGGGCAAAAAAAGCCCTCATCCTAACTTAATAATTAACTCTTTAAGGTCTATAATCATACTTTAACGAGACAACAGACAACAGAGATAACAACAGAGATAAAAAAAAAAAAAAACACAGAACGTCAGTTGACTATATCTACACAGATTCATGCTACACTTTTACAATGGTCTCTGGACGTCACAATTATTCGCAAGATTGTACATATAAACATGGCCACCGGTTACACTGTTTATATTTTCGTCTGATGAAATATATTGTAATTTTTAAATTTTTTGTTGCCTTTTTTTTTTCAGAATAGATGCTTTTTGTACAAATAATGTTGTACAACGCCATCTTACAGAAATTTTATATACTTTGATAGATGTAAGGAAATCGTTCAATGATCACAATTAAGTGAAATGCAGAGCTCAAAAGATGGTGTTCTAAAATAAATTGTTTTTGTGGACATCGTGTTTATATGGGAAAGACGTCTTATGGGATAACATCTGCACAAGAAGCACAAAAATTTAAGGTAACGCTTTGTGTCATTATTCGAATTGTAATGTAAAAATAATACCTATTCCGAAAACCATCACGCTGTCTAGTTTAAAGAAAAAAAAACGTTGTGACGTTTACATTTAAATAAAAATAGCAAGTAATGTTCTAGAACTAAATTTTCCGTATATCGGTCCGTATCAGCCGTATATGCATACAAGTACATGAATAATTTGATAGTAACGTGTATCATTAATTTATCATAATTAATTTCTCAATTAGTCTTAGAGAAAAATCAGTATAGACACGCGAAGACTATAACTTTAACAAAAACTTGTAATACGATGACATGCATTTTGTCTGAATTACACATTAACACATGTGTGTTACGCTGACAGATAAGTACACCAAGAATATAAATACGAAGTGATATAGTTTTCTGCAGTTGAATTTCGTTCAGTGAACAAACATGGTGAAAGCAAGAAAATACGTAGTGAAAAACTATTTCAATGGTGTACCCAAGCGCGAAGACTTCGAAATAGAAGAATATGAGTTGCCACCGTTAAAAGATGGTGAGATCTTGATAAAAGCCGAGTGGGTTAGTGTAGACCCATACCAACGTGTCTACAATACGGTTCATGAGTATGGGTTACCTTATGATCAGTTTGGATTCCAAGTAGGAGTGGTACAGGAAAGTAAAGATCCTAAATTTCCTGTTGGCACCAAAGTGGTGAGCCATAAAGGTTGGAGCGACTACACAATCGCTAAAGATGGAGACCTGAGTGGGCCTATAGGGCATATTAATGAACTACCAGATTTAAAAGGCCTGTCACCATCATTAGCACTAGGTGCAATGGGTATGCCCGGATTAACTGCTTATTTTGGTTTCTTAGAGATATGTAAACCGAAAGCTGATGAAACAGTTGTAGTGACCGGAGCCGCCGGTGCCGTGGGATCTCTGGTGGGACAAATAGCCAAGATCAAGGGATGCAAAGTGATAGGTTTTGCAGGCTCCGATGATAAGGTGCAATGGCTGGAGAAAGAACTTGGATTTGACAAAGCTATTAATTATAAAACCGTGGACGTTGCTAAAGCACTTAAGGAAGCCGCTCCCAATGGCGTCGACTGTTACTTTGACAACGTCGGCGGGGAAATAAGCAGCATTATCATCAATCAAATGAACAAGTATGGAAGAATATCAGTATGTGGTAGCATCAGTGCGTACAACGAAGATATGACGAAAATGCCAAAAGCCACTATTCTGCAGCCCGCAATGGTTTTCCAGCAGCTTACAATGAAGGGGTTCGTAGTGTGGGAATTGTATGACAAGCAGCAAGAAGCGAGCTCTCAAATAGCAGATTGGATCAAGTGTGGGCAATTGAAGGTAGCAGAACATGTGACGGAGGGCTTCGATAATATTTTTGATGCGTTCATTGGAATGCTTGCAGGTGAAAACAAAGGAAAAGCCGTTGTGAAGATTTAAACAATCTTCAGAGACCAGATAAACAAAACAATTTCATAATTATTGTGATTAAAACTTTTCTTCAAATAATTTCCCTTTTAAGCTGTCACTGAAAAGGGCAATTATTTGGAAGAAATGTATGGTACGTTTATAAAATTCCAGAATATGATTATTCTTAAAAATAAAATCAAATAAATTGTTTGTCATTGTGTACTTATCTCAACAATCTGAAAATTTACACGTAAGAGCTTATTTTATCAATAAGCAGAGAAAAACAGAGTTCTTATCACAAAAATACAATTACAAAACAATATATGTTTCAGCTATCTTGCAAACAGTTCTAATGATTTGGATCAAATTTTGTCTTCAGTTACAATTTAAAAAATAAAAAAAATAACCGTTTGTCTATTGTACAAGTATTTTCAAGGATGATAACCAAATTTTACTCAACATCTTTTACCTTTATTAGCTTATATATTTGGATTCTTTGTGCTTTTAGTTTACATTCCTCTACTGTTTTATGCATTCGTCTTACTCTTCTATACAATTAATACATGATGCACAAAATAACTTAACTTTTCGACGATAAATTTGATAAAAGAAATTTTATACCAAATGTCGGCATCGAATTTAATTAATAAAAGACAATTAAAATTAATTGATAATTTTCTTTTCATTCGCATTCAAACACACCTGTTAATATTATTATTACTGTCACTGTTATATATTACAATAAATAACTAAATCCAAGATGGTCGTTACAGCCAAATTACGACTCCAATAACAAACCCACAAAAAATAAAAATTCACGCATTGTGCTCTTGTATGAATTTGATAGATTTTTAGTAAATACAGACAATTCAACAAACGTCACCTGATGTTATATGTAAACCGCTATCAAATAATATTGCGGATGTTAAACTACGATAATCATAAAAAAATTGCAAATGTTACCTACATTTGTAATTTTTTGCCGGACTACTATTTCTGTCTACCACTACCCGGTAGGATTCAATTAAACGTGAGTCGCTGTATCAATGTTTACACATTTACAAAGAAACATTTGCACAACTTATTAATACGCGAACAAGTCATGGGAATATTTAATATCGCGATAATTTTTTTTTTTTATCTCGAGAATCGTTTCGGAAGTGACGAGACTACGACTACGCGCCGATAATTTTAAAATACAACTTGTAACACGATGACTTCCAGTTTTTAATAACAACGTGGCAAATTATTCTCATTCTAATTCGATAAGCGATAGGTGAGCAAGGAATATAAATGTAAAGTCACTTAGAATTCTGCAGTTTAATTTGTAGTGCTAGCCAAACATGGTGAAAGCAAGAAAATACGTTGTGAAAAACTATTTCAAGGGAGTTCCTAAGCGCGAAGATTTGGAAGTAGTAGAATATGATCTACCGCCGTTAAAAGATGGTGAAATTCTTGTTAAAACCGAGTGGCTTAGTGTGGACCCATACCAACGCGCATACAATTATTTGTACAAGGTACCTTATGATCAGTATGGATTCCAAGTAGGAGTGGTACAGGAAAGTAAAGATCCAAAATTCCCTGTTGGCACCAAAGTGGTAACTCATAAAGGATGGAGCGATTTTACAATTGCAAAAGATGGGGTTCTTAGTGGACCAGTGGGCTATGTTTATGCACTACCGGATCTGAAAGGTCTATCGCCGTCTTTAGGAATTGGTGCGGTGGGTATGCCAGGTGTAACTGCCTATTTTGGGCTTCTAGAAATATGTAAACCAAAAGCAGGTGAAACGGTTGTAGTGACCGCGGCCGCCGGTGCCGTGGGATCTCTGGTGGGACAAATAGCCAAGATCAAGGGATGCAAAGTGATAGGTTTCGCAGGCTCCGATGATAAGGTGCAATGGCTGGAAAAAGAACTTGGATTTGACAAAGCTCTCAATTACAAAACTGTGGATATCGCTAAGGCTCTTAAGGAAGCCGCTCCTAAAGGCGTCGACTGTTACTTCGACAATGTCGGCGGGGAAATAAGCAGCATTATCATCCATCAAATGAATAAGTTCGGAAGGGTAGCTGTATGTGGTAGTATCGGTTCAAACAACGAAGATTCAACGAAACTGCCTAAGGCAACTATCTTGCAGCCAGCGGTTGTCTTCCAGCAGCTAACAATACGTGGATTCATTACAGGAGAATGGTATGACAGGTGGCAGGAAGGGTTCTCGCAACTTGTAGATTGGATCAAGAGTGGGCAATTGAAAGCAGCAGAACATATGACTGAGGGATTTGATAATATTTACGAAGCGTTCATTGGACTGCTTGCAGGTGAAAACAAAGGAAAAGCTGTTGTAAAAGTTTAAGTTTAAACAGGAGTTGCTCTGTAAAATTGAAAACATGTTTTCATCACTTATTGTAATATATAAATTTCTTTCTTAGTGGGGTAATAAATACTTGGTGAAAGGTGACCAGGTCAGGAATGTTGTTTTTTTTATGTTGGGACCAACTAGCGCTTGACCACGGTCCCACCCGATATCAAGTGGTGATGTGGTCTAAAGATGGCACGCGCTAGTCATGTCAAATCTTGTCCGCTCTTCTTTTGTTTTCTTCCGATTACAGTTTCCACATAAACGTAATTGGTTGTTAAAATTGTATCCACGATCTTAGGACGGCCAATATTATTTGAACACTAAACAATCCAGCATGTATTAAATATAGCACTATTGTGATGTGTGCTTAGGATTCAATGGAAGGATAGCAACTAGATAGTGTCGACTTGACAAAGTTTACTAATGATGTGAACTTTTGTGAAAGACAAGTTAAAAAAGAGGCAAATAGAAAATAAAATAATCATACTCTAAAAATAACCAATTAAATAAAATAAATACATAATTATAAGGTTCAAATAAAAAAAATTAAATACAAACATCCCCATGGGTTTATTATAATAATTAACATACTATTTTATTACAATTTGTTGAATACACATATAAATACTATATCAATATACTTAGAATTGATTCAAACAGATCGTCTTACATCTAATTCAGTCAAATACTTGTCAAAGGAATTGATTACAGCTCCATCTATCGAAAAATATAATTACAGGTAAGATTTAAATGTGCTACCAAGAAGTCTACATATTATTACAAAATTGAAAAAAAAAAAGAATTATTACAAATTCTTTTTACAGCCAATCAAATATCTAATTGCTACATTCCGAAATATACTAACATAACTTTAATTTTATCTTCTTCAATTCACCAATTGTACTTTAATTGTATACAACCTTAAAAAAAAACAACGTCACACCAATAATTATGTCCGTAAAAAATACCTTTTTGCGGTAAAGCAAAGCAATAAAGGCAAAATATGAGAGAGATATGAGAGAAAAAAAAGAGTAACACTTTAGAAAAATATATCATAAACCATGTCTGTCTCTAACTAAAAAAAGAAAAACATGGAATTGAAAAAACAACACAAATATTAAATATATATTTTTCAAGTTACAACCAATTTTTTCCTTAACATGTAGTTTAATACCTAAATAATCTAACATTAGAATTTAGACTTAAGATGCAAGGTGTAAAGTAGATTTTTGTTTAAAATTAGGAAACTTACCCAAATCTCTACTCCCAAATAAGGCTTCTTCACAATTAATGTCACAGCCTTAACTACCGTCACTGGGGCGTAAAGTTCAAACACACAACAATACACACACTTCACGTGTTGACTCTCTTCGAGGCGGAGTCTGCTTCACTGTCACTGGCCTTCCTCTTCCTCTTGATAAGATGCGAGATGTCCGAGGCGGCAGGTTTTGGTTCAGCGGAGGTGGAACTGGCGGTGCTAGTTTCTGCCGACCCCTCGCCGTTCGTCGGGCATAGCGTCTCTCGGACACGTTTTATCGTCTGAAATAAAAATTTTCTCTTCATTCTTTCACATTCACAAGTATATGCTTATTTTTTTGAGTTATTTGAACTTTTCATATCGCTTTATATCTTATATCAACCATTTCATTAGATACATGTTTTGATATGTTTAAATAAGTTCCCAATCAAATATAGGTTTGAAAAAATTAGATATCCCTCAACTTTAACTTATTGTGACCAGCCATGGGAATTATATCAATGTTGTATGACTTAATATATCTTAAGCTTTTTGAAGTGAAATCTGATGTGACTTTGGGTTTTTAAAAATTGCTTAATAGCAATTTCCCACTTGTAAGTGTTGATTTTTTTTTAATGATTTTTTTTACAAAATTTTACTAAGTCGTTTTAATACAGTGGTTTAAAAGTAGTAAAAAGCGTTAGTGTAAATATTTTAGTTTTGTTATTCATTTGCAGCTTAAAGAGTTAATCATAAATTTAACATTTAAATTGTAGTTACAGAATAGAACACAAACCTCTAGCTATAAAATTTCCATGTAAAAACCACATGGTCATTATTGTATTGGGTTATGAAATAATACACAGGTTAAATTTTATACGATTTTATTATAGAAAAAAAAATGTAAACGCAATACAAAAATGGCCTTGTGGTATATCACTTAATGAGTTAAAAATGTTAAAACCTTATATATTAAAAGTAATTAATTATACATTATGAGTATTTTAAATGCTGAATGAGATTCATAAGGCACAGTCTTGAAACAACACTTTAAAATGTTCAAATCTATTTTAATTCATTTATCTCCAGTAAAAAACTGGATTTTTGAAAAAAAAATGTCACAACAAAACTAATCTCCCTTAATTGTCATTATTAGTATAATAAAAAATAGAAGAAAGCAAAGGTCACGTGTTGTAATTATTAAATGCCGATACTATAGTCTATTAGTACTAAGTAAATACAGGGTTAAAAAAATTAATTAAGATTTCGAAAATTTCAATCGTCCTGGTTAGATTTACCAATGTCAAACTTTGAACTATTAATCAGACTTGGCAACAATTATCACATTTTAATCACTGGCAATATTAATACTGATACCAAATAACTAATTTTAAATCAATAGGAACATCACAATTCTTTACCAAAGTTGTTTTACTTCTTAATGCAATATTGAATACAAAATGGAATGTCAAATGAGAATAATTCCAAATATTTACATTTGGACATCAACTGCGGTGTGTTCCTTTTCTTTCAACATCAAGCTCCGCAGCATGTGTCTAGTATCTTGGAGACAGTCGCACGGCCTTACCTCCGCTTTATAATCCATCATGTCCTGAATCTTCTCTTGTATTTCCGGCAGCAGCTCCTTCAGTTCCTTGATCTCTCCTTCGATGGAGTAGAACGGATCGGCCGTGGAGTACTTCTTCACCGTGGCGTCTTCAGTAGCGGCACTCGGATTCTCCAATGTTTTAATCCTCGTTTCCAAGATGTTGACGGCGTTTTTGAAATGTGTGACGGCATCTTCGAAGTTAGATGCTAAAGAGTTAGCAAGACCTGTTAACAAGAAATTACATAAAATAACATTAATAAAAGTAAATAAAACAGAAAATAGGACAAATTAATATATATTATTAGTGTAAAATGTTTAATGCATACCAATTTGATAATGAGTCTCGGCAATGCGCCTGTCATCGCTGCAGTACAGCTCCTTCTGGATTTCTAGGCAACTCACTGTGAAATGAAATACATTAATTACTAACAAACCAAATCAAGGATCTGAGAAAACTATATTAAATTAGTAACTGTTGCGTTTTGGGGAAATCTAGAAATGCATGTTTATGCATTTCAGTAAAACAAGTCTATTTGTCATTTTACCAATAAATATGGACAAATTGAAAAAAAAATGTTTCTAAGTTGTCATTTCAATACGACATTTTTATACTTACTCATATCAATGACAGCCTTGTCGTACGTCTCACTTTCCAAAGCAACCTCTCCCAGAGCGAGATGAACGTCCGCCAACAAGGCCCGCGCTCCGTCCCCACTGCCTGCCTCCGCGCGACGCTTCAGAATACTACGAGCCAGATCTGTGAACAATGTTGTCGATTTAAAAACAATATAACAAGTTAAAATTAATATAAAAAAAAAACCAGTAGATAAATAATGGTCTTAATACCTTGTGTCGACCAGAAAGACTTACCAAGCATTTCCCAGGCTAGTTGCAGATTATCCACATCATCTTCATTGTCAAGATTAACCATGGACTCATCCATTGCATCACCATTTGAAGTGCCCTTGAAAAAATATGTTTTAGTTAATAAAACAAAAAAAAACAACTAATATAGATCCAAGAACTTGATAATTAATGTATTTTTATATTTATTAATTCTGGTAAAAGAGTAAAAAAAAAACATTTTTTGTTACAAGATGGTTGTATCAAGTTAATATAAAAGATTTAGTTCCTTAAATTGACGTAAATATGAAGTAAACATATTACTAAGCTACAGAAAAATGATCATAATAACTTGTAATTAAGAATAACACATATATATTCCTGTGAATTTATAAAAAAAGATACTTATATTTTAATTTACAAAGACAGACAGGTCTAATCCTCTAATATGAAAATTCAACAGCAAAAGTGAAATGTGAATGAAAGATATTTCCTGAAAATAAATTTACATATCTATTACTAACAGGTTTCTCATCATCTGTCCCACTTGTGGACACCCCAACGCTAGGTTCATCCTCCTTAGTGGTTGATTCAGCTTCAATCTTCTCTACGTCCCCAGTTCCACTGTCAGCTGAATCACCATCTTGTGTCTCCATTTTAGCTTCAGCTTCAGTCTCTGCTTCTCCGTCTTCATTCTGTTCTTCATCATTTTCTTCTTGTTCTGAACAATATCCGTATATGAATATCTAGTGCACATCTTGGTGACAATGTTAGAAAAATTATATTCAATTTGTATGAAATGTAACATATACACTCAACTATACATTAAAATAACTTAATTAATGATAAAATTTCAGTCCCGGTAATCACTAATAAATTTTATGTAATAATTGTTGTTCAGTTCTGTAATATTTGTAATTAATTATCTGGTTAGAATTTAATGTAAACAAACCTCCATTTTCATCTTCTTCATCAGCATTCCCTGTCCCTGGCATACCATCTCCCAAGACTCCACTTTCTTCTCTTGACAAGCCGAGGAGGGCTTTGCCATACCTGTCAAGTTATTTTTTACTTGAGATATGCTAAAATTATTATTATTTTAAAACATTAAACAGACATATTTAAATAGGTTTATTCTAAAATAATTCTTAGGTTTATTCATAAATATGTTATGGTAACATTATAATAATGAGGCATTTGTTTTATGTTGGAAAAATGATTGTAAATTTATATATTTTTTTATAATTTTAAACAGCCATGGCTGGAGAGTAAAATCAAAAGTGTTACAATTTTCAGATCTCACCATAAATATGCTTCAGCACATTGGTCAGCAGTATCACCATGTTCCTTAGCAAGAAGCTCACAGGCCTTAGCCAAGGCCTCCGCTGCCGCACTGTAGTCTCTGACGGCGAGATGTCGTCTTCCAACACCTAACAACTCTGTTGGTGATGAAGTGCTTACTTCTGCTACATCAGCCATCTTGAAATATTATTACGAAAGCCTTTAAAGATGTAGTTATATCAAAATGTGGGATGACGAAAGTTAAACATAGCATAGGTCAAGATTCTTTATTAAATGTACTTAAATATCTTTTTGCTACTATGACATGTCAAAGAGAAAGCTACTACATGCTTCATTAAACTAAAAATCATGATATAAACTAGGATTTTAATATATTTGATGCACTTCATACTTCCATTAAATATGTGAGCGGTATAACTATCTGGCCAAACTTGAAAATGAATAACAACTGCCACGCCGGGTTGTAACGGTCAACGTGACAACTGGCGAAATAAAAAACAAAGGGCATATGAAATGCCACGTGTAATACACGATAATCATTTTTGATTTTATATGAAAAAGTTATTAGGATCAAAAAAGCATCTACCTCATATGATACAAGATAACCTTGTATTTTTCTTAAGCACAAGACAGCATTTAACTGTTACCGCCAAATCGATGTTTGATGTTAGTGTTTAAAGAGTTAGTACTTACATTTGTTTATTGTGTTAACTTTAATTTAAACAAAAAACTATTGCTGTAACTGCCAGTCGATTCTATTAAATTTCTCCTAACTTTCCTTCAAATTTAAGAAATAGCTATGCTTTTTAACCACAGTGCTCGCAGATCGCACGTCGTCGTATGTCAGTGTTGCTACGTGCAAGATAATTATAGTTTGCATTTGCAAGTTGCAAGTTTGCAAGCTAGGTAATTAGGTAATCTCTAATGATATAAAATAATTATCTATTACATTTAAATTATTTTTGTTCCTCATTTATTTGTATTTTAAACTGTCCAAGATAATTTAACTATAAAATAATTGTATTTTATTGGTCATGCTATGATGCTGGAAGTAACTGCCCTGCCACATAAATTTTCTTAGAATTTTTATTACAAAAAAAAAAATTTCAACGCCTCAACCCTCAAAGCTTGTGAAATAAGTACTCTTGGGGTATATTTTAATAAAGTCAGCTAGCATTACGTATTCACATAATATCGTTTCATTTTGTCAAACTCGCAATGTTGTTAAAAATTAAAGTGACCTTAAAATCGAACAACCGCCGCAGCAGTAATTTGAAGAAAATGTACTTATAATTAGAGAGATAAGAAAAACGTTACTGAAATAAATTACAGTATTCTTTAATATTAATCTTTAAAAATACAAATATGAGGATAAGTTTAATGAATTATTACGCAACATTAAAGTCAGTCGTGCTAGTTTAAAGATAAAAGATACTGTTTAAAAATTGATATCGTGCAGGATGGATTCCTCGAAGGTGACTACTCAGATTCTTGTTACTCAGACTTGGCCGATGAGAATTTGGACGAGTGAGCTTATCATCCGTAGAACGCAATGACCTCCATATGCGGGTATTATGCCAAAAACATCTTATTTTTAAAAAATCAGCTTTGTACCCAGATTAAATCAAACAGTTAAAAAATATATGTATAGAGGTTTCTTTCCATTGGCTAGATAACCAAACCCATAGAGACAGTAAACACGATAATGTTCCTAGAAGTGTGATGATTGAACGTAAAAATGGAATTGAAAACTATGTACTATTTCCCCACTCAATAGATTCGTCAGCTAACATAATGTTCCAGAAAATATTTATCCTCCCTTTATTTACGTTTTCGGTATTTTACTAAACTTAATGGGTTAATTAGTTGCCAACCCATTAAGTTTAGCAACATACTTTCGTATTTTGAATGTGATAAATTTTAAACCGGCAAGTATATCGTACAAAAGACAGATAAAAGCTTAAAAATTTAAATAAATTTTATAAATTTTTAAAATTATATAATTTTCTTCTACTAATATATTTTTGATTTCATTTTAATATCATAATCTGTCCACTTGTAAAGACGTGACAAATTAATATAAACTCAAAGCATATCTGAGTTATAAAGACTTCGATTCTTAAACAAAATGCGCGTCCACACATCACACTTCTAAGGAGATCAACGTTGCAAACAAAAATACAAACTTATCATTACATAAACACGTTAGCCACGATGCAGCGTGCATGGTATAATGACACGCGATAGGTATCGACTTTTCCCCCGCCCTGGCGATAGCGATTGCCCGCCCAATATTTACATAGTGATGTTAACGTTATCCTTACAATCTTTATCGATAAAATTTATACTTAATTATAGTAAAGCACGTGGTATTGTTTCGCGTAGTAATTTAAGAAATATAGCAGTCGACCATAAATTTAAATGGACATAAAAGTAGTATTCTACACATTTCTCATAATATGAGAGTAGATAATATAAAGTACAGGGCTTTGAATCTTGAATTAACTTTACTTTGGATAATGAGCTTGGATGGATGACTTCCTAGCTAGGATTTTTAGTTTATTAAAATAATATACATCTTTTACGAAACTTTATATTAATAATATTTACACATTGCTGTTCGTTACGGACAGAAATTCGAATAGATTCAGAAGTTTTATGCAAAACAGTCAATGTTTGACTGATATAAAAATACCAATTCTGGTAGTTACTACCATTTCTCGCTTTCTTACTATTCCTACTCGTACTAAAAAATATCTAGAAGAATGTTCAAGGTCCTTGAATGTCGATAATTCCTTCATTTGTTGTTACCAACACGACACTATATATTGCTTCATTTTCTCGATTTTCCAAGTTAGTCAGTGTCGAACACTAGAGCGTGCTACCCGCTTATGTAAACTCTTTTTCGTATTTATCGCGATTGTAAATAAATCGTCATATATTCTATCATCATATATTACATATAAACGATAAATACTTTATTAGTCAAAAATGTGACATAACTCCAGCAATTTTCCCGGCGTGTTACGGAGGAGATTTCCACGTAAAGTAAGCTTTTTACTATTTACGCATGTGTAATAAATGTAATTGTTACATTACACGTTTTTACAATTACGAGTATATTGTAATTTGTATTATGTAAATAAACTTTTGATAACATTTTAAATAAATATATTTGTAATACGAATACTTAAATAAATCAAAAGCATTACGTTTGCTTTTTCGAAAAGAGCTTTCTCGAAATATTTTCAATTACATTTGGATTTTTTGGCCAAATTCGTTAACAATACGATTCTGAAGTTCCTGTCACAGAATTTTGCATGAAATTTGTTATACATTTTGAAATATTTCTAAAATGTTATTAATTGTTTTATTAATTTTAGTAATTCTTATCATATTTAATATAACGCGAAGCAAAATTCTAAGAAGACATTTACGTGATAGTGACATGTTTGTAAGTAATGGAAAGTCATCCGGGATTTTAAATGAAAATTGTAACCGCGGCACGTGCATTGCGCTTGACTTTAATGTACACAGATCGAAAGCCTATTAATTTCAGTGTCTACGATGCATTTCTAAACGAAATGTTCTGATAATGGCAACAGACTGTTGGTAACCACAATTTACTTAGCACCCATATGAATTGACATTCTTTTACGCATATCTTTTGTACAAACAAAAACATTGATTACCAAAACTTTAGTAAAATATGTAAAATAATCTAAGTCGAAAAAAACTTCCAGAAAAGGAAAAATTTTCTAATTCTTGTAAACGTAATACAAATGAGTTAATTCTATATTCTAGGTGAGGAGTGGGACCTCCTCGGCGCACAGATGAGTAGATTTAGTTCCAGCACGAATATTTCAAGGCTCCGAAAATTGCTCCTCACGGCAGTCCAGCGCGAGCGTACATCGCCTACCACAAGCTGGGCGCAGGCATGGAGGCCCAGACGGCAACGCCACAATCTGACTGCGAGTGCGGCGTACACCCCTCCGTATTCTACCTGCTTGCCACATTACTACTCACGAGGTAACAGTGATTCTAATTGTTTTTGTTATTTTCACTTTTCTGCCAAATATCTTGCAGGTGAATGTAGGTTTATTTAACTTATTATATTTAAAAACAGCAAAAGAGATTTTTCTCTTTTGATTGATTGTCCATTCCATTATGACCTCCTTTATGCAATGACTCAACCGATTTTAAAAAATTAGATGTTATCAAATTCATCGTATTATTATTACCCTAGTGTCAAAGGGCAGAGTAGAAAACCCTTGTAGAGGAAGTAAATTGATTGGATATTTTGATTTATTAAACTAATTTAGCGACCATAGACAAAATAATCATTAATTTTCCGCCATTTTATTGATTACATTACATCGCCGCCAACGCAATTAATCGAAGCCAACACCAACATTGGTTTGCTCGATCTTTATTCAAAGTGACTCGACAACAACCACAAAAGTTTACTGAATTCATCGCACCGCCTGCCAACATTAATTATTCTAAATTACTATTTCTTTTTTTTTCAAATAAACTCTGCATCCTATTATTTCGGCATCCTCTACATCAACGTGGGCACATCCCTTTACTACAGTCCGTAGAATGTATTAAAAAAGATGATAACTTCACTTATCATTGGGAAGTTAATTCTTAAATAGATGCCAATTAGTAGTGGTGGTCATATTACAAGGTTAAAATGAAAATTAACTAAAATAACATTAACAAACAATTACGAAAATTGTATTAAAGCACAATGCAGTAAAGGTTAACTGGCTAAATAGTTTGGCATAATGCTGTATTGCCGCAACCCTAGGAACAAATGCGTCAACGCTTCAAAGCAATTTCATATAAAACTGCTTAACCTATTTTTAACATTTCGTTCTTTACATTTTATTGCATTAATTTTTTTTTTTTGCTAAATTTAGTTTAAGAATAACCCTATAGTATTTTAGAAAAGAATTAAAAATTTAAATAAAAAATTATAGATGTTAAAATTTCCGAGATTTATAATTAAAATATGCATATTCTCTTCTGTTCATAATATCTGTGCGTTTTTATTAACACAATAAACTGCAGACAACCCATTAATTACATTCTCATAGCAAAAACCACTTTCTCAGAATCTATTTATATATTTTACGAACTTGCGAAATTCATTTCAATTCATAACTGCTCATTAAACAGGTTACGTACCTGGATACAATAACCATAACCCTAACGCATTAAAATTGTGTAGGCGTTAACGTTTCGTAATATTTGTTTAAACATTGTTAGTCCACTTAAACTGTACTATGCTTTATTTGTTTTTCTCATTAAATATAGCGACGGTTGGTCTTTTGATTGTTTAAATTTTGCTTACATAGGATAAAGCAGTTTGAAATAATTTCATTCATAAACATGCTTCTTAATATTAAGAAGCCTCCTAATTTTCCGTAACGACTAAACGCGTATTTTGTCAATTCTCCAGCATAGCAACTTTTTACATTTCTATTGATATCTATTCATAAAAAAAACATAAATTTTGTTTTCGTAGGGATTTAATTCCTAACACATACTCAACTCTGTGTGGGAAGCAGATAGCAACGTTACGTCACACTCCTACTGCCCGTGTTTGTCTAGTCCAGGTCATATTCAGGATCGTCACCATTTTAAGAGGCCTTTGCTCTTGTTGGTTCGCCAGCTTTCTCTTCTTTCCAACTTTCTTAACTCTCTGGCTATAACGTGTATTTTATTTCTTATCTATAACAAACTTGATTAGAAGCGTTTTACTAACTTAGAATTATAACAAATAGCTATCAGTCATAGTAGTGACATACCGCAATGAGGCGATATCTATATTTTTTAGAGTTAACCGAAAACCGCAAAGCCATAATCCTGAATTCTCAAGTATCTTATCCAGTTCTAGGATCTTGCATATTTAAAAAGATTGATTGTTACCAAACTCAAGTACCCGCATCGTATATATTTTAGTTCCTTTAAAAATTAACTTTACGAAAGAACTGACGACAGAGACAGAGACTGAAACTATAATATACTTTGCCCGTTCCCCGTTCTTTCATATCAGTATCCGGGGATAAATTACGTGTAATATTTTCTCTGTGGTAACAAGACATTAAATGTCAGCCGATACCCTTGAAAGGCGTAATACTAGCTTCTCCACTTACTGTGTTTTAATTAAGATTTTAATAAACCAACCCAGTTTGTTACATCGCTATAAGATTTATATTAAGAGCACAGAGTAAAATAGCCAATATTCTTCGGTTCTTCAAAGTGTATCATAATTACATACAATTATAGTATATATAATACAGATGTTTGTTTATTTGTGAACTGGTTAGATTTAAATTATTTTTAATATAAACAATAACGTGCCAGTAACATGCGTATGAAAAGTAATCATTTCTTAGCCGCCGACTAATTTTACCATAAAACAGAATTCAAAATGGCGGACAGTTGTATAGACAATGAATTATGCGTCAGTGTGTTGGCGCACAGACTTGTCGGCGCCGTCCCTAGAGTTCCTCACCCATTATAAATTATGTCGACATTTCAAGTAATAGTGCTTCAAAAGTAAAAGGACAACGTTTTAATTTAAAAATTTACTATCCCTCACTTTTGGGACCTAAAATGTCGTTATCCTTAATTAAAACATTCTTTAAGACCGCAATTAATGTGTCTTCACCAGATAAATACACACGTAGATTGGATTTCTAAGACGAGACAAAGAAGTTGGATATGTAGGCGACATCAAACGGCGAGTAAACAATTTCGCTGAAAAAGGTTACCCGGCCTCTCGTTTTTACGATGTATGCACGACGTAACGAAACTGGAATACATCGTAAATCAGACCTAAACCATATGTAAACACACGAAACATGTATCTTTACCTAATGGCCTTACGTAAAAATCCCGCTTTCGAAAAAATTTATATCGCTTATATAGTATAAAACAAAGTTGCTTCCCGCTCTTTGTACACTAAAATCTTTCAAAATACAGATCGAATTTTAATGCGGTTTTAAGCAGATAAAGTTTAATTAATCTTTTACAAGTATCAACACGTATTATTTAAGACCCGCTATAACTTGAATATGACGCTCTTGATCACATATTTTATATAATCTTATCACGTCCTCAATATAGCATACATATATTGTACGTAATACAACCGCACCAACAAGGCAGTTTAGTAGTAGTGAATTGAAATTAATATAGCTTGTACA
Organism: Papilio aristodemus; assembly: GCA_016277805.2. NCBI lineage: Eukaryota > Metazoa > Arthropoda > Insecta > Lepidoptera > Papilionidae > Papilio > Papilio aristodemus. The sequence goes on along the minus strand of JAABKM020000002.1, from coordinate 1,791,309 downwards.
TTGAACAGTTGTTCTACTGCGATGCTGTGCGCGGCGATCATGACGGAGCATTGGGAGCACGTGGCGTGGGAGCGCGCCGCGCTCGCCGCCCTGGCCAACACCTCCAACACCGTACTGCACTGGCTGCTCGACGAGAAAGTCGCTAAGGTACCACATAAATAAGCGACGGTTTGATACTTAGCGACGTCTCAAGAATAATATTCAAATAAATAGACAGTACTTAAGCTTTTTATTGAAAGTTATTAGATTGACTTTCATAGTTTTTCTATCGCTGCCGTCTATTTATTCGAAAGTCACGGTTAGAACGTCTCTAAGGACTTCCTTGGCTAATCCATTGTTTAGAAACGATTATTTATCGGTATAAATGTGAAAAAGATCGAATTTTATTTTGTAAAAGGTTTAATTTGATATTATAAACATTTATAGTTAAAATTCTTCCAAAAGCTCTTGTCCAATTAACCCTCAGAGATAAACCTTTACGCACATCTACATACCACCGTTGTTCAAATTGAATTGAACTGTCAACCCTTATGAACATTTATCGTCATTTTCGTAGCAAGCTACGAACTTGCTACGCATTAACCGACGTACCTGTTTTCATAGAAATTCTGTCGTCTTTTCGTAGAAATATTTACGTAGCGCATTATTTTGTTTAAGTGCACAAAAAAGGCTTTCATTTTTTTTAATATCAATTCATATTCATGTGAAACATGCATAAGTTTATTAAACCCTTTATCATACGACCAAGCTATGACTACGAGTAGTAAATATTTTTTTACATAAAAAATACCGTACTTAAGGTGTTGGATTCGAATCCTCCTATTATTACGTGTTCTACCTTAATTTTAAACGTTATGAAAATAGGTAAACGTGTTCAAAATTGTTAACATTAAAAAGCAAATATTTACCGCAGTGCGTCTTCCTAAAAACAACTAATTACAATGTAAGTGCTGTAAACACTTGTAAGTGTGACTGTACAACAGGTTTCGATATAATCTGTGCGTTGACACACGTACGGCTTCTCTGAGCCAATCTTTACATTGTACAAATAACTTCCAGAGAAAGACTCATTTTACTGTTAACTGACATTCTACACTTAGAATACTTAAACTAGACGAAATACCTAAAATTTTTCTTAGTCGAACATCGATTTTAAACATGTATTATTGGCGTTTAACGTGTTTTCCATACGCTTTATGTCGAATATACCTTAAATATCTTAAACGACTACCAATAAAACAAATACAAGGTCGCCGCAAATATATTAAATCTAACATAGCAAATACAAATTTTACTCCCATGTATATACCTACCTTTTTAGTATAATGAGGCATGTTTCGAATAACTCTTATAATGTTTAGTAATCCGTATGTAATGACATAACAAAGTGTTACTTACAATTACTATACAGTCAAAAGTGTATATATGTATACTGTGACAACGCAAAAACATGTATCCACCTACAGATAT
>JAABKM020000002.1:1743037-1778933 GCA_016277805.2 Papilio aristodemus | reverse complement strand
CAAACTCCGGGCTGATATCAAGTTGAAAAAACCCAATATCATTTTTCCCGACCCGGGAATCGAACCCGAAACCCCAGTGTTGCAGCGGTACCGTATACGTAATACGTGATACCACTGAGCTACCGAGGCAGTTATATCGCTATATGTAAATAATTTATAAAATGTCATGAATTTTTATTTATTATATAGTTTAAACAGATGTGAGTTAATCCCAAAATGTAATTTAAAATATTACACTCAAAGGATTACTCTGTAAAAAGTTTTACGTAATCATAGACAACCTGGGAAATTTTTTACACTCGCGGTGAAAATTACGAAATTTAAAGGCTCAAGGTTACATGTAAATGTATAGAACAACAAAATTATACTGTTAATTTAAGGTTACTTGTGTAAGAAAACTATTTCCATATATATTTTACGTCTATATTAGGTTAAAATGAGCAATTTCTTTTAATCGGGGGTTATTTTTATTATTCTTTCTGTACTGAGTTGTCGATCGCTTATGTTTATATGCATTGAAATTGTTGCCATTTTGTGCACAAAAATAAAATGCAAATTAATTTAATTATTGACCTCTAATAAGTGTAGAACACTTAAAATTATGTGAAAACTCAAGACGCATTTTTAGTTTTCGTCACACAAGGATAACAAATGAGCCGAGTATATTTCTAACAAAGCTAACTAAACTTGACACAAATTTCCCTGACGCACCAAACTGCCGGATGTGCTTCCGACGCCGTCAATTTGTGTCGACGTTCTGAATAGGCAATAGATAAAATTCTTCGCTGAGAAATGGAGATACGTGTTATGTGTTCAAATCAATTAATCGTTGAAAAAATTGATGATAAAATACGCAAGAATTACTTACGTTCACTCGTGTTATATTTGCATTATCAATACTGTAATTAAAATTAAATCAATAATACTAAATTGTAACAACTACACGTATTAAAATTAAGTTAGAGTATTGGTACTCCTCATTTCTTCTTTTAAAAACATTTTAAAAAGCTCAAGCCTATCTAGCTCACCTCCATTTTAACAGATAGCATAGTAAAAGTATTTTAATGATGGAAAACCGGTCTCTAATAAGCCATATGTATAACTTCCTAACGTAACCCAGCGGCTATATCCATACCTATACCCATATCTATATACCCCTTAAGCATGTGAATATCGAATAACTTTACTATTTTCTACCTCCTCAATTGTGGTATTAGTTAACACAATTGCCTTAAAAAAATACGCGTGAGCTGACCTGGTTATTTCTCTGTTTAATAAAATGTTTATGTTTCCAAAGAAATGCGATTTACTCAGACATTAAAGTTTATTGTTTGCGATAATGTGGCGGAGAAATGTAGACTAACACCTAACAGCTCAGACCAAGGATAAGGTTGCAATTTCCGAAGATAGCAATACACTATAATGCACTTTTTATAATCTTTTAACACCCCTATAAAACTGTCGTAAAGTAAAAGTTTCTTTAAAAGATACGATACGTTTTATTTGCGGTAACTACTGTATTTTAATTATTTGATATAAAAAAATTAAAGTTTTTTTAGATTTCACGTTTAATCTACCAACAATTCAAAATTTGCAGAACAGTTTTGTTCTTTTATTATTTAAAATTTTTAGCCTTAATTTGAAGTTACGACCACACTAAAATTGGAGAACAAGTGGTCTCAATTTTAGTGTGGTCGCACCGTAACACTTGCATAATTATCTTGCGAATTAAGTACGAGCATGAGCAAGTTGAGCATGGCGAGGAATTATGATTAGAACACGAAAAATATATTTCAAGTTTGCAAGCGAAGAGCTTTTAATTTTTACGTCCTATTTCATAATAACGTCACCAGTTTACAAGCACATACCTCAAGTCTGTATCCCCCAAAGGGGTCCGCAACTAGTGCACATTTCGCCGTATGATTTTCCGTCCCATAATGTAATAGGTGACGACCTTATCACCATATCGGGACAAATTCCAAACTTCAGGCTGATATTGAATAGAAAAAACTCAAATTTAACTTTTTCCCGATCCGGGATTCGAACCAGAGCGTTGCAGCTGTACCGTACACATAATACGTGATACAACTGCGCCACCGAGACAGTTAAAAACAGCTTTAAAATGTAATGAAATTGTGACTTAATATAATTTAAGGGTTGTGATTTACTCGCACAGAACTGCAAAGTTCCAAGAATAACCCGATTACGGGGAGACCGCATTACTTAAAATTATTCCGCGACCGAAGCAAATTGCGACCTTGGCCTAAATGTCGATAGTGTACCGCGTTCTTTGAATAGATATCATCGACAAAAGGCTTTACACCTGACACTATTCCCACACTGTGGAAGACTCTACAATTAATTTACCATAAAGAATGAGCAACTTAATGAGCGGCGCCTGCCCTAGGGGAATGTTCAAAGGCACTTACATTTTTTTACAACTTCGTCATTAAATAACTAGTCCACTTCAATGCACGGGAATATGATATAATCCATTACAAGTGTAGAGGATCGCGGCGACAGAAGCAGAAAATAAAACGTGAAATTATTTGTGCGCACTCGTGACGGGTGGGACTGCTGGCCGTCGACTATTATGCCCGTGCCACGAGTACCCGTTTATTTTCATTTCAAATTACTCAAAACGATTTCTCAATATCCCTACTTAATATACAATATTTGTATAGATAATAAATGTACTTGCTAAATATAAAAATATAGATAAAATATTGAAATAAATAAGGAAAAATTAAAAACAAACATAATATAAAACAAGACGATAAATTCCATCGTCTACAAGTGATTGTCTATATGTATATATATATGAATTACTTTCACTCATAAGGACATATATGATATTAAAACTGAATGAATTTGAAGCTTGCATCATCAAGCAATAAGTTAACCTGACATTACTAACTACAAAAAATATTATGGAAAATATTAACTGAATGCCAAACTTGAACATTTTATCATTAGTAGAGTCAGCAAAAACATCAGTTGCACGCATAGACCGACTCGATCGATGAAACACCATGATCTCATAGAAGACAGGCGTAAAGTCTGTCTGCGTCTCATCTGATCAGTGAGATGCCGGAGGCCTGATTCCGATCGTTTTCCTCTTCCCATCTTTTTTTAATAAGTTAAGAATGGGAAGGGGAAAAGGATATGACAGAGGAGGCGATCGATACGAAAATGTATCATCTTTTTTCTGTTGATCCCTTCCTCTGTTCTTCAAAGTTAGCCAACGCATCAGCAACTCCTTTAGTTATTGCAGATGTCTATGGGCAGCGGACACTTAACATCAGGTGTTATCGTTAACTCGTTTGTCAACTTCTGATAAAAAAAAAACACTATTTAGACTAGGGCTTCTTAAACTTTTGTCATTCACGACCCCATTTATGATTGCGAGTTTCTTGATAACCCCATACAAATATAAAAGAAAAATAAATTAATATTTTTTGATGATTTATTTATTAGGTAACAATATACATATACATACATATGAAAATATATGGTTTTAGACGCTGCAAGTCCACTGAATTCCGCCAACTCTAGTGATGGTATAAAATGATATATATAAATATTTAACATTAAAATCTCTCGCGACCCCAGAATTTTGCTTCGCGACCCCTTTTGGGGTCACGCTCATAGTTTAAGAAGCCCTGATTTAGACCCATGCGAAGAAAAGTTACATCTATAATGTATCTATAATGTACATGTAACTCTTTTCTTTGCATGGGTCAATTTAGATTTCAGAGTATTTTTTTTACTAACACTAACTACGAACAAGTAAGAAATAGAATACAGTTAATAAGTTTAGTTGTCATCGTTAGTTTTCTTTGAAGCGAATGGGAAATTTTTATCATTGAAACAGAAATTTGCATAGGGTAATATTTTACGCTATTCACCTTGACATATTTCCCTTTGCACGCAAGTTTTGCTAAGGCATAACATGAACTTAATCACCGTACAATAATCATTAATATCCATAAATAACTAAAGCAAGAAATTTTTATTACAACGTAATTTGTAATAAAAAAAAATATTTTTTTATCGGTTTGAATTTTTTGACATTATGAATAATAAAAGTTTCCGTCAAGAAATTATTCTATGATTTCACTTCATAGGTTCGAATTCTTAGTAAATTATCAAAAATATGCTTATTTCGACGAAAAAGTGAAAGATTTATTCTGAACGCAATTTCTTGTACAAAAGAACCTTTCCCGATTCAACGAAGTTTATAATAAATGGAATAGAATCAAGCCGACCTACTTGTAGATACTGAGTGCTTTTACATGTTCAACTAATTCCAATGGTTCGTTCGGTTTTACTCGTTCCTTTATATCGTGAAAATTAAATGTTTTCTCATTAAACTAGTTTCCGTTGCTTTTTTTAATATATGAACTGTAGCTTAAAAACAATTATGAGTATTAAAATATATGTTTCGTGGGCGTTGTTACATCAAGCTAGCATTGTTTTTCCTTTCTGCGCAGTTTCTTCAGTAGACGCTTGATATTAAATTTATGAAGCCATTTTATTTTTAAAGTGGGCTGTCAAACTCCGAAAATATATATTCGAAGTGTATATCCTACGTTTAGTCCGTTAAAACAAAAAGGTATCAAAAAAGGAAAACAAATTAATAACATATTTGATAATCAATTTAATTTATATGATAATTGTAACTTACATAAAATATTTACAGATGACAGAAAAAAATACAGTCCATTGACAACGACATGTGAAGTTACGCTTCGTTTAATTTTCGTAATTTTATTCTTTGACAATGAAAAATAATAATAAAAATTAAATTGCCATATTAAAAATACAATATCAGTTGACTTTTATTTAAATCCTCTTGTGTTTATATTTTTTATTTAGAGAGTTTTAGAAGTTAATCGATTTATCATTTGAAACATCTAAATTATAAATTCTAATCATCTTGCAACAACTTGTCTTCTATGTCGATGTCTTCCATCTTCCTCTTCCTCGTCTTCGGTCTCTTTCCGCGCGCTGCGTCCACTTTCATTTTCTTCGCCTGCTTCTTCTTCTCTTTCAGCTGCAACTTTCTCTTTGCCGCTTTTTCTGGATTATGCACTTTTTCTTGAAGAATGATCTAGAAAAAAAAATTCCATGAACAATGTCTGAAACAATTCTTAGTTACAAATAATTAATCAAATCAATTAGTAAAGAAAATAATTAAATGAAAAACACTATTTTCAATTAAAAATAGAATCTTTAATTTATTTTAATTTTCATTTAAATCATATTTGTTGTAAAATATATCGAAATGTAATTACCTTCTTCCTCTCAGCCCTCCTCATATTGAGTCTGGTCTGCGCGTCCGCCGCCAGCCTACTGTACTCGAGCTCACCGATCTTCCTCCTCAGCTTCTTGCCGAGTCTGGCGGCCAGCTGCCTGGCGACGGTGGCGGGCGCGGCCGCGTCCCCCGCGGACAGCTCCCGCACCACCGGCGGCAGCATGACCTCCATCACATTGGTAACGTCTTCTGTCTCCAAGAAACTAATCACGTGGAGCCACATAGTGAATATTGCTGTCCTCTGGAAATTATGATTTATCATATAAAACACGCAAGACAACTATTAAAATTTTTTTTATATATGATATAGATATGGCGATAGGCTCGTCCCCTATCGCATTATGGGACGGAAAAACATATGGCGAAATGTGGGTGCACTATTTGCACCTCTGCCTACGCCTTCGGGGAGTACAGGCGTGAGATATGTTTTTTTTTAAATAACAGCAAAACTTTTTCTCTTGTCGATAAACTTTATGTTGTTAATGATTGTGTACCTAAGTCTGATTAAATTATATAAATTAAAGCACAAACAATAAATTAGTTTCACTTGACATCTCTATTTAGACTTAGACGATAAATCAACGTATTAAAATCATTGCCTTTTTGTATCGCCTGAACCATTCATACTATAGCCATGTTTTTCTGAAGGAACACATTCTTTGGTGTAGCACAAATACTTTAAAAATAGCGATCTACTTCTAGCAGTGGACAGCTCTCGGCTGAAAGAGAGAAAGAGATAGACTTGACACTTACAATGTTCATAGAAGTAGCCGCCTTGGCCACTTCGGCGTTGACCGCTCGACGTAACCTGAACAGTATCCAGCGGAGGTTGACTCCGGCGCCGTCCGACTCTGGCGGCTCTGATTCCATCTTCTTTGACAATTTGAACGACGTCATCGAATGAACCAGTTTTAACATCAAGAACATTACGTCTGTAACCTAAAAGGGAATGTTTCTTGAAAGATTTTCAATTTAAATAAATTAACAACGCATTTTGTTTCATTAGAAATGGCTTTTTTTAATAAATGTATTATAATTTAGGCATGTATAAATAAATAAATTGTTTTGATTTCGGATGTTAACGGATGTTTCGGAAGACATGAATTTGAAGAGGCTTTTGCTTGTCTTTAAAAAATTTGAACTATATTGTAGTTCAAATCGTTACTCACCGCTTCCGCCATATCTTTGCTGACAGTGGGCGTGTACTGTGCACACAAATCTAACACCAGGCTCCGCAGGCGGGCCTCCGTGTCGTAGTAGATAAAACCCCTTTCACTCTCCAACTTCTTTGTCACTATCATATCCAACTCCGCCGGGTCAACCGACAACAGTATCTTTCCTAGTATTTTGACAGACTTCAATCGAACCCACGCGTGAGGGTATGCCAACAACACTTTACATTGCTCCGCTATATCGTCGAATTCACTGAAGTATTTTGCATTTTTGATACTCGACGGGCAATGGATGGTGATTTTTTCGATGAGGTTCAACATTTGTATGAGGCTGTGGTCCCTTTCTTTTTGCTTATCTTCTTCTGGTTTATCGCCTTGTTGTAGCTTGATTTTGACGAATTGTCCTTCTGTGATTTCGTTACTTAAAAGCAGTATTTTGCCGCCGACCAGCGACAGGATGTCGAGACGGTTTTTAAAATCTTCTTCTTCGACGTTCACAAACCTCGTCGCTAACTGCGCCGCTAACTCAAAGTGCACTGGCTGCAACGCGAAAATAACTATAAAATATGACGTTTAAGATTAAAAAAAATTGGTAATGTTTCTTTCTACATTACATTTAGCTTCTTTTAGAAATATTTGCCAAATACCTATAAAAAAATTAATTCCTATTCATATTTTTCTAAATAAATAAAAGAGTAAAAAATTAAAATATATAAATATCATATCTGTGTTATAATGCTGTATGAGCTTAACTGTCAATAACATAATATTAAAGGGTACAGCCTACGAGACATGTACTATGGTCGTGGGTTCGATCCCCATTCGACTAATGTTGAACCATATCCTAGCAAAAGCTTTTTGAAGCTTAAAAACAAATATATTTATATTAGCTCTATTCTTAATGTAAAAGCCAAATGATGGTCATTAGTGTATTGTATCACCTGGTTGTCCTGGAAGAAAGCTATCACCAGATCGAAGAGCTTGTTCCTCTGCAAGGCGGGGAACTTCCTCAGCAAGGCTTCTATGCAGCCGGCGGCGGCGGCGCGGCACTCGGGCGCGCTGTCGTCCACCAGGCACGCTCCCAGCGCGAGGAACATGTACTCGCTATGCCTCACAAGTTGCGCCTGAGATAAAAAAAATAATATTAAATAATTATGGTTTAGATTGAAGTATTAAGTTGGTGAGAAGGTTTTTCTAGAAAGTGGTTCGCACAAAATGTTTGTGACCACCGATAAATATTCAGAAATGTTACGGATGTCTTGTCATCCTTTAGGTGTAGATGAAGGCGGTAGACGATATATCTTTGAGGTGATTAATTGGGAATCTAAGGGGCATATAATATTTTCAAAAACCTTAAATTATATTGTTAATACACAAATTACTTATACCTGAAATACCTATATATTGTGTGTCCGTAACTACGTACACATGGTAAAATTTTTATATGACCGCGGATGGTCAAATCCAAAACTTTAAATCAGGGCTTCTTAAACTATGGGGTCGCGTAGCTAAATTCTGAAATCGCGAGAGATTTTAATGTCTGTAAGGTTGTAGTGTCGCGCCGCTCTATCTATAGCCATATATATGTATTTTATATTGTTACCTAATAGATATTTCATGAAAAAATATTAATTGATCTTTCTTTTATATTTATATGGGGTAGCCACGATTAACATGCGATAGTATCGCTGTAAAGAACTTCTGGTAAGTAATGCTTACTCATTTTTTGAAAAAATAAATACAATTACTGCAGTACTCATGACAGTTCTAAAGAATCTCACCGAATTCAGCTTATTAATGATCATTTCAATGAACTTGAGGGAAGATTCCCTGCCGTGCTGTAGTTCGTAGTTCAACTGCGCCACAAAGAACTCTATGAACTTGTCCATCCGCTTGCCCGGCGTGTAGTTAGCAAGGTAGTTTACAAACAAGCCGCGAGCTTCATCTCTGAAAGAAACATATATTAGTTTTTCTGTTCATGAAAATATCACTTCATTTGCGCCTATAGATTTGTGCCCGATATGGCGATAGGCTCGCCCCCTATTACATCATGGGGCGAACATAGAAATGTGGGTTGCACTAGTTTCACTTCTGTCTCTAATGCATTGATTTGGTCTAAAGTTAGTATATATTAAAAAGTTGACAATATACAAACCTCGATCTCGCAGATTCACTTAATATACAGATTTTAGACACTTTCTCCATAACTTCGTGTAACTCCCGCGACACGAGCCTTCCTTCCAAGATGGCTTTCAATAAGGCAAACGAATTCGCTTGCTTTTCATCACTCTGACAGTCCTCTTCCGCATAAAGTAATAGAGTTTTTAATTGGTCAGCCTCTAATTTATAATATTTAACGTTGCGAATTAACACTGTAACCGCCTGTAAAAAGTATGTTAATTATTTATACAGAAACTGTAAAATTGTAGAAAATATATTTTTTTATATTTTTCAAATTTACTTTTTAAGTATGTAAATGTCGTAATTCAAGATAAATGGTTAGACAAATGATGTATTTTCTTAAGGTTTCAATGTTATATTTAAATTAGGCATTAGACGAACCCATTACGTGAATTCTAAAAAAAAATAATAGTTGCGTACCTTAAACGCATTTCTCACTAAATGATAATTGTCATTCTGTTTACTTATCTCGAACGTCGCGTATTTATGTAAAATTAAAAATATAGTCCTAACAATATCTTGAATCATTTCTTCCAGTGTGGGCGTGCTCACCCTAATAGTCCATAGAGTCGTTATACATTTCATAGCAACTGTACACACTTTTATATGATCACTTTTCAACGAATCAACGAGCAAAGGTATCAATGCGTCTACGAATGCCCTACAATCCATTCGTGGCACCTTTTCTCTTTTAAGTATCACATAAAGTATATTCAAACTAAATTCTACTAAAACATGAGCGTTAGTTTTACCCGAATTCTTAACAAGTCTCGCTTGCGACTCTTTATTACGCTTCGGTACTTCTGGTATTAGGAAACAATCAGGCTTCGCCTGTAGCATCTTTTCTTTCTGGCTTTCAGTTATTTTCCTTTTCGGTACTCCCAAAACAAACTCTGGGATGCTCTCGGATGCTATTCCGTGAAGGAATATGAATAAAGATTCGATATCTATAAATTTATTAGTGACCAAACCACTGGAAACGTGCATCAACGCTTCCTGTACTTTCATAACTATTTTTTTAGAATTATGCTTTTGTAGAACATCTTTAAAAGGCAAGAGAAGGTTGATCAAACATTTCTTTGTGATATTTTGTGAGAGGATCATCAGCGTCACGTAACTCTTTTTACTTGGTTTCGCTTCTGGAGTTTTGTAATGCAGTTTTTCGACTTCTTTTTCTTCCGCCAACGCTCCAAATAAATCGTTAGAACATACATCGAGTATATAGTCCAAATTATCGTCTAAATCACCAGGCTTGAATTCCGATTTTAAAGCGTCCAATACTGAATGTATAGTGGCCACTAAAACGTGGACTTGGAAACCTCTCGTAAGTAATAAAGTAACATGTTCAAGGAAAACACCTATATATACCGTCCCAACGGTCACCATAATTTTTTTAACGATGTCACGGGCTACTATTCTAACTTGCTTTAAAGGAGATTTTAAAAATGAGCACAGTTTTGTAATTATTCTGAAATAGAAAAACCGAGGTTTAATTATAATGTGCAAATAATCACATCGCAATTCAGAAAAACTTTTGAGTTTACTGCAATTCCAAATACCAGAGTAAAAGATGTAAAGAGTTTCTTGGTTACAAGTGAACTTACCCTGGTAATTGATGCTTTAAAACATCTCCAGGCAATCGCTGCAACAGCTTCACTAGAGCGAGAGCTATCGGCACTCGGACCATGTCCTCCTCTTGGCGAGAGAACCCGGTTCGTCGACGGTTTAACTTATGAGATTCTTCATGTTCTGTCATCTTACCAATTGCCCTAAACATAAGAAAGAAGAAAAATAAGAAATTATTTTTAAAAAATTATAGGAGGTAAATTTCCTTATTTGTTCATAGGATTACCACTAGCCATACTACGATAGTAACTTACACAACCAGCAAAGTAGGAAAAGGATAAGGAATGGAATAGGATGGGGCCAGAACGAAACATTATAGGTAATTAGTCAATATTCTATGATATCGTACCACTTCCCTGGTCCGGCCTTCAAATTCATGCAGATACAATCAGCTATATTTTAGAAAAACAATTATGTGTTATTTAAAAAAAATCTTTATATAGTGGATTTTATCACTTACCGATTTAACTGAGGCAATAATCCCGCGGTTAATGATTTAACTATCCTGCCGGCTACTGAAGGTGACACCACCGTTATTCTCTCAAACGCTGGCACATTAGGAATTTCTTTAGATATTTCTTCTTCGATTTCTTCATTTTTGTCGGCTAATTGTAAATCTGTTTCAATATCATCATTCGTTTCAATATTTGTCTCTTCAGCCTCATTATTGTCGCCATCATTATCATTGCTTGAGTTTTTATCCTTGTCGACTTTATCTGAATTACTGTCCGCTTGTAATTTACTGGCCACATTTGTAATCCACGTCTTAGGTAATTCTACATTACGAACTTTAGAGAAATCAAAATGAAAAGCATCAAGTATGCCCATCAAAATACGAGTCAACTGTTTCTGATGGTCAGATGAATGTCTCATTTTATTCAAATATAATTTAAGAATAACTTCGTAATGATACCACGGCAATAACCTGCAGCAAGTGGATATTACTTCAATACATGCGTCAATCAAAGAATTTTTGTCGGTGTATTTATCATCACATATGTACACCGAGGCCAGAGGTAGAATAAAGTTTGTAAGTGTTCTCGGTGTAGGACATTTCATCATTTTCCGAGCAATCTTGCTAAACTTAAGTAGTGCTCTGACGCGTCTGTGTAGTTGCAAGTGACAAATGTTTTCGAAAAAGTCTACTTCACGGTCCTCTTTATTTATAAAATGACTTAAATCCGATAACACGACATCGGCTTCTGGACATTCCCTTGCTAATTCTCCTAGCAATGTAATCGATTCAGTACGCAAGTTTTCGTTTTTATTATCTCTTATTCCAGTAGATATAAGAGATAAAACAGTGTCTCTCACCAAAAATTGGCCATCGGCTGTTGAACGATACTTAAGCAACAATTTGGGAAGAATTTTCTTTAAACACAAGCCTGCGCTGTCCCGTAACCCAATATCTTTTTCAGTCCGTATAAAGAAGAAACAATTATTTATTATAAGTATTGCAAGATCCACGTTTATCTCATTGCTATCCGCCATTTTGTATATTTCCTTGTAAGCATCCAATCTTCTATCGTAATCGGGCTGTTCTATCCATCTTTTGTTAAATGCGTTCATTTCTGTTATAATGTTTGCCATTTTTAGAAAGACATCTTTATTATCGGTTACATTTTCCGCAATGGAAACTAGCAATTTTATCAATAGTTTCCTTACTTCAACAGGACTAACTTTATTAAACAAGACAGCTAAGTTCTTAATGTATCTCTGAGGATTAGCACTGTGTCCTAACAGATTGATAATTATGCTTACAGCATGCTCCATGTTTTCTTCCGCCATATTCATACAAACTTTCTTAACTAAAATTGGTAATAACAGGCTTAACAAGTCATCACACATTTCTGGTGTGGTAACCATTTCAGTGACTCTTGAAAGAATTAAAAGATCTCTTTTATTCACTGTATTCGATTTGGCACTATTTGCGACACGTCTTTTCATGACTTCCAATATACTTGGCAAATGTGGTATCAAAATCCTACTGCCGAAATTTACTTCAGAAGGTAATTCCTTGCTAACATCCAATGACTTAAATGTTTCAATTGGAGATATTTCGTTTTCATCTTCGTCTTCTGTTAGTGTAAGCAGTTTTTCTATCATATCCAAAATCAAATTAACGACGGCTGGATTAGTTTTGGGCGCTAATAGTAGTTTAAATATGGCCGGCAAAACACTTAAGTTAAGATCATTCTCAGAACATGTAACAAGAAGAATATAATATCTGGGATTCTGACACCATACATTGAACAATTTTAACAAAGATGTAGGGCTGTGGATGCCTTCAATGTGAAGCTTTGGTGTTAAAGGCCAAATAAGGGTTTCATATAAAACATATAGTTCTAGTTTACTCCAAGTATATTTATCGAATTGATCAAATAATTTTCCAAGTATACCGATAGCAATAGTTCTGAGATTTTTCATCACTTTTAAGTAACCGACATGTACTTTGTCAGCGTGATTCAATACGCCAGCAATTTGAGAACAAACCGCGTAGAATACTTTGAAAAGCTGACTGAGTAATGCGTCATCCATCGAACCCCCAAAGTATTCACGTACTATGTCAAATAAATTAAGAACACTGTGAAGTTTCCCAGGGTAAGTAACCGATTTCAAATCTAAATTCATCGCAACGGTGTTATAAATTTCTTTAGGATTCATCGTAAAATATTCTTTAAAATACGAGAATGCCATTTCAATAAATATTTTCAATTCATTTTCTTTACACCCACTTAAATATCTCATAACTAAAGACCTCTTTGTTTGACCACCACCTTTTTTATCGGCACCTAATTTCGACGTCATTTTACCATAAAGAATTCTCAGTACAATTGGTATCACATGTTCCCTATCTTCAGGTTGGATATTTTTAGAATCTTCTGTTATTTTAAAAAGAGTCAGTTCATCTTTAAATTTTTTGTCATCTACAAGATTATATAAATTTTGTTTGTATGCTAAAATATTTTTGTTTTTATAGTTTAATACACAATCCAATGCAAACTTTTGGAGACCGGGATTTTTATGTTTTAAAAATTCCATATATAGCTCCCAAAATACAGATTCTTTATACAAGGCTCGAGGGTTCTTAAACTGAGCTAAAACTTGCATTATATTTATCAACGTTTTGAAAACAATTTTGCCGGATTCTGAATTTTTCATTTTGTCATCATCAAATGCCTCCTCATTCATTTCTATATCATCAGCTTCTTCGGTTGCATCGACTTCCATCGATGGTTTGTTATGAAGTTCGATATCAACTTTAAGTGCATTGGTATTGTTACTCCTTTTATAATCATCTTCAATAAATCTCAGGAAAAGTCCAACTACGTCTCTGTTTTTAGCTTCACAAGCCTGTATGCAATATGTCATAGTTTTTAAAATCAAATTCCTGTAATTATATAGATCTGGATTTTCGTGTATGTCATTATAAGAAGTATACAGACATTTTAATGGATCAAAGTCTGAATTAATTTCATCGTCGAATTGAAAAATAGCTAAATTACTTTTGGCATTCGTGAAAGAAAACTCAAGAGCTTCATAAAATACAGGCCAAAATTCTTCGACTGTCAATGCATTTCCATAACTAGCGATAAATTCAATAACCGGCTCCCAAAGTAATTTAAAATTATTATACAAGACTCCCAGCATGTACTTTAAAGCAAAATGATGAAATTCAGTATCTTTGGCTAGGACATATTGTGTTGTGTTAAATGTCATTTTCTGCAATAAATTTATTTGAGTTCTGTAATCTTGTATTGATGGTGAGATAGATTCCACTTCAAAACATTTGCTAAATACAGCAAACTTTTCTAAATTATTCCCTATTTCCAGGGACTTATTAAGTTCTTCGATGTTTTCAAACAATTTATAAATATGTGTAGTTAATAAACGAACCTGAAAAAGAATATTTTATTGTACAAATTGAAACGAAATCTACCATTATCAAGCAATTAATAATTACATAAAAACACACTTACAATGTGAAATGGAGAGGATATATTTGACCTAAGATATGAATCTATTAATGATAAAAATGCATACGTCAATCCGTTTTCTTGTTCATATGCTGTCAAATACAGATCGAGAAGCTGCAAAGCTGACAAGTAATTAGGATCCGCAGCATACGGCACTATTACTGGCAAAAACTTCTCAATGTCACAAAAGTTTTTCATCATTTTGCAACTAGATATGTGGATAACACATTCTATAGCATTAGCTAACATAAACAATACTTTTCTTGATTGTTTTGCACTACCGCTAGTGTCACACTGAATTGTATTTCTTTCTTTGTTTTCTTCAAGACTTTTGCCATCCAATATATCTAGTAGGCAGCATATGACTTCACTAATTTTCTTAATACATATATCCACATTCAGCTTTTCTATGTGCGGTAAACAAAATAGAACACTCATCAATTTATCAGGACTTTCAATATGGCTTTCTATATCATTTTCAAGAACTTTTTGTGCATATTCCATAAACAATGATAGACCTTTACCAAAATTTATAGGATATTTTACCCATTCAAATAGTTTCAAACCATTCTTTGATAGTGGTGACTTTGCTAAGCATATTTTTGATAAGGTATACATAGCCTCATCATGGAAATTTGATTGCACAATAAAGTTTATGAATGGTGGAAGAATGTGCAAGTCAAATTGTGAATATTCTATTACATTTTCAACAAAATTAATAAGAATCTTTGGAAATGGTAATGGCACCAATGACTTTATAACAATGCCTGCATGTTCCTGTGATAGAACGACATTAGAAGACAGCAGTAATAGCGCGCCAATTTGAGCACAGACTTCTAAAATACGTTCATTTGTTTGTTCACAAATCACCTTTACCAACGACACTGAGAATTGCTGTGGATTTGAAAGGAATTTTCCATTTTGATGTTCAATTACTTGTCCTGCCAACCTCAAGACAAACTCTAGACTTCTGTTGACACTATTATCTTCTTTCAAATTATCCTCTATGAATTTCAGTACAGGAGACCAGAATATTGGAAACTCTTTGAAAGAAATGTCTCTTAAAGCATCTTCTGTAGTTTGAGTGAGAACTTTGAACAATATCTCTTGGTGTTCAATGTTTTCTTTTAAATACTGGAGGAGAAGCGGGAAAAAAGTTTCAGCACAGCTGTGAAATTTATTTGCAACTCCTTTACAAATTTCAAAAACCAAATGTCCCGTCCCTGTAATGGCCTAAAAATAAAAATTAATTGTTGAAATAAATGCAAATATTATTGTTACTATTATTATTCAAAAAAAAGTTATTACATACATGATCATTTGTAAGCAAGTAATTTAATGTGTGCTGAAGAAATTTATTCTTGTCTCTTATATCTCTTGCAACAAATGCAAAACTCTCTGCAGCAAAATTATTGATGTACTGTGGATGATTTTCGCTTAATAAAGGGACAATTCTTGTAAGAACAGTTTCTAAATCTTTCTTTAGATATGGCTTCAAAACTTTAAATAGAAACGCCAAACATATCAATGTCCACTCCAAACGCTCAGGATCCTTGGTGTTCAGCAATTTGATTAGGACATCGAAAAACTTTGGGAAATAAGGATAGAAGTCATGTCGTAAGTCTTTTGCTAAGGAAACTAGAATTCTGAAAAATAAAACTCTTTATTAGGAATTTAAAACAAAATAAATCTATTGACAATTTATTAAACCAAATAAATTATTCTAGAATAAGCTACAAGTAACTTTTTTATTATAATGTATAGTAAAATAACTTTCTCACATTATTTATGTTTTGTATTCATAAATATAGTAAGAACTATATAGAAATATTATAATAAATTTATAAATATTCATTAGTATTGGTTACCTATCACATGCTATTAGATAGTATATTTTGAATAAATATACTTACTCAAGCAAGGGCTGTAAGCACAATTGGTCTTCTAAATTTAAGTACTTTTCAACTGTATTTAATACTTCTTCCTTTTTATGTATTAATTGTTCTATGGTAACAACACCATAGATTTCTTTTTTAAACTTCTTAAAGTTTTCAGTTAAATTAAGAACATTCCATTTTTGAAGAGTTAGATGGAAGTGAGTTTCATTTTCCTCTGGGTGCCCAGTATAAACATGTTCGATGTGATACAGAGCGGCATGGCGGATGTCTATTGAATTTATTCGTTCAGCAAATGGAATAAACTGAAAATTTTGTTTATAAGCCAGATATTGATCAGATTTATCTAAATGCAAAGGAAAATAGTAACCTAAAATAGAATACTACTTACCCGAAATGTGTTAGTTGTTTTGTGTTTTACGGGTTTCGTCTTCATGATTTTGATATTATTTTGTTAGTAATGCAATTATCACATAATTATGACAGTCTTATTGAATTAAAAATAATATAATAATTGTGGAACACGAAATAAAATACAAAAACATTTACAGCATACAATACACGTGCGTTTGACAAGTTGACAATGACAAGTGTCACTAATGGCCCCAATGACATTAATGTTTTAATAATATAATGAAATAATAATACAATTATAATACAATCCGCTCAGTGTCAGCCTGTAGCACTTTTTGATAGGAGCAGGCAAGTCCGTTATTTTTAATGCTTAAATGGGGAAAATTTACTTTAAAGCAATCGTTAACTCCTTCGAATTGTCTGTAACATTATTCTACAATGTATTATGTAAAATATCTACAAAAATTATAAATTGCTTTTATCGAACTAGCGAGTTTAGTAATAATATAATCACTATTTGCCACTAAAGTTACAAACAGTTAATATTAAAAGGTTTTATATTGCTCCTTTATAAAATCACTGGTTTATGACACTTATATACTCTGCAGCTATGGTTTTTATCAAAACAAAATTAATCTTGTTCTTGCTACAAAAGATTAAAAGGTAAAAAATTTACTTGACATTTGTTTTTATCTAAATTTTTTAGTCTTTCTTTCATAAACTTTTAATCAATGCTTGCTAGGGCTGTTAATTCACTGCCATTTGGGCTTTCGCAAGGAATTACAAAACTTTATTTTTTGGGTAAGTATTATTCAATTTCAATTAATAAATTATTGGTGTTATGGAATTTGCCGGGTTACATAGTAAATCATCCACCTGCTTCCTTCAGCGACCCTAACCTTAATTGCCAATTGCTGAAAATAGGAAATATTTGTTTTTTTACGGATTCCTATACTTTTAAATATGTTCGTTTATAGAATTTCTTGATAAATAAACACATAAAACACTTGTCATCGTGAGCCTTCATTATGATAACGTTTGTGATAAGAAAACAAGTTACACCACATAAAGCAACTGGAATCCGGTTTTACCTTACATTTTTTCATACTATTAAATAAATAAATATTTGCATCTTCATTCCAACAGCATTAACTTGGAAACAACAAGGATTTCATAGTATTCAAGAACATCTCGCATATAATAAAATGGACGTGAAAATTTTGCCAGCATTACAGGATAATTATATGTATTTGATAGTGGATAAGGCAACAAAAGAAGCAGCAATAGTTGATCCAGTGGAACCCAATACTGTGTTACAAGCTGTGCAAGAACATGGAGTGAAATTAACAAAAGTACTTACTACACACCATCACTGGTAACATAATAAATTCTAAATTTATCACATTAAAAAGAAGTTCCAACAAAATTTAAATTTGATGTATACCATATTTTAAATATCATAGATCAATAGTGAACTTTATCACCTCAGGCATATTATAAAAATCCAGAAAATTGTGAACTGAATGAATAATTAGCAACTTGTTGCAAATTTTGTGGATAATAAAAAATCTACTTCTTTGATAAGTT
Organism: Papilio aristodemus; assembly: GCA_016277805.2. Taxonomy (NCBI): domain Eukaryota; kingdom Metazoa; phylum Arthropoda; class Insecta; order Lepidoptera; family Papilionidae; genus Papilio; species Papilio aristodemus. Next base: position 1,760,824 of record JAABKM020000002.1, on the reverse strand, counting down.
ATAACCCACCTAATAAATCTAACATATCTATCCTTAATTAAACTTTAAGACAAGATCACAATTTGACTGACAGTTTATAAACAAGGGAAGATATGACATGACTACACAATGAAGTCCTTTTAGAATTATGATTATTTTTGCACGAGACACCAATTTTGATTTGTTACTATCAATTGCCACATTCTTATTCTTACAATATTTTAGTACCCTTTTAAAGAAATTTGTTTTTCTCAAATTAATCTGTCAATTATGTAAAAAATGCACAGGGATCATGCTGGAGGCAATGAAAACCTAGTAAAAATGCATCCTGGTTTAGAAGTGTACGGTGGTGATGACCGTATTGGGGCTCTGACAAAAAAAGTAATGCATAATTCAAGATTTAATATTGGCAATCTAAATGTCCATTGCCTGTTTACACCGTGCCATACTGCTGGACATATTTGTTATTTTGTCACATCGCCTGAAGAAGGTGGAGAGAGTGTAGTGTTCACTGGTAAGATTATTATCAATTAAGAGTCATTTCTATTATTATTCTATTATCTATTACACAGTTATTAAATTATTGATAATTGACAGGTGATACATTATTCCTGGGTGGTTGTGGGAGATTCTTTGAAGGTACAGCTGAACAAATGCACCATGCCTTAATTGAAGTCTTAAGTAATCTCCCAAATCAAACCAAGGTCTTTTGTGGCCATGAATATTCTTTGCAAAACTTGAAATTTGCTCTACATGTTGAACCCCAAAATGAAATTATCAAGGAAAAGATAAATTGGTCTAAACAGCGAAGAGATGAAGGAAAGCCAACTGTAAGTAAAAAATTAACCAATGTAGTGATACTTTAAATTATTTATTTCATACTCCTTCCTCTATATGAAAAGTGTATAATAGTGTAAACTTATCTACAAAATAATAATAAAATGGAAGGAATTAAAAGAAATTTTCGTTTTTTTATCTATAACCAAAAGATTTGGAGAGAGTAAAACTTTTAAATTTGTCCTAAATTTGATTTTTTTATGTTAAATAAAATGTTTCCAGGTACCATCAACAATTGCAGAAGAAAAGATGTACAATCCATTCATGAGGGTAATGGTGCCATCAGTAATGGAACATGTTAATAAAAACAACCCTGTTGAAACAATGAAGGCTATTCGCCTTGAGAAAGATAATTTCAAGGGTTGAATGTATTACTGATATAATACACAAAGTGATGTACACTTTGTACAATATTTATGTTTGTAACTTTGTAATTTCATGTAAATGTTAAAAAAAAATAAGTACTTACTAAAAATATAATAAAAATTGTAATGGTAAAAATTTTTTGTCTACCTGACTTGACTTGACTTGAATGAATCTTTAGGGAGGCTAAATGAAGACATTTCAAAAAACCAAAATCTAACACATAGTGTTATGAAGCAATGGACTATTTTTCCTTTTATAAAAATAGAAAACTTGTATGTGTTAAATAGTTTAATAACAATTAACTTAAAGCTGACTATCACAAGAGAGTTTTGTAATGTTGATACAAATGTCATTGTTCCTTTTTTATATAGGCTGACATTTCTTCTACGTATTTCTCTTTTGATCTCTCAAACATAGCCACATATACCTGAAAAAAAAAATTCTTAAAAATACAATCAATTAAAGCATTATGGAAGATGTAGAAGAATGATTTTTAAAAATTGCTTCTTATGTGGCTGCAAATTAAGTCTCATATAACATGTAAAAATTATTAAATGAAAATTTAAAAACTATAATTACATAATTAGGTTACTTAAAGATTTATATAGAGATACAAATACAATTATGCATACTCTCTTATCTTCATTAGTCAGGCTTCTCCATCTTGAAGCCAACTGCCTTGTTATTTCTTGTTTTGTGGGTTCTGATCCCATTTCAGTAGTAGTTTCAGCTACAACTATAGGTCTCTGCTCTTGACAAAATTGAAAAAAGGCATTGCAGGGTTTCTTTGGAGCATTAGGATCTCTTTCGGGCTGTAAAATTAAAAATAAATACTTCCATTATTTGTAATTGAAATCATGAATATGTTGTATATAAGTAGTAATAAAAAAGTGATCTTACAATTTTACAGTTATGTCACCAAAAGTTCTAATCCCATTAATGATCAAAATTATAGCAAGCAATGTAAGACATTTTTTGTAGGTTTACCTTATCTGCTTTACTTTTTCTCTTTGAGCCTGGTTTTTTACCCCCAGTAGCATTTCTCTGCGTTGATTGAGCTTTGCTTACTGGACGAGCAACTCGCGGTGTTACTTCAGGCTTAACATCCACCTCCACCGCTATTGTTCTGAACGGATCGCCATGTTTATCCAGCCGCTCAACCAGTAGTTTTATATCTTTCTTATACCGTTTTGTTATTCTTTTTACTTCGTATATCCTGCAAGGAACGCAATCCTATTTCACACCTCAATAATACACAAATAAGAACATCGCGCTAAAACACAAACCTATTTACAATTCTTTCGTTATCCTGTTGCAAAACCTCACATCTCTCTAACAATAACTGATATTTTCGTCTGCAAATATCTTCCTCTGAAGGTAAACTAACCATATCATCTGAGTCGTCAGAAATATTCGAGTTAATCTGCTGGACTGTCATTTTAAATTATTTCAAAGCTACAAAGTTCAACACAACAAAATTTCTTTTTATTTAGTTGTCGCTTGCCTGTCATTTATTGAGATTCCCGAGTGTTGGCAGAGCTGCGGAATGTGATGCTCAGATTATACATATTTTGAAATTAGTATATAAGGTAAAAAAAAAAATAATTAAATCCAAAAAATAGGGCTCAACGTTGTATTAAATATAAATATTCTGTTAATTAAAAAAATTGATAACAACTGCTGGCAAAGGATGCATATAAATCCGTTGAATTACATCTTTTTCTGGTATAACGTATTAAATAATACGAAAAATACTTAATAAAATTCGGAGTAAAACATTATGTAAATTCTATGTAATCATTCAAAACTAATAAAGCATTATTATATGAAATCCTAGTTTATTTAACCTTTATGTTGTCGCAATATTGGCTTATCACAATTTGTAGTTGGAGTTTGCGCAGTGGGACCTAAGTTCCGATAGAGGATAAGGTTGATTTTCTTGAAAACATTAATCGTCATTGTATATTCAAAATATGTTATTTTATTCATATTTTCGGCTATGGGTTATTGTTGATTTAAGCGGTAATGATAATTATCGTGAAAATATATTTAAATAAAAATACTCATAATACTACACCAATGGTTATCGAAAAAAGCAATGAAATGTACTCCGGCTTTTTCGAAAAGAAGCGTTTTTATTTATTTCATATTTATCTTTTTATTATATTTACTTTATCTCTTCAATATTTGTTTAGTTGACGAAAAAAAGGTGAGTAATTTTTTACTTGATCAAATATAAATATTTAATAAATATAATTTATATCCACGACGAAAAAAATAAGTTGATAAATATATTTTAATTATAGTTAAATTTGTTATAGCAGCATTAATCTCATAACATTTAATGATAATATTTTTCTTTATAGTTCAACTTAAGATCCTTTTTTAATGCACATCACATATCAAGTTATAAAAGTGCAACGATGCGGTTTGTTTCCCTTCTCGGGTACAAAACAGAAGATAGCCTTGAAAGTAAATATACGAGACTGAAAAAACAAAATTTGGTGCCCACAAAGAAACTTCCAGGTGCCTTGATTATCGGGGTTAAGAAATGCGGCACACGCGCACTTTTGGAATTTTTAAGGTAAATCGAAAGTAATACGAATGATATATATTTTTTTCTAATTTGTGGTCTATAGCGCAAAAGATTTTTTTTAATTTTCTAGGTTACACCCTGACGTAAGAGCTGCGGGATCGGAGGTCCATTTTTTTGATAAGTTCTATCATAAAGGCTTCGAGTGGTATCGGTATGAAATCATTTTTGACACTTATACGTATGCATAAAACTGACCACACATTTAGCGCTCTCACTGTACATAAGGAGCAGGATATACACAACATTTTTTCCCTCTCTTAATGTATCAGACATCTTATCAACAATCTTCATTTTACATAAAATCTTAAAATATCCATATAAACCTTTCGGATTTATGGAACCAATCAATGTAAAAAAAAAATCAAAGTAGTTTTAAATTTTTCGCATTTAGACAGAGTTGTGGGAAAAAAATGTTTTATAATATAAATTGTATTTAGTACATGACTAGTCCTCGTTAAATTGTGAGGATGTTAATACTTTTGTCATTTGTTTTCATTACAAATCGGTCAAGTGCTGTACAGACCACTTGAACTCAGTTGCACATGGTTCAACTACTCTAAAATTACAAATATGACTATAGCTAAATAAAGTCTAAACATAACGATGCAAATTGCTGGGTAGGGATTGTAGATTTCAATTCAATTTCTATGCTATTTATAATCATTTTTCTCGAATGGAAGATTCGGCCCAATTTTAAATGCAATAAATAATAAAATAAATAAATCCAACTTGTTAATGTTGAAAAACAAAACACCCTATATGCCCGAATTAAGAGTGTTGTATGTGTAGATTAAGACAATTATTGTCTATAAAATAAAATAAGTTATATTCAAATTTAGTTTTTACAATAAGATTGTGTATTGACAGCGTTTTTATTTTGGCATAGGGAGAAAATGCCAACAACGATAGAGGGTCAGATAACGATGGAGAAGACGCCATCGTACTGGGTGACGAGGTCCGCGCCGCGCAGAGTGTACGCCATGAACCCGGCGGTCAAACTGCTCGCGGTAGTCCGCGACCCGGTCACCAGAGCGATCAGTGATTACACTCAATCTGCGAGGTATGGCCACTTATTTTTTATCTTTAGGCCTCTTGTACACAGCCGCGAAAGCGAACCGAATCCAAATATTTTTTATTTCGCACCACTTCACGTTTATTTTTAATGTGTTCAGCAAAAGGCCGAGCCTCCCTCGGTTTGAAGACTTAGCGCTAGTGAACAGCACAGTCGGCTGGGGCGGCACATGGTCAGTGGTGGACGCGTCGTGGCCGCCGGTGCGGCTGGGGGTCTACGCCAGGCCGTTGCGGCGCTGGCTGCGTCGCTTCCCTCGCTCGAGGCTACTCCTCATCAGCGGGGAGAGACTGGTCGCCGATCCCGCCGCTGAGATGGCCAGAGTACAGGTATGAGGTCTCGAAGTAAAACCACGGAAAGTGTGTTATTAGCATTTTTGTAGGAAAAAAAATGTCTTATCTCAAAGTAAAAAAGCAGCCTTAGTTTTATAGTGTATTTGGTACAGTAAAGATATTCGGTTTATCTAAATCTTATGAACATCCCGCTTGTTTGACTTAGCAGTATTCAAATATTGTGTGTCGTCTTATTTCATGTATTTTAGATTTATTACTCATTGTTTTCTGTCATGAAATTATTTTTAATGAAATCAATAATTATTCATCTTTTTCAGGAGTTCCTTGGTTTGAAGCGGTTAATAACAGACAAGCATTTCTACTTCAACTCTACGAAAGGCTTTCCATGCCTCCTGAAGTCGGAGGGGAAGTCCACGCCGCACTGTCTCGGCAAGACGAAAGGGCGCAACCATCCTTACATAGACCCTGTTGCGATCGAGAGGTTAAGGGAATATTATAGACCGTTCAATGAGAGGTTTTACGAGTTATCTGGTATTAATTTTGGATGGCCATAAAATTTATTTATAAATAAGACATAATCATACTAAAGTCATACATTAAATTAAGTAAATATTAATAATTCATTTGATACTCAACACATATTAGACATTAATTCATATCAAAGTAGATATGTAGGTAATTCATATCAAGTGAGGTTGTTCCCACCTCAAAGAAATCTTTGAAAAGGAGATATTGTAAGAATTATTTGGACTCAAAAATTTATAAAAAAAAGTCAAAGCAAATGTTACTTTTCAATTAGTTAAGACACAGTATTGCTACCTAGATTAGAAATCGAAAATATCCAAAAAGTTGTGTTTTAATATTAAAATCGCGATAGGACATATCATTTTTATGCTAAATTAAGACTTTATAGATCTATGGCTAAGAAATGAAGGAGTATGAGAGTCTAGTTAATATACTTAAAAAGAGCGGCAATAAAAAAAAATCAGATAGATAACCTCAAATTTAAAAGAATATTTAGAACAAACTAATTTACTATATTTAAATGATATTTTTAAATTTATTAACATAGAAATAAGGTTGTTTTAAGTATTCTTTGAAAATGAGGATTTTCTTAGTTTTTTTTTTTTATATGCCGCGCTTATTAGTTATCTTTCGTTAGCCAGATTTTAGAGTAGCATTTCTTATTGTAATAAGGACCCATCAAGTAGCCTATTTATAGAAAAATAGTGAGTTTGTAAGGTGAACAGTCATTGAAAATGTAAAAGGAGGTTCCCTTTTACATGTTTAATAACGTTCATGGCAATATTAAGCATTTTGCAATAGGTTTTAGTGAAAATTAACACTGTCATATAGACGTTGTTCAATTTCTTGAATGAATTGAAACTCCTTTTCCCCGCGCCTTCATGGAAATTATACAATATTGTAGTTATGGTCGTAGAAGAATAAAGTTCCTATCATATCATTGGTTAGTTCCTTCTACTTTAGATTAAATTATAATTAGACTTCGATTATAAAATGCGGTTGTGGTAACGAGTATACTCTTGAATTTGTAACATAATAATCAATTTTCAGACTTGAAAAACTTTTGTAATCGTGGCAGGTTTTAGTCCTTAATTTGCTTAGATTCAAGTGGAATAGGTAGATATTACAATATTATATTTCTTGTACACCGAGCCTTCGAAAAGCAAACCTCATAGTTTTCATATACTGACTAAAAATTGAGGGTAGTATTAGAAACATTTGTTCAGTATTATTTATAAACTGTATGACATACAGGCTATGGTAAACTTACAGATACAATTAAGTTGTTACTTGATTCAGGTCTTTCCTTATATAGCGTTTTTGGTACATTTGAATCAATTCAAATGTTTTTTAAGTCTACCTTCCTTACTATCTGATAGAAATTATAGACAATGGTTGTGTATAAACGAAATAGTATGTAGGTAATGTTAAACGACTGTTTAGTGTAATTTTGATTTTTGTTCTATTTTACTTGTTAACCTAGTTTAGGGTAGTTATATACGCACAGAGCCATCCTTGTCACACGTGCCATACATTCGCTTTTGAAATGAATAGCTTTAAATGTTTATAAATAATTGTTCGGTTGTAATAAAAGATTTTATAAAAAGATTAATTTTATTTAGTATTTGCTTAAAGATATAATTCAGGTCTCATTACTGGAAATGTGCAAAGCTAAACTAATAGGATTTATTTGAACAAAGTTCACTGTGCCGCTGCCGACGACCGCAAAAACTATTGGCACGTCATCTTTATACTTTGCGTGAAGAGACGCTATTTCTTCAGCGTTAGGGAATTTTTCTGATTCGCTGAAATAAATAAATGATTTTTAATTTTGTAAGTCCCTTAACTAAAGTTTACATATTTAAAAATGTTACGTGACTCAAGTTCGAAGTAACAAAATTTTTATCAATTTTACTTACTTTAAGCAAGATATTCTGAAATGTGGTGGAGGAGGTTTAGTCTTTTTAAAATTTTGTACATCCCTGTTGTACACATCGAAATTTATCACCAGACTTGTTTCCCCTGCAGTATCATTAGCTTGAATAATGCTTAACTTTTTCAAAACAGAATCCACATCGACACAGTCCTCAGGAGAAATTATAGGTTTATTTTGAATACTTTCAATATCAGTCTTTTTGCGGAAATAATCTGCAGTCTCTTCCAAACTTCGCAAGAATGATACTTTAAGGTCAAGCCAGTTCTCGTAGTTCGACGGATGAAATTTCATAAAATCGTAAATAACATTGTCTGTGTAAATATTATTAGAAGGTGCACCAGAAACGATTTCAGGTCTTCCAAAATCGTTATCATCTGGTATCCATTCCTTGGCAAAGTTTTTTAATATAACATCTCGATAATCTTTATTTTTATTAGACTCTTCGTCAGGAAACGTTTCACTGCTCGTGCCTGGTGCATCTAATGACTGGTTACGTTTTTCTGAGAGACGTTTTAAAATGTTAAAAGGATTCCGGACCTTTTTACCACTTGAGCTTTCAGCGCTTTTATCTATCAGGCAATCGGAATCAGATGACGTCTCAAGAATTATAAATCTTCTATCGATCACTTCAAAATCAGTTGTCACATAAATATCAGCATTGTAAAACGCATTGAAAGTTTTGACTAGACTGGAGAAGGCTCTTCTGTGGCGAGCGGATGATTTATTACCATTTTCAAAACTTTTCAGTTTATTTGCCAATTGTTTAATGCTATTGAAATTAATAGTATATGTATCAGATATTGAATTCAGACGAGGTTTTTTGTTTTTGATCGTATCCCCGCCATGCTCTAGCTCTATGGTTTCTAAAATGTTTTCACTCTCAATTATTTCATAATCACTGGAGAGTTTTATTTTTGACCCATAACGAGAATTATATGTCTGTATTAGATTATTCAGGGCGTTCAACGGTTCGTTTTGCAATTGTCCAGACACCACTAGATTTTTTAATCTTGCAGCTAATTTCTTGAGGGATTCCAAATGGAAACGCTTGGTATTATCTCGAGGTCTTTTTCTGTTACCTCTGTTTCTATTGTATGGAGGAGCGAAGTTAGTGTAGTGCGGTCTGTTTAAATTTTGAAATCTGGGAAAGTATTGAAACCTTGGGTTGAGAAGCAAATTTCCCAAAAATGGTCTTTGGAAAGTCATATTAAATTGGTAATAATTTGCTCTGACAAATGATGGCCAACAATTAAAAGGCCGGAATATATTGTTTCTTGGGTCAATCACAGGGGAATGTTGAAAGTATGGATGAAATTGATTTCTGTAATTGTTGCTTCTCACATTTCTGATGCGAACTCTATTTACCTCATCTGTAGAAGTAGATGTTTGAGATTCTGGAGGAGATGGAGGTTGTAATTGTTTTGCCTTTACAGAGTTTAAGTTGAGTGTAAATGAACTTTTACTTAAGCAAATGTTATTTGGAATGACCCTTTTCTCAGGCACTTTTATAGATACTATTTCACTGTTTAAAAAATTTGGTAAGTTATCAAAGGATATGTGCAGATTCTTTGCATTACTCGGCTTAAATTGTCTATTTTTATGTTTTTCTATCTTGTTTCGATAGATACTCGATTTGCGGTTTTTATTTTTAGACTTTTTACATTTTATAGTTGTGTTTACGTCATTGCTAATATATTGTGAATCTGAAAATATTATAAATAAGTATAGTAATAGTTATTGAAGTCAAAACTAAGCACACAATTAGAATTTTTTTACCTGGACTTATTTTGTATACGCCAACTTTCGGTTTTGACGTAATTTCTGGATTAGTTAGAACAACCTCTTCGAGGTTTCTTTCCTCAACTGAAATAAAAATTATAAAGCATTTTATAATAAAAGCATATAAAGTAAAAACTAAAAATCGTAAATAACTTATATTACCATTTAAGTTGTCATCTATTGGTATGGATTTTCCTTCTTTGTCACATTTGTTTTCCATATCATAGCTTTCTGTTATCACATAACTTTGGCTATTAGAGCCCTTATTTTTTTCATTACCCTCTCTTAATTCTTCTGTTGTTGAATTTTGTAATTTATTTATTTCCAATTTAATATCTGCTTTATGTTTTTCATCTACATTACATATATTATGTGATGTTATGTTGGTATCAATATGTCTAAACACTTTATAACCCCATCTACTAAGAGTTGCGTACACTTTGTATTGAATGAAGGAATTTTTATCCCTAAGCAATAAAGCATAGGCTTGTTGTAGTGACACTTTCACATCATTATGTTTAAGAAGTAGACTATTCTGGAAAAAAATTCAAACTATCACTTAAATTTCTTTGTCAATATTTTATAATAAGGAATAAAAACAATTCAAAATATTTTTTCATAAGAATTAGATTAAAAGGCTAAACAAAATTGCTTAAAATATTAAAATGATAATAAATATGAATAATTGACACTTACAATTTCAATCAAAAAAAGAGTTTCCTCTGGATATAAATACAATTGTTTTCTAGCATTGTGCCCCATATACTGCCAGTGACCACCACACTTTTGAATCACTTCTGCTAACATTAAATTTTCTCTCCATTCTGCCTGACTTAACATACCACTAAAACAATTATATAAAATACACTTAAATTTATCCAAACCAGGACACCATCTTATGAAAACAATCTTAATTAACAAACTTATAAGACAGTGGGATAGGTATACAATAGGTATATGAAACATGCATCAGTTGAATAACAAACAGTAACTCTAAATAAATAGAATATGTTGACTTGTATAGTCAGTTTATGTCTGAAATTTCAAGAGGTAAGAGTGGTTAGTGGATGGCTCTTAAGACTAGCAAGATGGAAAAACCATGTATGAAGGCAGTCATTGGCCATTCTATCAATCTGTGTTAACTCATATCTATTAATGCATATATGTTGTTTAAATTTGTTTTTTTTTTGGGTTTAGTTCTGCAATCAGTTCCACTTTCAGGAGACGTAATGTGAATTTGTTATTATTAGGGTGTGTCGACTCATTATGTCTATTATAGCCATCATAATTTATTAAAAACACCATTTCAATTTCAAATTAGGGTCAAATGACCCATGCCATATTGTTATTGGTACAGACATAAAAATTAAAAAGCAATATAACATTTTTATTGCATCAAATTACATTTACCTTTTCTCTATTCTTTCAGTTGCAATTAGTTGTTTTCGAGCATCTATTGCAGATTGTATCTGTTTTTCCTCCAGCCAAGAGCCATTAGGAAATACATCTTTCAAACCCAATTCTGGTAAAGATGCTTGATTTTTAGTTATTCCTTTAGCCACAAGATCGTACCCACTAAAACAATTCAATTAAATTAAACACAAAAATTACAATTGTGTAGCATTGTTCAAGTAAAATGTGTACTAACGATAAAACTAAGGGTTTATTCATTGTGCTAGTTTATTATTTGAATACAAAACAATATTTTAATAAAACTGATCTTATTCTACTACGCCTTTTAAGATATTTCAACAAATTCCCAGAATACTGTGTCTATATCAGATATTAATTGCATATATTATAAATTGAGATAACGTTAACGACTAAGACGACTTTTAAATGGAATTAACATAAAATAACGTTTTAAGAAAAAGAACACGAGTTAATGAGGTTTATTTTGTAGAAAATTGCACTCTGACTTCTGACAATGACAAGTTGAATACAAAAAAATGCAATAGCAGATAAAGTGACTAGTGTTGCCCGTAGAGTTTTTCTATGAATATTGTTATGAGAAAAATACGACGTTTAACTGGGATAATTAGTTTAAGAATTATTTTTTAAACTAATAAACTAGAAATAAAAACAATAACGAACACAAATTTCTGTTCATGAAATATAATTACAATAAATACAAATCGTTCTTTAAATGTTTGTAAATGACATTGTTTTGCTGCAGGATAAATAAGCTATTTAAAGAGGTAGTGCTCTATAAGTAGCTTATTTCAATGATTTCAAACAAAAAAAAATAAATTGTAATGATTATCTGGTCACTTTTGGATTTTTAATCATAATTCATTCTAATCCTAAAGTAATTCTTTATTTTTAAAAATTGCTATAAAGCCCTAAAAAAGGATTCAAATATAATATAGAGCATTCATAGTTATAAATAGTTTTGGTTGATAAAATTCTCAGATATGGATATAATTTATTAATTTTATTGCATAACACTTACGCATTTTCAATATCTACTTAAAAAAATAATGGCACACGTTCAGCAAAGACGACAGTTATTATTATTTCATTTCGACATATTTTTAATAGAAATAAACTACACTGTGCAATTTTTGTGCAAGTTCCGTGTTATTTTCTTCACCGAATACTACGTGTCGTGTCAAGTTCGGCGACCGTTAAATACAGCCGCTTAATATAAATTGTAACGTAAGCTACAGTTGTAGACTCGTAGCATCTATTCACGGTAGCGTAGCACGCCTGACGGGTATCGATTAGTCCGTCGGAATTAGCCGAAGACGACCGAACACGCCGGAACACCCCCGACTCAACCCCGTCGCGTCCATACATAGCGGAAGTAATGAAATGTACAGAGAGATATGAACCGGATAAATCGTCGTTTTCTGTCTCCTTCGTTTACGTCCACGTAAAAAACCATTTTCAGAAGGCGTTATCTTTGTTGATTGATTATTTTATTGTCGGTAATGTTCTTTTATAATTCTAATTTAATTATTATTACGTTTTAAAAAATTAAAACTCTATGCAGAAATTTCCGATGATAAATAAATCATTTAATAAAACAAAACATCCGACGTTCATATCTTTCTTAACATATATTACAGAGATAACAACTGTAGTAGGTAGAGTTCCCGCGCTCTGCAATGGAAAAGCGTCATTAAGCTCAAGTTAATTGGCCGTGTGTACGTTAAGAGACTACTCGAGGATGTCGCAGTAGAGTACACGCTCATTGCGACTGCAGTCGACGAGGGCTGGAGGCGATTTAACGTATTGTAATACGAGTTTATACGACGCGCCGCCCCCTCGCCTGCGAAACCGCCTTGCCAAGTCCATAGCTTAGCGACGACACGCCGATAGTCGTTCGTCCACGCAAGCTAAAACCGGCCGGCATCGATTTAAAGCTTCAAACTCTTGAAATATCAATTTCTGAATCGAAAACTGAACATTCACAGTCACGTCGGATGCAGGTATAACTCGAGGGTGGTTCTCTCCCCAAGCACACGGTGTTATTTATGATATATTTTGACGTGAGCTTTTGCTGCTAACTTCAAGTCGCGTAGATAATGGAGTGATGAATAGTGTTATCGGTCGGTTTTCGCCGTAAAACGTGTTTTTTTTTCGCCTGTGTAGTGAAAAACCCAATAACAATTTTCAGGACACCGGTTCGTTATGCTTAACTTTTATTTGATTTTTTCGTATTAAATTTATACTTTTTATTTTTTTTTAATCTTTCAATGTGTTTTAAATATAGCTGTTTTTTAATTTAGGAAAAAATATTTCAATTTTTTAGTACAGTGAAGTGTTATTTTGGCCTTTACATTATAACCTAAAAACTTAGAAATACAGCTTTACACTGAGGGGCATTTAAGGTAAGTTTGTGTTTATTATAACATTACTACATGTTTTATGACAAAATATTAGTCAGTTTTGATAAAAATAATGTTAATGTTTCTTTTTAAACTTTAAAAGCTCTGGAAAGTAAATCATGTGAATGATCTAAAGTATTTTAAGTTTTTAATAAAAGTGATTGTTATTATAAACAAGGAAACGGTTGGAAGCTATCAAAGATAGTTTATCTTTATATTAATTCTCTGATATACTTTATTATTTCATATTATTTCCCATCATTTGTAAACAAGCATAACATAATTTATTTAAAGCGCCATCTTTTACAGAAATACTAAACTATATGTTAGTTAGCTTCGGTATTATTGGTAGCAGCGCCAGTGTCAGCCGGCGGCACGCCTGCAGTCACGCGGCGTTGACGCGCGTCGCAACATGGTTGTGTGGGTGTAGATCGCTTCGTGATAAACAATTTTGTGTTTTGTATTTAAAAACTATAACTAAAGTGTCAACAACTTGCTTATAATCAATTAGTAATGCGATATTTAACACTTTTTGATTGTTTAAATGTGTGATCTGTGAAATATATGAAAGTTTGTGGCTGTGTATGTGTTTTGTTATTACCGAGTACGTTTGGAGGATTTTGGCGGTGCAGTGAAGGTCTAGCTGGCATGAGGAAAATAAATGGTAAGAATGTTTAGAAAGAAGATTTAATATAAGTACTCGCAAACGCGAAAAACTTGTTTGAGCTTGAAGATAAGGGATTGGGAGATAAGTTTTTAAAATGAATCCATATAGTGGTAATCAAATTGAAAACCAATTTTTGTTGTATTTACGTCACAAATCGTAAACTTTGCAATCGCACGAATAATAATCTGTTTATTCTAAAATTCAAAGAGAGGGGGAATTTTACGTTGGTAATAATAAAAACAGGGACAAAATGCTGACTGCGAAGTCATGCACAATGCACTTATTGCAAGGGGACGAGTAATATTGTATGATGTAAAATGTAACCGTGTCGTTATTGTGTTTCGTGATACTTAGAAAATTGTAAAATTTAATGTCATGATTTTATTTTCATTACTCGAACTATTACGCTTATGAGAAATTATTTAGTTATTACACTGGTCACAAATATATTTAAATTATTTTATTGACGAATGGCTATATGCGAAATGATTGAAATCACCAATTCTTGCAGTAAGTAAACATAATCCAAGCTGATAAACGATTTATTGGTCAAGTCAAAGGTTATATTTCTGCAGTCGTATGATATTTTATAAACGACAAGATAATATTCGGAAAAAACTTTGATGACAGGTTCATAACATGTCGCAATAAGTTAATAATATTATAGATCTTGTTTATCGTATGAATGGATGGACTTTTAAATACAAAATTTTATAATTTATTATAAGCTCAGTGACTAATGTGATTTTGATGTGATGTCTAGGTTCATTGTCAGGCGGCTTGTGTACTAGAATGTTTGTGTTCATCCCGTGTACATAAAGTTATAAGCATAATTTTAAAGATTCCTGTTTAATCTGATTTCTTTCGATCTAATCCCAGTTGCGTTGTAAGACGTAAGACCTAATTTGTAGTATATTCAAATTATATTGATATTAAAAAATGAAATTGAGGGCGTGTATTGTGTTGTAATAGTGTATTGGAGTGAATTTATTTTTAACTGAACGTTGTGGGCTGTTTATGATCTGTGGTAAGGTGCGTGCTCGAGAGTTCGTCGGCCGAGGCTTAGTTACCAGCAGAAAATCAAATAAACATCAGCTTTCATCTCATATCTTCGATGCACTCGTAGCCTTGCACTTTGCCGTGTGTTCTGTATTCTCTTGAACAAGGTTGTCAACTTTACTATTGTAGAAAACTTGATTTGCTCTTTGTATTGAATGTATTCGACCTTGTTATTTATAAGCTGTTAATTGTATAATAGTTAAAAATAAAGCTAAGTAATGTACATTGCGCTTAAAAAAGTCATAATTTTACAGAATAAGCAATGAGATCAGTTAGAAATCATTTTAGGTTTGCTAAAGAGTTTGAATAGAGTTTGAATCTTGACTTTACCTCGGCTTACAGCTTTAGTTAAATTCAATATTATTCTGAAATGTGTCACTTTTAAGTTGTGTCGCATAGTTTTTGATATCTCGAACAAATCGCGTCTCAAAAAAAATGTATGTAGCAGTTTTTTTTTTATATGAGAAGGTTATTATTTATTTTTGTTTATAAACGTGTCTAAACTTTAAACTGGAGAAACAACTACTATAGTTGCGACTCTCGAGACATCTAACGATAACAGTTCAACAACTCCCAATCAACTAGCTTTTAGAAAATCGAGGTGTAGTTGTCCGGAAGAGACATGAGTTAATGTGGGCTATTCTATAAAATAGCTGCTTTCTCGGTGTTTTAGACGAAAACAATCGTAAGATTAGTTTAAGCTAATATTAACGGACCACTTTTATCTCGGAACAAACAACGAAAAAAAAGTTTTCAAGTTAAACCTCCTTAGTCGTTTGTTTTGGCCGGTCTATTTGCAATTCATTAGGCGGTCGAGCAATTTGAAGCGATCATACGTCCCATGTGACGGCGATAATGTCTCTATTGATTCTAGCAGCGGTCCGGACCGCGGTATTGACAATGAGCGGTAGTTTAGGCGGGGCTACGTGATCTGGATAAAGATCGCCGCGGTACGTGATTCCCAGTTCGTTGCTCTAATTTTTTACTTGATCTTGTGAATGAGCCTGAAGGGACTTCGGTATGCCTGATCGGCAGGTCTTTGGCAAAAACGCTCGTCTCCTTTGTGCGGGCGAGCAAATGAATTATTTATTATACGTTTAAACAAAGAATAAAAAAAATAAACCCACACCATCTTCACCTTTGCGGTTAGAGGTAGATACGTTCTTAAATGTTTTTTCATTATTCCGGCGGTGACTAATTCTCGAGTATTCTATGTTAACGTTGCATTGTCGATTGTAAAATGTAAAATTGGTGTAAATTTTATTAACTTTTTAATTTAAAATGTTCACCTTGACCAATAATTATTTTACTACCGATTCGATACTCTTTCTTATCACTTGCTTGCTGAAATGGTTTCTCTACGGAGACTTTCTTTTTATATCTTAAATTTAACATTCAACGTTTTGCTAAACTTAAAAGTTAGTTGTATTATTCGATAGGTTGGTGTGAAATCGATGTACTCTGTATTCTCTCGCGTGGAGTATGCTTCGCATGCTGATGGTACGAATTAACAGTGGCTGTGACTGCGTCGAGCGTGGCCGTCATTCTGATAGCGAGTTGCGACAAATTGTCGCTGGTCGCTCCATTTCGTATGTGATTGGAATATGTCCCCTGTCGCTATGGAGCGTCGTGGTTTTGTTCTACTTTTGAAATTTAGTTAGGTTAGATCTTAATAAAGCAGTGGAAAATGTCCGAGTCGTTTTATTTTAAATAAAGATTTTTTTATTCGCACACTAAACTAAATATTAAAGAGTTTAAAGTTATCAAAATTAAAGTCACCTGATCAGTTGCAAGCCGTCATAGCGATCAAGAGCACGGATATTTTTTTTATTTTACAGCTCATTAAAAATGCCATTAATACTCGCCATTGCTTTTCCAATTGTAATAAGGGGTTTTACACTTTGGCAGCGCACGCAGTTTTTCCTCTACGTTATACAATAATTTAGTTACTACCAGACCTAAAGGCTTCAAACTTAAAATCGATTGACTGTAAGCCCGTCGTACCTCCCCGTCCATATTACCGCTCTGGGAATCATATTCCTGATATAATGAAATATACAAAGCGCTGACTTCCTACTCAATATGAATAATATATCGTCTGTTAATGAAGTCAGTTGTGCTCAATGCAAGGAGCAGGTAAACTTTCGCCGGCTCTCCCGCTTCCCGGAGGGTGTGATACGGGCCCCATTTAAACATTCCCAGGGGGTGATAAGGGGTAGGGATGTACGCCGGTTAATCAAGTAACGTGATCCGTTTATCTGGAGCATCCTTGATATTGTCTAGCGCCGAACTGTGGAATATCGTAAGCTCATTACTCGGCGAGATTACGAACTTGGGAGTTGTGCGTAAGTGGTTTTAATATCTAATGTAATAACGTGACGCCGCATTGATGCTCTGTTATGGCTGTTTGCCTCATTCTCTCGAATTACGTGTTGAAATACATAAGTGTGCGCTAACGTCCCTGAGGGTAGGCATAGATTGTTGATTTTTCAACAATCAACATACTTGTAGGTTATCTTGAGACAATAGGCATCTACTGTTGAATGTGGACCAGTGACAATAATTTTATATCAAGGTAAGACGAGATAGAACTCTATTAAGGAAACAAAAAAAAATTAGCTAGACGGAATAAATAGTAGAAGTTAGATGGCAAGAAATATGTTTTAAATTTTAAGACTTTTTGTGTCTTCTTAATTCACGTTCTTCTATTCCTTTTTTATAAGATAATATACCAGTTTACAGTGTAAAAGGTTGTCAAATATCTCCCTTCCGCCTTTTGGTCTTTTGAATTTCGCGGCTATGTACAAAGCGCTACAGAGCTCGTATCTGGCAATACTATACATAATTT
>JAABKM020000002.1:1725989-1742745 GCA_016277805.2 Papilio aristodemus | reverse complement strand
AAAGTGGCTGTCCGAGTTCTTCGCAAATAAGGAGGGGGGCTTCTACGAGGGAGGTATTATGAAGTTGCCGTCTAGATTGAAACAGATTATCGAACAAAACGGCGCATAATTGAACTAAATCCGATCACTGTAACACTTTTTATAAAGCATTTAATAAAGAGCAAAAAAGCGGAAGGGAGATATTTGACAACCTGTTATTTGGAGCAAATGGTGTTAGGTTGTACCATTTTGGTGAAGCTAAACAAACTTAAATCATGTTATAAGTAATAAATTATGATTTATTAACACTATAAAGTTGCTTGTCTAAGGATTTCCGCCGATATCTAATAATGTGGCGTTTATGGGATTAGAAATAAGCATTTCCGCTTTAGTTTCTCAAGTTATTTATGTTAAAAGCGTTAAGTTTTTATTCAATATCCCTTCAGTAATAACTTATTTCCGTAATTAACTTATAGTTCCACTTTTCACATGTCGCGCTCCGTTATGGTTAGGGTTGCCAGGTGTTCAACGTAGCGTGTAATCGCTTAATCATTCCAGTGTTGCTGATTTAAAGAGTTTTAGAAAACAACTTTAATTTTAAACTATATAAACTAGATAACTTTAAATAATAATAAAAAATATGTAATTGTTTTTAGAAGGAAAAGATGTTGAACCATTATGCCCTTTTCTTTCTGCTTTTAATAAGGAAAGGAAAGATAGGGCTTGCCATAGAAATTGACGGATTATCTGATGGATAGAAGAAAGAATTATACTGAAAGGGCTACCCTTTCAGTTTTCATCTGTTCATTAAACATTATCAACGCATCTGCACCTTATCTGATTTTCGAATGGTGAACCGTTTGCAATCTTAGAGTAGATTGTTCTAATTTTGTTTCATTTAATATATTACTTATTTTGTTTGATATATTTTCATTTGATATATCTTACTTGTATTGAATATTTGGCAACCCTATCGCCGTCCATAAAACGACGTGTTCATAAACAATTAATATTCGTACGGATTCGAACTGTTCGCGGTATCGCGGCCGCGATGGAATTAGATCGATCGCAATGCAGTGAAATTGGTAGCCTCAGCCGGTGCGCCGCCCGCGATGGAATACTGCATTATATCTGGTCACGTGCCCCTTGCTTTGCTTCCGAATTCCATTTGATGGCTTTTCTTAGCGAGTCTTGTGTAATTGATTAGTTTATGGATGTTTGTAAAATTTTCAAATTAATCATATTTAAGATTATAAAAAAATAGACATTTGTCAGAGTAAACGCGTAAATAAGCGTTAGTAAATTGATAAATATAAGAGGAAGTTTGATAATTCTGAAAATTCTTTTGGTTTTTAAATAATGTCAAAGAGTATCTTTAAAAGGTCGCAAACATTTTGCATAGAGTTATAACAATATTAACAAAAAACGACTGTTTACAATGTTCGTCCAAGGAGAGATGATAATATCAAGAAGTTGTTTTAATCTTTGCCCCGCGATATAATGCGGTATTTTCCTCTGAATCGAACTCTTGTGTACCAGCGTTTTGCACGATAAGCGATATCGCCTCAATAGCAATTAGAATTCAAAATTATCTTCAACAGAATGACCTCGCTTAAATGCGTGCATACATTAAGATTTTGTGCTAAATTGATTAGCGGTGCGTTGGCATAATTAATGTATTGCTCTCAATATTTTTAATGAAAGTGTCATTTGTGTTTTCTTTCTTTTTAATAGGGAATCTTATTTAGTGACATAGATAACTTTATGTATAACCAGCTACAATACTGGCTTATTGATTAACAGCTGCTGTCTACAATACTGGACAGCAGCTGTTAATCAATAAGTCTTTGCTGGTCTCCATACAACTTCGTTCTTATTAAAAGAGAACTAGATAGGTATATAAAACAATTCAGATTAACAACAAACTAAAAATTATGCGTAAATAAATTGGCTTTAAACTTATATTAGACTTTTATGCAAGTATCAACATGTGTGCATCTATTTATGACTACTTGACCTCTCTGAACTCTGCATTACTCTGTGTGCAAATTTATTAACATTAAATATAAAAAAATAAAAAAGGCTGAAGATTTACATTCAATGTATTGTTGGGAAGTACAAGCGGGATTTATGTGTGGCGAAGACAAAACGCGCCGAAATTGTATGCAAACTGCAGCACGCTGGCGGCCCACCGGAGATCTTATCTGCCAAGACGCCGCCGTGTGCGATGAAAACCATTTCACTATATGTTTTATAATATATGTTAAAGCCTCACATCCATCTCAGACGAGAATGACAAGGATATGCTACTGTTTGTCTGAGGGTTTACTTAAGATGTAATGTTTTTGCGCTTATATGAGTATGTAAGTTCTTATCATTGTAACCTCTTGTAGCCTAAACGACATACATAAATTTTTATAGGGGAGAGTTACAATTGAGTTTATTAGTTTTTTAAATTAACTATTGTTTGTTAGTATAAGTACCATAGGATTTATTATTGTTGTTCAAAAGTATTAGTGATAGAAGTTTCTTGGAAACAATATTCTGATAGTAAAGAATGTCCTAATGCGTTTTTATATAATTCGTAGTTAAGTTTCCAAATTTAACTTATGTTAGTAGCAATAGAGACACCATATAAAGATATTTTAATTCACTCTTATCACAAAATCGTATTTGATTCGTATCACAAGCGTTGACAGATTTACGCTACCGGTTATCACGAATAACTTAGCATAGTACGTTCACCGGCACCGGATGTGACGTCATCGGCCTCACACGCCCTGTGCTCGTCTTTCGACCTTCACCTAAAAGCCTCCGTCCGCCGGCATTATTAAACTCGGAACTAATCTCAATAGCTATAGTGACCTTACAATAGACGAGTTTTTCTCGATATTGTGTCAGTTATCATTTATAACTTTGCTAATATTACCTTAAAACAATTGTATTTTTGTATGACTACTACTACTGTATATAATTTTTATTTTAAAATCAAGAAAAAATTCTATTAAAATGATTTAAAAATTTCGTCGGTACATACAACGAACCCCACAAAACATGAGTTAGCCATTTATAAAATATATTTGTTTATGAAAAATCCAAAGCACGTTTTCCAAATTACAAGATGCCTGAGACCGCGTAGGTAGCGGTGTTAGACAAGCGGAGTGGGCACTGGGCATGCAGTGTTACTTCCCGGGCTGATTAAATACAGATCGTGAGTCACGAGGTTGTCGAAAGCCATCTTGCTACTGTACCCAATACAAAGAGCCGTTTGATTCGTCTCTACCGTTTTGTACCTGGATTTTTAATTAACAAATTCTTTTCCAATTACTGTTTTCCTGGTTTTAAGAGTAATTAAATGTGATTGTCAACCTTAATATCTTTTTTAACTAAATAATGACAGTTGTAATCTAAAAATAAATACGTAAAGCTCCCTTTATTTATTTTTTATTTGTTATTAGCTGGCGTTATTTCAAATATTAAAACAAATGATGATGATAATGATGATCCTGATCAGAATTAAGTTTTTTATCATTGGTTCTTGATTAGTACTAAGTTTTAATTTAATCTTACAAGTGGAATGATATAAATTTAAAGTTTAAAAAAATTCCATTGCATACGCATATCTGTGAAACAAATATATGCGTTTTAATAGTCATGGGTGCGTACCATTATCAAGTTTTAAAGCTAACTGTATTCCATAGCACATAACTTGGATTACTAGTCAGAATACGGCCACATTATGTCCAAGACGTGACAGAAATGACGTGTTCCATACAAGTCTAATGACCGGTTAGAGACCTATTTTTTCCGCATCTAGGCCGAGCTTGTGAGAAAGGGGTAACAAAAAAACTATTAGGTACGTGTTGAAATGACTAGGTAACACAGAGTGGAAAAATTTCATACATTTGAGTTCAAAAGTAAACTTATTATATTGATATTTATTTCCCGTATTTATTTTATTATGTCTCTCTCTATCCACTCGTATGCAATTATCCCACATAAGACCTTTTACCATAATGTTATACTAAACAATAATAATATTAATATTTTAGTATTTTCAGCTATGTAGGCGTTGTTTTCAAATATTATTGAGCTTTGTAACCTCATTTGCTATTCTCAATAACAATAACAAAGGCAAGCTACATAAAGTAAGCTTCAAAAGACAGTCTCAGTTGTTACAACTCAGTTTGGGAATGGTTATGGGCCCATTCTACTGCAATGATTATTCTCATCTTGTTAATAGCCCACAGAGTATGTTAGCTCAGATGTAAACACAAAACATTGTGCTGGCTTATTATAAACTCGGCAAACTTTTTAGTAGAATGTAACCTCTTTGGTAGTTTTAAATTTATTACAAGCCAGTGTCATTTTTAAAAACCAGCGAAACATGTTATTCGTATGCGTTATTTTAGTCGTTAGCTTTTAAATAATTGTTTTTAGATGTCCGTTTAAGTGCGAATTTAAATTGTAAATGTTGCAATAAAAAACGAACGTCTCGTCGAAAGGAAACCTATAGAGTTAACTGTTATTACTAGTATTTAAATTTAATCTTTGATATTAGTGCAATAAGCTTTTAAATTAAACATCTAAGTACTTATACTAATTTTTGCTATATGGACGTAAGTAAAAAAAAAAACAGAAAACAAGTTCCCAGAAAAAAAAATTCCTTTACGAATTTTACACATCCTTATTTTTTAATTTCTGCTTAATGCTGTTGATTACGGACGTTATTTACTTACAAAATTCGATGGTTAGAATTATAAGACAGTGCTATTTGTATATAGTGTATATATGTAATGGTCTCATTACAGGTCGGTTCACACAAGCCACACCCGGCTAGCAGACAATGGCTTAAGGTCCAAGATCATGACCGGCCACCGAGCCGGCGATGTTATGAGAAGCGGGACGGCGGAATTAATATTCTATATCGTCTAGGGTTGGGCACTAAGGCTTCATGCATAAGCCATAACCAAACAGATACATATAAATAGGTCTGAACATATGGGCTACTTTATATCCCTAAATAATGTACGTTACGGTAGGATACATTTGTAATTATTATTCGTAGAATTATGTAGAAACATCTTTTGTGCATTTTTTTACATAGCGTTAATTGAGCGATCCGAAAATGTTATGTTATAAAATTAAAAATCAAACAAAAATATATTGCTTTGCAGGTACTTTGACCTAAGTTTAGTGGCCATAAAACATATGATTAACTCATTCGGTCTACGTTAAGTTAAAGTTAAGTTTTATTTAGGTTAGGTGGAAAGCTTGGTTAAATGCATTATTTTAATACTAAAAATTATACAAATAAGCCAAATTAGGTAAATTTTAAATGAAAACTAATAAAAGTTTCCTGTAGATTAGAGAGAAAACAAATATGTTAAGGTCCCCCTTTTAAATTTAATTTTTTGTAATATAATTAAAAAACGTTGACAAAATCTAAAGTCAATTACGCTTTCATCTTTTAAATTATTTGTACAAGTTCTAAAAGGATGAAAAATTAAATTTTGAAAAGGGGAAATGAATTAATAAGGAACAATGTTTACGATGAAAATATTTTGTACCATTTCATTCAATTGTGAACACTGAACAAACGGGGTGGAGGCGGAAAATATTTTTTGTGATAACATTTCACAAAAAAGTCGTTTAGATAAAGGTAAAACTAATTAAAATTAATTACTTCATGATATAATAAAAGAATATAATATTAGTTTATTTCTAAAATCAAAACTAGAAGAGATGAGATAGCGAGAGAATGAGACAGGAATATTAAAAACTTTTTTCTTCTTATCTTCGATTCAATTTGTCTGATAATATTTTCGTAATATATTTTATAGTCAACTTATCCAATTAGCAAAAACTGGAACCTATTAAAATAGAAACGAACTGCATAAATATGATACGACTGTTCAGATTGAAAAAAAAAAACTGACGATTTCTTAGCCTATTTTTGAAAATCGTCTCTTAGATTCTACGTTTATTTTTTTTTAACAAAATACCGTGATTACTGGAATTGATAATAGGTGTGAGTAGACCTTATCTAGGCGTTCGCATTTCTTCTTAAACAGGATGTGAGTTACATTTTTATTTGCAAACATCCTTGAAAGTTGTCAGGTTTTGCGAGTCGTGAGTCACGAACCACGCCGTCGCTACCGCTGGGCTCGTTTTCCGTCATAAATTGGAAATAACTGCCAGCATTCTCTTATGGTAATTGCAATAAAGATCAATATTGCATCGATTTTAATGTACGTCATAAAAACGGTTAAACATCGTAGTCCGTAGGCGTTTCTTTGAATGTTTACAGGTTACATATTTTTAGTATCTGGGTATTTAACATATCGTTTAGTAGACAGACCTAAATTTGAACTGAATTAAGCGTAGAACTTTCATTTATTAAAAAAGTGTTATTATTGCACACTATCCTAAATCTGATAATATGACCTTCTGTGACTTCTATACTGAAATAAAATTTAAAATTAGTTGAAATAATACGTCCATACTGTCAAAGTAATTCGCAGATTTAATAAAAAGCAATTTAAGATAAATTTCTGCCGAAATGATGTTCTTCTCTTAAAACGCCGACTTATAAAACTTTTCTAATCAGTACCTTCTTTACGAGGTCTGCAAAATAAGAGCTTCTCGTAAATAATTTCCATTCGAATTTCTATCGTTGACTCTGAAATCATTTCTGTAATTATTGTAATTTGTACTTTGATGAAATACGATAAAGTCTATTTTAGTATGACGCTATAGTCAAAATATCTGGGGGTACTTAATGTTTTCAATTCTGTATAATCGGTTTAGTATTTCCAGGGTCCCGCGTCTGTAATTGGATTGGAGGAAGTTGGCCGGCTCTGGAGCGAGATTTTCGATGGCTCTAACCGCATAAGTTGTCTATCGTTAGCTTCGTTTTGCAGAATTTAAAGTTTAACAGGACATTATAATAAATTTACATGAATTTATAATCTTATAATATATACACTTACCACATCAGATCGAATGAACAATTTCCTACATTTATAAAGTGCCAGTGATATTTTATCAAGACTTCCTAGACATTCAAACTTCGTAGATCTTTTAGTAATGAAAGGAGGGAGCAGATGTTGCAAACCTTTTACCGTCGTTCACCTTTTCGAACCTCACATATCAGGAGGGAAAATCTAATGTGGACCCGAGGGGGCGAGAGTTAAATGTTCAGAACCCCACGTAAACATTTTAAGGCCGATGATTTCTTTATCAACCCAATGATTGCCCAAAGTCGATCGCTGTTCTTACGATATTTAAATCTTAAAAAACTGTACCTAAGTAAAAGATGTGCTGTCCTTAACGATTTATCATTTGTGTGTTTTAAATAAGTAAAAATATCGTAGCGTAAATCAATCAATTATTTGTTTGAAACGTCGAATATAAGTAGATATTTTTTTGCAATTAATTTTCCATGCTTCAAATACTAGTACTTGAGCTAATCTAGACGATAATTGAAATAGTGCTTCGAGACGTAGCAGTTTGATGAATGGACTCATTAAAACACATTTATTGAACTGCATTCAATTATTTTATGATTAATGATGATATGACCACGAGCTGTTTATAGTTCAACTGTATTCTATTATATTGAAAAAAAAAACATACCTCACGCCTGTTCCCCGAAGAGGTAGGTAGAGGTGAAACTAGTGCACCCACATTTCACCATATGTTTTTACGTCCCAAGATGAAATCATATTGAAATATTTATCTAAGTTAACGGTAGAATTTTTCACTCTTATATTTTTTTCCAAAATTTTACTATCGATTGCGTTCAAGACGTGGAAAAAATGTGAGAAAAGTTTGAAAAGCCGTACCCGATTGGTGTTCGGTCATTCACCCCGTGCAGGGCGGAAACAAGTGCGACTCGAAATGAAACCCTTAAGTGACGTACTTCCTTACGCTATGCTGTATAAGTTAGGGTTGTTAAGTACTCGGCAATCTCTGGTTATATATAATTGTTAAAGGTAATGTGAATAGTTCATTATATGCTTGGAAACTAACTTACCTGAACCTTACTTTGCCCCGTGTCTTAAATTTATCTGTCACTCTAACGGAATCTAATTGATGAGACTAAGAAAAATAATATAAAACTATATTTCTATTAGACCTTTGTACAACATAGATAGCGCACTGCATTTGTTCTTCTCTGTCTACTCTTATAATTAGAGTTGAAAATTGATTCCTATCCAAAACTACTTGCATTCTGGGACTCCGAACATAAGCCTGGTATGTATATTACCAGTATAACATGAAATCCAAGATAAATAGAAATAATAAAAATCAAAGCGAAGAGTCAGACAACCTTTAAACAAACAATAAAAGCAAAACTCCGTAGCTTCGGGGCAGATGTCTAGTCGGGCGTATTGTAGTCTCTAAAATGTACTGTAAAGGTGTTTTCATATCGGTGTAAAGAAATACATTGTACCTAATTTTAATGTTCAAGTGCGGTGTTAATTATTTTTACTTATAATTGTGGTGAATTAATTAAATAAAATAATGATTGCAAAAGCTTTATTTTTTCTATTTAATAATATAATCATTGAAAATGACGCAACTTATATGTAGAAGGAACATAATTGTATATAAAAGGATCTGTTATTTCTTTTTTATTGAGATCGATCGATTCTTAGTACGTTTTGGAATATATTACAACTAAAAGAAATTTAATTGTCTATTGTAGCTATAAGCTAATAAGTTATCTTAATGTGGACTTACTTAAAAACATGCCTAAATCTTTTCTTAATTTAGATGGATATTCTTGTTAGATGAAAAAGTTTTTTGTCAGTTGAAGTAGGGGTCAATTTTCAGTCGAAAGTCATGATACCAAGCCGAGTGTGAATGGTTCAATGTATGTAAGGGTAAGTTTGTAAGTGTTCTACCTTTTTGAGCGGATTAAATTACCGGCGCAATGCTGTCTAGTGCTAACAGCGTTTGTTATCGACCTTGTTCGACCTAGATGAATTTGACCTTGAGATACAGATTAAATTTTATCTACTTTTGTTGGCCGTAGGTAAAACGATAATGTTGATTATAATCGAGATTAGTTTGGCACGATTTTGTAATATATTTGAGTTGGTGCTGAAAATATTTAATTTTAAACAATCTGGTTATAAAAAAGAACTGACGTAGAAGTGTAATAATATATTTTATTATCGCGGTATTTTATATAATCTTTAAAACTTCATAGATTATTAGAAGACACGTACCGATATCGGTCGCTCGATCGAGTTTGTAGTTTGGTTAGTGTTCGAGCGACTTAATTTAAACTTCACTCGGAGTGGTTAGTCGTAAGTTAACCTATTGAAGCGTTGACAGAATAGCTAACGTTGTTCAAAATATGCTCCAAATATTTGATATTATTTAAATAACATATATATCTTGAAACACGTGCCACGTTACGGTCCGTACATTCAAAATTTATATTTAATCACAAAATTTCTTATATATGTACGTATATATATTTTTTTTTAGTGAAAATAGAATTATTTGCTTTCTAACATACAGGGTGAATTTTTCAACTGGCCTTTTGGTCGTTGGTCAAATCAGCAACTACGAGTAGTATCATACTGTACTTGAATGATTCTCAGGCTTGGTTTTGATGAAAACTAAAACTGCATCCTTGACTTTCTTTCTTATAAGTGACTGTTGAACGTTGTAATAATACATGATGTTTTCTTTTTCAAAAGTCACGGATTCGATGGCTGGCTAGGAATAGTTAAATTAGGACTTGAAGGGGGACGGTGAAAAGGAAATATTGTTTTTCTTGTCAACCTAATGAGGCTTAAAGGCAACGTAACTGTAACTAATTTGTTTGGTAGCGGTCACAAAATATAGGATCAATTGCTTCTCAATTTTCATCTTCTGTAACATGATCAATGCAGAGAGAGAGAGAGAGCTACATTGGCATTACAAGGTGGAATATATTGGTCGCAAGTGTTGCCGCAGGCTGTCGCGGCACTTGTGAACGAGCCTCGTATCCGATACACTTTCCATTTAGCACTTATTAGTAACCACCTCCAGGTAAATATTTTCAAAGCTCGTCGCTAAACATTGTTACTTTGACAATTTGTCGCGCCGCAAGCACATTTTTACTTGTTGGCGACAGGTGCTGAGTGCTCGCTTTACTTTAATCCTTATAAGGGAGTTTTCACACTGTATCATGTATTCCGATATATTAAATATAATATTCAGAAAATATTTTGTTTATCTGAGACAAAATTAGTCTACAGTATATATTTTTTTAAAAACCAAACATGTTGTGAGAGGTCACGGTTGACCTCGTCGATTTAGCTCATTTATACAATTCACATATCTTTATAGAAATGACCAGTTCAACAAAACAAAAGCACTTTAAAATTTCAATAGTTGAAATTAGTTTAGATAAGTTAACACTGGCAGTCATAAATTTGAAAAATACATAAATCGTATCGAGTGTCGATTTAAAAAAATAAATTAAAAAAACTCTTGTAAAAATACACGCACATGCTTAAACAATGGCCGGCGCTTGGTGTTTGTCAAGAGATTAGCATATTTGTGTTTCTCATGTTAAGTCTGCAATGTTGTGTCGTTTTGTTAACGAATGTAGTTAATTTGTAACATATGTGAATTAGGAGGAAATTACTATTGCGTTTGTTTTTATTTCTTCTTAATGTTTATTCATCAATATCTAAGTTTTCATCCGATGGTATGTTTTTAGTTTTAATTTTTATTAGTAATTATCTAGCAATCTATAAATAGCACTTTTTTAAATTATTTCCCTTAGAATTTTTATTCTGTAAAAGAAGCGTCTGACTTCTGAACCATAGAAGCAACCCTCGTTGCAAAACTTATCGGTTTTCCGGTCCGTTAGGCAAAAGAGGGTAACTAAGAATACTAGCGTTGTGATTCGGTGTTTTATAGACATTTCGAATTTAAGACTTTGTCACGGGAGAACCCAAACTCATCAACTTTGTTTGTGAACTTTTAACCAACGATTGTTAACTAAACATGATATTGTGAAAATTATAACATGTTATGATTTCATTGGTAAATAATACTAAGATTGTTTTTACCCGTTTTAAGACTGAAGAAATGCTTAAAGAATTACCATTCAGGGTTATGTATTCTATTAAAATCTTTAAAATTTGCCGCTCTATATTTAAGTTGTCTGTTAAGTGTAGTGGTTTTTAAAAAAATACCAAGATAAGGAATGTTTTCCCGTTTGCTTGCTGCGATGCGACAAAGTATGGATTCTGCGAAAAATCTCGCGATGGGGACGCGGCCGATGGGATGCCTCGACCACTTCCCAAAAAGGCGCGACTGCATCGAGTCCATATAGTGTTGGCCGTAACAAGCTATAGCGCGCTATTTTTAACGATCCCGATTATAACTGTTAACTGCTTTAAATAAGGTTAGATTGTTGTCCATAAAAGTGATTATATGGTTTTTGCAAGATATTCTACACATTATGAATTCTGAGTAACAGCTCAGTAATTTAGGTTTTAATTCCCTGAAGGTTATCCAACTTAGTTGTAGAAAAAACAATTATGAAACCTGTATTTAAATACAGGTTTCATAATTGTTTTTTCTTCACGCTCTAAATATCCTCCATTCAGCGTTAGAAAAATGCGAATGAACAGAATCGTTATTTTGCCAAAATTATAAAGCCAAAGATTTTAGCTTGTTTTTTTAAAATATCGACAAAAATACCATTAATGTAACAGGTTATTAAAGACTTCAAGCATCTATAAAGAGAACTAGTTGAATTTTGTAATTACACAGTTAATGTTATTTTTCGTTTTAATAACTTTTAGATTTGCGAACTTGTTTAAAGTGCACGTTCGCCTTACTTAAGGTCCTAGCGGTCGGGAGGCAGCGCGTGCGGACCGCTCCGTGTCACTGCTGCCAGAGAAGTGCACAGCGGAATATCTGGTTTATGTACTCGCACTAGTTCAACCATAATGTGAACTTAGCTCTATCTAGAATTTCTTTGCGGGTAGATAGCGAATTGAAAAAAAAAAAAATTGTTTCACTTTCCGAAATAAAATTATATAGTGTGTGCTGTACTGTGTCTTTTAGTCAGTTTTATTGGAGCAAAAGTAAGTTTTTCAATATTATTTTCAAAGTGTCGCTAATTCAATTTTGTTTTGAATTTATGGCCAATTTATGGCCAGTGTTGTGCCATCTGTTTAAACTAATTTCTACAGTAGGTGGAATGTTTTTTTTTATATTTTTGTTTTTAATAACATATTTCATAACACGTACAATGTAATGACCGATTAATGTGTACTAAATGTGGAGAAAACGAGAGACAAACAAATTTTGCCGCATGTAAATCCAAATTCTCTGGCAATATCTCTTGATTATAAATGTGATGCTAGCACCATATCACCAATTCATTTGATAGACACGACATTAATTACAGATTATTAAATTAAATTTTCGTTGCATTGATGCTGAAGGGCTTTTACATTTTAAGTGTAGTTAAGAATGATCGTTTTTATTTACCCTTTGTGCTGGTGCATTGTACTTTTAACTTTTTATAATGGGAGGCTCGTGTCTTGTGATTGCACGACTATATAATACTTTATGTTTATTTCTTCGGCGTCGGCGATCTTTGTACAAGTTTTCAAGGATAAAGAAGAAATATAATTGTATGATCTTAATTTTTTTTTGTTTCCGTCTCATCTGCTTTTGAACAGTGCTTACATTCTTATAATCAACGGCTTTAGCAGAAAAGTTAAATGTAAGATTAGGTTAGTTTGTTCAAAATTGCTTAGCCTTTTTTTTAGTTATTCCTGGGACCACAATTCGAATTCTAATAAGATGGCGATTGCTATCTCTATCTCTGCCGGTTAAAAATCTATAGAACTTATTTTAAATTTTTATTATTGTGCCGAGAGATTTGATTAAAAAAATAGATATGAATCGAAAGTATTTGCTGAGGTAAATAATTTAGTGTTCTTAAATAACTCTGAAACTACTACATAACAGTGCCTTGACAGCTCCTTACAATGTTACCGGCAAATTGCTTAGCGATAATGATAGGTGTCCGTTATATATTATATTTGTTTTAAGCCGAAGTGGTAACGAGAAGCCACAAGCTTCGATTAATGTTAACGTATGGGCGTTTACCTCAAGAAGCAAAGCTATAAAAACGACCTAAAACTAATATCTTATTTTATGAAATCAATTTCTAAAGCATTATGTTCATGGATTTCCCTTGCACTATTATATTCCTATAAGTAAAACGGTATAAGATGTAGGTATGTATATGTATGCGTTTTTAATAATAATGGTTTGCACGAGTTGCACCTCTACCTATCTTTTCGGGAAATACAGACGCGAGGTATTTCTTTTTCAAATAAGATGCATGTTTGCTAATTATTGCCAACGAATTAATAATTAGAATTTTATTAATTCAGTAATTGTTATAAAATATTTGTATATTATTTACATAAAAAACTTTATTAAATAATAAAATATTTTTTATTTTTTATATGTAATGTCCTGACATTACATATAAAAATACAACTACTTAGCTGCCCCATCCTGATGGGTCAGTTAAATAGTTGCTCCTTCCTGCTATTACATATAAGCTAAATTCATATTAAAAAACAAGAAAGAAACTCGAGTTCGGATAAAAATTCGCCTATCTCTTTAATTCTCTAGAGGTTGTAATGTCATGGCTGACCTTTCTATTATTCTATCTGCCCAACATATTTGCTCAGAAGCGAATTGAAATAGTGAGTGGTTTTGTTAATCATCTGTCTATTTATAATTTGTTAATTAATCGGATTTATTCCGAAATATTCATTAAATTTGAACTGTTTGTTTTTTACAAAGTATTTAGAATTATTATGTTATGTGTAAGACAATGTTAAAGGTATATATGTGGGAGATGGGTGTCTTGCAGAAAATAAAATCCGTCGTTTTTCTTTAATTATTCTTATTTTATTGTTCCTTGTTACATGCTTCGCCATTGCCGTCTTTTTGTGTCTCCAATCATTTCCTTCCATCCAATCAGCTTTCGTATTTCTCACTATATGCTATCTCTTTCATGCATCTATTCTTCCATATAAGCTATTTCATTCATTCATTCTTACGTTCCGTTTCACATCCCACATCCGGTCATCCTGATAAATTGACTGTCCCCAGTCACACATCAATCAGTCTTTCTGAAATTACATCTTAAACCATTACAATATACAAAGTGTTTAGACATAAATGCTTTTAAACTTAGAACTTAAAATTACGAACCCTACCAATACAGTATATGACTTTACCTAAATATTAAACAATAATACTCAATGTGCTGGGGAATTCTCTGCATAATGCCACTTTCAATTCTTTGTATGTCTTAAACGTTTTCTCTGTACGAAGCCAAGCAGCCGCGGTAGAAGTTAAAGTGCGTCTGGCAATAAGTAACTGCTGTACTGGTGTCAAACCAAAAATCTCCGTGTTATCTTCCACTTCTTGAGCCCATTTGGCCGCAGTATAAGTAGGATCGGTACCTGAGAACTTGGGGATGGACTCCTCGACGTATAATAGGTTCTGATGAGGGAGTCGTGGCTTAGAGTCCTCGCTGTCGTCGTAGTTGCTTCCTGCCATGTCGTCGCTGTCGTCACCTTTGTTTCTTGCCATCTCGTCAGCGTCTGGCCTCGCTGATGATAATTCTAGGGCCTTAGTAGTTGGCTGTTCAAATTCAACGGACAGCCGCCGTCGGATATAGTCGGCAAGTCGCGCCACGCTTACCTCGGTGCCACGCCGGTCGTCGTAAACTCGTCGTAAGTGGTGAAAATCAGGTCGGTTACCGTCGTGCAAAACTGACGTCGTAATTTCAGTTTTATTTGTAGCCGCCCGAATCGTCGTCGTAGTTTTTCTTCGTCGTATTCACCAAAGATGACTTTGCAGGTTATGCGGACCTCGTGGCGTCGTTGTCGAGATGTCGTCGTAACTTCTTCATCCGCAGACACACACCCCTAATTCTTCATATCCCGGACGAGCCCCCAATTTTGTGGGAGATGGGTGTCTTGCAGAAAATAAAATCCGTCGTTTTTCTTTAATTATTCTTATTTTATTGTTCCTTGTTACATGCTTCGCCATTGCCGTCTTTTTGTGTCTCCAATCATTTCCTTCCATCCAATCAGCTTTCGTATTTCTCACTATATGCTATCTCTTTCATGCATCTATTCTTCCATATAAGCTATTTCATTCATTCATTCTTACGTTCCGTTTCACATCCCACATATATGGTATTTATCCAACTTTAAATTGTCAACCATTCATTGTGCTTCACTTTCTTTTTAAATAAAATAATTTAAATAATTTCAGTTAATTATATTAGGCACCAGTTAGAAAGCTCATTTATATCTGTAATTGCGGCTTAAACTCCATGTACATATTATAACACGGTAAAAAAAGAAACATTACGTTACCGACAAGTCAACATATTATCTCAGTATTTGTGGACGCTTATATTACGTACATGACGTATGCGAAACAAATAATTCAAAACGTGCGTGCGTCTTTACCGCGCCTGTCACGCAGTGTTTCCCGCCGAAATGACGGCGCGACGTGTGTTGCCAGCCCTCTGAATGTTACGCGATGACGTGCTCGTATAAAAAGTTACGATCGGTTGCGTTCTATCTCGCATGTTAATATTCCATGCCCGAGATATTCCGTGCTTTATCGTGCGAAGCTAACGTGTTTTTAGTATAATCTGTTTTCCTTAAAAATGTTTCCACGGTGGGTGACTAGGAAATCTGTACGCCTGAAACATTTCGAAGCCATTTATTTTGTGATACAGGTGTCTTTTGAAGAATGTGAACATATAAAAACTTGTTATCATTAGGACTTTTATTAAATTCTAACAATGTAGTGCCGATAAATTTGACTCCTTATAGCATATACTTGCGAAAATGCTTATTTCTATACCTAGCGTTATCGTAACCAGTTTTGTCTACAACGTTTTAATTAAATTTGAAATCTACATATATATTATGCGGTAAATTATAATTATTATCTATGTTTTACGATGATTCCTGTATAATTTTGCAACTATGTAATTAAATCATCTTACGAAAGTATTTTAACGAGCAAATAGTGCGACGGATGATATGCGTAGTTTGTTGCCAAAATTATATTTTCTAATGCTCTTCTATATGCGACTATAATAGACTGAAGATATGAATAAGTCTAGTATATATTCGGGACCTAATTTATTTAGTCAATAGTACACATTTTTTTTTAATTCGGCATATGAGTTCTCTCATTACCATTTCAACCGCTCACATTTATCATCGACGTCTACTGCAACATAAGTATGTGAAATTAGTGACAGCTTCACAATTAATTACGTATGTTACATCAAAGTATATATACACACAATAATCCCACAATACAAAGTTTCGACACACGGTAACAAATTAAGGCGTTGAACTCGCGATCGTGATTCGACCGGATGAATCGGGATCATTAGTTCGATTTGAAAGCGTTCGCTGCACGCTCGTTACACGATAGACGACAGTCAAACATACAAATACAATTGATTAAGATGCTAGCTGCGTATAGGTGCGCTTTTACGCTATTTCAATCTTTTTGTAACGATTAGAAAAGATCAATGAATGACTTTTCAGTAATTTAATATAAAGTGGAACGTAGAAATATCATGTATTGTGGATATATATATTAGGCAAATGTATATTTTTAAAAGTAACTTGAAGTCTTTAATCCCTTATACATATATTTTTTTTATTTACATATG
>JAABKM020000002.1:1708901-1725210 GCA_016277805.2 Papilio aristodemus | reverse complement strand
ATAAAGTAACCAAAATAAAAACATAATTGTATTATATATGTATGTATGAGAAAAAAATAACAAGACAAATATACATTGGAATAGTCATACAGTACATATAGTCATAAATCAGTGACAGTAAAGGTGTATCTGTAACCGACTATCACTTTTGCGTAGATGTATAGATGTAGAACCAGCAAAGGCGAAAATCAGTAATCTCTTACCCCTGTGGGTGACGGGCTTGAGCGTATATTATTATAATTTGAGAAAAACTTACAAATATTATTAATGGAAAAATACATTTCTTATTATGGAAACCGCCAATTGTTTTTTTTTTTTATTATATTTACGTGATAAAAATTTAATGCGGTCGTAGTATTAAGTACTTGTGTTTGTATTCTCGTCTTATCTTTGGTGATGTGATGGTTTAGTATTCCGTGCGCTAGGTGGCGCTTCGTGCGGCTTTGGTGGTGATGAATTAAACATCCAGTAAGCTCAGTTGACCCACACCGTGTGGGAAGCTATTTAAACGATATTATTGCAGTACCGTTTAATTAAGTTGGAAGAAAACGTGTAAGTTTAACATAAAGATTGCTTTGCTTATAAATGGTTCTTACATTATGTTTATTTTGCTTATAGAGTTGGTTCAATTTTAATGTATGTAAGGATTGATTACTGCCCATCGTAAACGACAGTAGAAATTATTTTTATGGAGAATTTTTTTGTTATTTTACGATCATCTCCATTTATGTCGAATACATTGTTTTACTAATCTAAAACCTCCTTTGCATTATTTACATTTCAAATTAAATTTAATATTGATTTGTGGCATTTTTGTTTATTGGTTTCAAAGCCTATACACGAAACATTTTTTCTGTTTTAGATAGATGTTGTAATTGCATAATTGGATAATTATATAATATTCAGTAGACTATGTCAATGACGTAAATACTAGGTTATTCGTGTACGTGATCCGCATATACGTATCTTTCTTCCGCATCTACCATTGCAATATATTTATCGGTTACAAGAACTTTTAACTATGCTACGTTAGTACATCTTTATCGTGTTTCATGTAAGTAATTCTATGTATCAATTTAAATGCGTATTAAGTAAGACTTGCACTTTATTGAATCGCTAAACAAACAATAATAGAGCTGAGAGTGTTTATTGGCTATCGGCAGCCATGACACATTTTCCCGGCCCGCATCCAACAATTAACGTCTAATAAACCATCGATACAGCGTAACGTTTCAAAACTCGACGATAAAACTCGAATAGGGGCAACCTACTTTGAAAATCGATTTAAAAGATCACAACTCGGAATAGTCTCGATGTCTCAATCGATTTATTACAGGGAAGTGTTGCACGACTTCTGTTTATTTCAATCTTGCCTCGTTGGTCACACGCTGAAATTTCGTTTGATCGTGCTTAATGTTTTTGGAGGAATGACTAGAAAAATTGATGAACATGAGAACAGAGTGAGGCGAACAGGTGATGTATAAATTAGTGTTATATGTAAATTTAATTAACAAAATAATTAAACTGCTTTCGAAGAAATTGATTGAGAACTCAATCAAGACATATCTATATAAGAATTTTTAAATAATCTTACTTAGCGACATAAGAAAAGAAACTAAAAAGCATCTCGTCAAACATTTCAACGAGTTGTGAACGAAATTATTCGATGCACTAAAAATATCACTCGGCTCGAATTCAATTTACTCCTAAAACTGGCCGACTACAAAATGTTTTTTGTGTCGGAATTGTGAAACTAAAATGTACTCCAATCACATCGTCGGGTTGTTGTGCTGTAGGAAAAACGCACCTGTGTCCTATGTCAACGATGTTACTGGTTGTTCGCTCTACGTGATTTGTTAAACACTGTTCGGTATAGATTTTTAGCCAGCCAGCCAGTACTTGTATTTTTGTTATGCACATAAACAATGCTTA
Organism: Papilio aristodemus; assembly: GCA_016277805.2. Classification (NCBI taxonomy): domain Eukaryota; kingdom Metazoa; phylum Arthropoda; class Insecta; order Lepidoptera; family Papilionidae; genus Papilio; species Papilio aristodemus. The sequence continues at coordinate 1,723,278 of JAABKM020000002.1, read as the reverse complement.
TTTCTTCACTATACCATACAAGGCAGTCAAAAGTATAATCATGGCGACTACTAATGAATAGAAGTAGTTTATGATTTTATAATTTAATTTATAACATTAATATAATTTAATGTTCATTTCTCAAATCGATTGGTTATTAAAAATATTAGAAGGTAAATGAGCGAGTCGTTTGCTGGTGATTGTAGACACGAGTGCTAGTTTGTTCCGTTAACCTTTAAAGGAAAACAAATGCATTACAATGATAGAAATCATAAAAAAATCTCTTTGTGTTAGCACCACTCCTAGATTTATTTTAATTAAAATTCACATATAACTCCTTACTACACATGAAAAAGATATGATATTAACTAGCACTACACTGGAGAAATAGCGTTATTTAGACGAAGATATAAAATATGGAAATTTAACAATGCAAAGAAGCGATTCAAGTACATACGGTTGTTGTTATGCCAACAAATGTTAATCCGTAATTATAAACCACAATATTTACTTCAAAAGATTAATTAAAATATTTTCATGTCTCGATTAGTGGACGCTCATTTGTCATGTTTTCATTTTTTCTTCTCATCTTCGAAATAACTAATGAGCTAATTAATCTTCTTTCTTTGTTCCAGGTCAGTAGACGGAGAAAGAAGGCCGTTGGTGGAATAATCGTCTCGGGTGCGGTAATTTTTTGGTTATCTCCACCAATCTTATTGGGGCGTAACTCGTCTGGCTGTCGTGTTTTTATCTCGATTGCAAACAAACGATTAGGAAAAACATAGTGACAAATTTAGGGTCATTATTCAGTAGAAATGTTTTTTGTTATTGCTTTATCAGCTGTGGTTTCGGCATATGCAAAAAGATTATTTTTTATTTAAATTTGCTAAGACAAATTATTAAAGTAAGTCCATTGTTGGTATTAATTGATTTTACGATATTATTTATATTGTTAGATATTTTAGAAATTTGATATGGAACGATTTATGAAATAATTTCTCGAGTCTAGATCGATTGGGTCCATTTTTGACGCAATGCTCTTTCTAGAATAAATATGTAGTTACTATCAGAATACGCAATTTCATTTAAATCATCTGTCGAAAATAATCATTTAGTTCTCGCTTATTTTCTTTTAAATCCTAGAAGTGAGTCTTTGTCTGAGATGAAATATGTTTAAGTTTAGTAAGATTTTTTTTTATCGACTTACAATTACCAATTTAAATCGACAAGTTTTCATAATTTTATTTATAGCAGATCCAAAATAACGTGTGACGGTTTATAGTTATCCTTCTTGGGGCATAAATAAACCACACTTCCTGGTGTTGAGCGACATCTCCGGTAGAGTGGGTGATAAATGCTTCAATCCTTCACCGGATGCCAAGGGTCGGAGCTTATTGGTCAAATTGTGTGGACCCTACTTCCCACTAGTTGCACTTATTCTATTGTTTATGATAATTCAAGGGATGTTTCAGTGTCAATAAACTCCCAACCATTCTCACTCCCAACCACAAATAAATGAAGTATAATTTTCTATTATGAAAGTTTTTAAGATCGAAATTGTAATTTAAAAATCAATTTCAGTATTTTCTACATTAAATTTGGCCTTTTAAAAATCAAATTAGGATTGAAAATAAAGAAAATATTGAAATTTTATGCACAATTCATTTTGACTATAATCGTATGATATGATTTTTTTTACTTGTACGTCACAACTTTTACTACGTATAGCAATTTTTGAAAAGGACGTTTCCCAATAAGACTACCATTTATTATATGCAATTAAAATGATGTCAATGAAAGGATGGGCGGCTCCGTCCGGCTAGTGATTGGTTATTACAAAACGAAGTCCCGACGTCCGCATGCAAATCGAACTTGTAAAATATGCTCTGTGGTCGAATCAATAAATTAAACATTTCATTCTCTACCATTACCTGCTCGTGGGCGTGCTTGTTATGCCTTTTGTTTACGACCCTGTTAACATTAAATTTAAGTTAAAAATTACGACGGCACAGTCATAAGTATGAATAAATATACCAAGTTATCGTGTGGTTAAAAAAAATCTGACTAAAATATATGCAAGGGTTGTGTTGATTTCAATAACATTTGTATGTGAAGTCGTCTTGCTGGTTTACTATACCCGACCATGAATTTATTTATAGGTTAACTATAAATTTGAACTTTTGCAAAACAAAATCGCCAGTTTCTTTTACTGTTATGGACATGTCAGAATTTGATATCTAATAGATTTTTATTTGCAAAAAGTCTCATTTAATTTGTAAATATCCAAACTAAAAATTTAAAAATGTCTGTATTTTAATCTTTAATTCCGTTATTTTATTATTAGCGTAAATGAGCGTAACGTAAATAAGTTCCGCAATGTATGCACACAAAATTCGATAAATTCTTGAACTTTATATGAATATACGAATATAAATCTTCATATATAAGGGCACGCTGAGTGTTTCCATCTTGGAATGATAGTATACATACATACAGGGTGATATTATATCGCCGGGTTCATTACTGGACGGATGTGTCGAATGGGGGAGTGCGATCGTTCACACGTCACACGAACGATGTTCCTTCTATTTCCTTGTATTAGGTGTTATAAAGCTTTTGATTCCTTTCAAGTATGTGTAGATATACACTGTTGTATATAGTATTGTAATGCCATTTTGCTATTGCTGAGATGTGATAAAAGTTATTATAGGTAGCAAAAGTTCGTTATTAAGAATACATCCGAAATAAACTTAAGTGTCGAAAAATTAACACCTCTAATTTCATCCAGCAATCCAAATATTAAATACAATGTCTCCGATATTGTATTCGTTTTCAACTGTATTGCTGGTCTCGTGGCAATGGATCAATTTCAAACGGCGCACTCCAGCCGCGCATACAATGTCATGCATTGCGGCCTATTGAGTTGACACAAATAGACCCGTATCGCTCAACAACCGACTGGCGGGTAATTGATCCCTTTACACGCCATACGAATTGACTCGTTCGCGTTCTACACATCCCACACGCTGTGGAAATTACACGCGACTTTAAGCTTTATTACAATACTATAGACGCTGGAATTGTGAATACAACATTTTACATTTTTGTGAGTTTCTTTTATTAAATATGGCAGGTATTTAGTTTTTGATAAATTGAACATTTGATATCAAAAGAAAGTCTGAAATTCGTTTAGAGAAATATCCTCTCAAATTTGTTTTAAATATGTAAGTCTATTATCTCATAATATTAGGTTTTTTATCTTTAACGTACCATTCTGAATATGAATACATACCATTCTGAATTTGAAAAATGGCATTGTTACAAAAATGTTTTTTATGAAGCGACATCATTCAGCATCATTTCGATCGATCGGAAAAAAATATTCCGCACATCATATACCATTAAGCAAAATATACGGAGTTAATATTTCGCACTCGTCCAGCTACTTATCATATTATAATAATGATAGTTAATGTACGCCATTTAAGTAAATACCAGACGATAATAAATCTGTCGCCTTGATGGTACGTCTTATTCACATTCAAGTGTTAATGGGCTCTTATAATGCCGCTTCGTTGTAAACGCGCTCATTGCTGCCATATTGGCTTCCATATACACATACAAGGCGAAGTTTCCCGGCGACAACTATTATAAATGTAATGTTTTTTTTTTCTGTAAATCCGCCAGTGCAGCATTTTCTTTTTATTTATAAAATATGAAAAGAAGTAAATATACATTCTAATTATAATGTATTTATGTATTACATAATAAATTGCATCGAAGATGTTTCTTGTATCGAAAAGTTCTGAAAACCTATGTTATATAGCACTTTATTAAAATTTCAGTCCTCTTCCCCTCTATATTCTGTTTTACTAAAAAAGGATGAACAAGGAAAGCTTGTTGGAGTTTCGACGGAAGAATATTCTTTTACCTGTCTATACCCTCCTCTATATATCGTATTAAAGGTAAAGCATCAGGTTGAATGTCACTTAATTAAAGGAACCAATTACTGCCTTTGAAACTAATTTACTCAATAAGCAAATGAAATTTATAAAAAAAAAGGTATAAGGCAAGAATTAGTGTTTCTTGATGTGCTTATTTTATTTCTGCAATGTATATTTTTATTTTGAATTGAATTTTAAAACTGTTTATATGATTAAAATCGAGCGAAACTAGCAACAAAATGACCACAAAATGACCATTAAAAAAAAACTCAAATAGGCACATGGAAATTTATATCAATACGTGGCTCGACTATGAGATGTGATCGGTTCAGAATTTCAAAGAGTGTATGACCATAACAAGTGGAGTTAAGCGGCTCCCTCGCGGCTTACAAAAAGCCCGCCGGACGTGTGCGCCATAGCCGAGCGACTGCCCACAAATGGGACCCTACACACTTCCTACTCCATACACATAAAATACACTTGAATGTTGGTTGCTATGAGCTATGGAGGCAATAAACATGAAGATATCGTCGGTATATAGAAATGGATTTTGGTCATTATTTTTAGTTATTTTTAAAATCAGGTTTAATAAAAAAAATGCATACATATGAGCCCGTTTCTCAAGAAAGTTAGGGTAAAGATAATAAAAGATGTAACAGATATTCATAAGCTATAGAAAAGATTAAAAACCAAAAATGTTTACTTTAAACAATATATAAATATAACCTTTTATTCTCCGTGTACCACTGGCCACTAGAGCGTTAGATTCAAGGATAATTTCCGATTGGTTCCACACCAAGTCGTCACGGCACCACTTTCTCTGGGAACATCTTTGCACTTTCCCGCTTGCTCGTCGTTTTCCTAAGTACATGTGCAGTTACAATAATATAAAATAGTACCACGTTTGACTTTATAGTCCAATCAAAAGATTTGGCATGATTTTTCTTAAATAAGATAAACTTTGTTTAACTTCTTAGGAATTCATCTGTCCTTATAAAATTTAACGATTTTATATTTATTTAATCTATCAAACGTATGAAATCTATCAATGAATACTTGACTGCAACTGAAGGCCGGTGCGGTAATTAGCGCTTGAATGAATCTTGATTGGCGATAGTCAACTGTTCAACACCGTGTCTATCTAAACTTAATATTTGTACATATTTACAACTACTTTCAAATATCGACGAATAGTATCAGTATTGAAAAAAATAGTTTTTATATAATTGGAAAATCTTTTTTTTATTGGACATTTTCTTTATACTAGTGATATATAATATTTTTCATCCAAACTTCTTATCTATCTATAGTTCACTACTGCCAAAACAAGGCATAGTAAGAAGTGCAGATGCAAAGTTGTTTAGAGTTTTTTATGCCAACTTGACATTTCTTTTACGTTCTCAAATCAGGGTTTGTTAATGTCAGCAATTAATATATTTAATGTTAATTATAAAACTAAAATGACTTGTAGTTTAATTAGAATTAAAAAGTATAAATTTGAATATTGCAGTTGAGGATTTTAATTAGTTTGTTTTAAATTAGACCGAGTTAATAATCTAGATATTTTATCTGGTGTTTGAATATGTTTTATGCACTAAGCCCGGGTAAATGGTTCATTTTGCCAATTTCATTTATAAGTCGAAATTAGTTTGTTTTCATACAACCATTCGAGAACTTTTGACATTGATTTAATTATCTTTTAATCACTGTGCGAATAAGTTCGTCTTACGATTATAGGGTGAATGACAATGTAATGAGGTCACAAGTGTTACTTTGTTAGGTTGTTTAATTTAGAAACTTATTTTATAATACTTAATAAATCATTATCCTCATAATGACGTACCTCACGTCTGTATTTCCCAAAGGGGTAGACAGAGGGGCATCTAGTGCACCCACATTTCGCCATATGTTTTCTGTCCTATGACGTGATAGTTGGCAAGACTATCGTCATTTCGGGCTTAAATTCCAAACTCCGATGTATGTATTAACAAATTAAAGATACAAGTGGTTTACTCCAACAGATAGCGACTAGTAGCGCCTTCCAACAAGAATAAGTTCCTATCAGCTCTCTAAGTGTTAGTGATCCATAATCATGATTAACAGTGTCGGTGCCAATAAAACTCGTATTTAGAAACTTAATCAGTATTATTGTACTACATTAAACCATATCAGAAGTCTATAAGGTACACTTTAGAAATTTATTGTCTCTATCGATTGTTATAAGCAAGTCGGAGAAGTGATAAGGGAAATTGAACGCGATTGCTCGGATACATGTGCATGTTGTTGGAACAAATTAGTTATTAATTGAAGGTTGGAAACACATTTTCTTCCGCTAAATGCTTGTAGATGTATTGATATAAATTCATCACTAACGACACTCTGTATAATTAATTAGGCTCAAAGTATATTCAAGTAAGATAATGTATCCGTGTAATATCGGTGACCATTAGCTTCGTTCGTTTGAGATGGAAGTAGAAAACCAAAGTGAGTGTATGTATTTGCTATAATAACAAGTAATATTTATAGGGAGTGTAGTCGAGTTATTTAAAACGAATCGCCAGCAAACGAACTACATCGGCGGACATTAGGTCCGAGGCGGCGGCGACTTTCCCGTTATTTATGTCTACACAATTCACCCCGCCCCTGTAGCGGTCAGTTTTCTTCTACGCCTGACGCTCTAGGGTCGCCATCTTAAACAAATTAAAAATATAGTTGTTTTGTTTTGTTGTAATATTTGAGTGTGTATTTCTACAGTTTCTACAGTGCTACGTAATAACGTATACCCCAGTTAATTTTAATGAAAATTAACAATGTAATATTTCTATATCAACATGTTTAAGTTTTTTGTGCTTTTACAAAGGCTTCTGCCGAGTCTTCTTTACTTTGTGTTAAGTGACAACTGTCGCTTAGGGCTTCCTTCTTTTTCGCTGTTCTTTTTAGACTAGATAATCTATAAATATATCAATTGTATACTGATATTGTGTGACTTAGATGCTGTAGGACCATGAATGCCTTCGGCAATTAGACCCTCTATTAGATTTGATAGGTTATTTTTGTGTGTAATAATTAAATCACTGTAAAGTACAACCGCTTTAAGCGTGACTAACAGTTCAAAGCGGACGGACTACCAGACGTCCTTAGTATAAGATTTACAACTGTCACTGGACGTCAACAGCAATGCAAAGGTACATTTATCTGCGACCTTGGGTCAACCTTGATCGATCGCGATACTCAACTACGCTATAGGTCTATAATAAATCTGAGATTAATTCAATAACCAGCCCTGCCAACGCTGTAGCTTAGTGGTATTGTAATATTTGTCAGCGAGCTTGGTATACTGGGACGGCGTGTGCGAATCCGTTCTTAGCTTGACACTTTGTAGATTTCGTACCGCCTCGTTGAGCGGGTTTAAGTGGGCCATTGTCCGCCTTGAAGCCTTCGGATGAGGGATTTGGAGAATTTAACCGTGGACTTTATGCGCCTTGTGAAGTACTTACTTGTTTGAGTCATGGTTTTGCGGAATTATATATTACATATAGGTTTTTTTTTAGTTTTTGTCTGCTAAAATATTGTACACTTTAAATATAGTGTGGCGGGACTGAAGTTCCACATAAATTCGATGGCGAATTTATGTGGCTTGACTTTCATCTTATGTGGTAGTGTTGTGGTGGATATTTGTATTTATTATATTTTAGAGATAAAACGCTTTTTTTTCTATATTAAATTCCAAGGAACGATCTATTTGTACTATTTATTCTACACGACGTTAAATTAGTGTGACATGGCATTTGCTCCACTTTATAACTATTAATTATTGAAACTTTTTGATAATGTTATCTGTTGGCCACGCGTGTGTCCGAGTGTAACAAATGACTGTACAATCATACAATCGAAATAATGATCGACAATCAATAACAATTAACTTGTAACACTTTTGAAGGTGTTAGACGTCATACGTTAGAGATAAGTGCACGTACTCGTACGTTGATAATGAAACAATGCGGATGTTTCGTGATACGGGAGTGTCGTATGAAATATTGATCACAATTCGTCAATTCGAGTACATACAGCTATCGAGTGTACATGATTTTTATCACGTACGCATCTTCACGCTACACTACGTTTTTTGGGTCGACGAATCTAGCAAAATGTTTTGAAGAAAGCTAATAATTTTGTTATTTTTTTATTATCTAGTTCCTTCAGCATGATTCAATCAGTTTATTTTATATAATTTAAAATCCTACAAATTATATAGTTCATAATATGAAAACACGCTGCTTACTTGCTATGTTTATAACTGCATCAAAATTTACTGTTAGCTCACGTAAATCGGATCAAAAAATTAATTAAATTTTTTTAGAACCTTTAACTGTAAAAAAAGCCTTAGCGGGGCAATAAGAGATGGAATTATGCGGAACTTCGGGTATTTTAATGGTTAAACAAAGTTTAATTTATTTCGTAAAATAATTTTTACATAAAAAATTGTATATCTTTTATCGTTCTATATATGTTGAAGAGTTTTATATGTGTATTTCTATTCGTTTGCCCATACGTGTTTCTTGTTCGTAAGTAGTCATTTAATAAAACATTTTGCCGACAACTGGCATTAACGAACGACAATATATCTTCATAGAGGAGACATCATGCGCGGAGGTTATAATGTGGCGTCTCGATATATCTCGACAAAATTAATTGAAGCCGTATTTGATATCATTTTGTATTACTATACGAAGACCTGTATAATGATCGCCAGGAACAACCTCTCTCTGTCTCCCTTTCACCTCCTCCTCTCTCTCCCTCTCTCAGTTACTGGAGATTGGTCGTAGATGTGCACTGCAACAATCATTTAGGACATTCCAAATGACTTATGCAAATCTTTTATTTTTTGCTCACATTTTTATTTTATATTTTATATGTTAAACTCCACTCACCGTCTGGTGCGATATCGGAACTTTAAATGCATAGCCAATGTTATATTCAATAACAAAAAAATAAGGATTTCAACGGCTCAAAGACTTCACAAACGGGAAAGTCCGTGCTCCCGCCTCCCGAGGGGGCTCCGGGCATTGGGGAAGGCACGAGCCTGATCAAAGGCGACATTTAGATTTATTGAGACCCCGATACATAAACCAAACGCCCGGAAGAACATTACCGATTGATAAAAGCGACGCAAATTATTTGCCTACTACAGGTGACTTTCTTGTGTGTGTTATTTTTGTTGTTATTAAAAATACGAATTACTTCCTGATGCCTGTCGACAGTTGTGTTCAGTTTTGATGATTTCCTTATACGTCAGAGACGTAATTATATTTCACAATTACGTTGTGTTTTTTTTTGTTTGCTGTAGCGTGTTTTATTATTTCCAATGCCAATAATAATTTATATAATTAAAAAAATATGAACAGACAGTCCAACGTTACACATTTCTGTCATTTGCTCCAATTTATGATAAGATTTAAGACGTTTTAGTTCGTGAATTACTAAAAAGCAATTTCGCATAGACATGGAGTATTTTTACTTATTTCTTTAACTCTTTAAAATTAAATTAATTAAAATTTTATATAAAAAAATGAATTTTATAGACAATGGTCGAGGTATAAAACTTTCTGGTTAAACTATATGCACTGTTTTTTGTAACAATGACCAGGATGATTTAGAAATAAACGTCCAAATTAGCCCCCAAGCCCATCTGTATCAGTACAAACATTAAACGAATACTCTTTGAGAACCTCGAAACACGCTAACGGTATGTGAAAACAAACAAAGCTGTCTAAATAAGAAAATTTATCCGGACAACCCTCAAAATAACATATGCATTGTTTTATAATATCATTTTGATAACCGGTTTATTTTACCTGGGACGGCTGTTATTGTTTTAGATGCTGTGCAAGGGTCAACAGAAGGGATTTCATTGTTTTATTAAAATAAACAGTCATTTTTTTTATAATGCGTGCCTGAATTTTCTATAAATGTGAATTGCGAGTGCCCTTAATAGATTGAAACTTAAGAAATTGTTTGCCAACCTTTGCTAGTAGGAGAGGCACTTTAAGATACAAACGAAATTGTTAATAAATCACACGGATGATAGGCATCTGAAAGCGTTTAGCACATAATATGTAAAACAGAACCTAGTGTGAGGGTGCTGATCGCTGACTCGTCGGGAAAGGTGTTTGGCGGAACAATCAATAACATAGCCAGAACACTTGATCTACCTCCCCTCTCCCGATCTCATTGAAACTTTCCTTCTTACGTTCGGTGCCATTTCGAGACGAGGATCTTCTTATACTGGTCTTTTGAAAACCCGCAGCTCTCACACGTCAGTCGGTATAATCCGGTCAATAACATAAATTTCTTCGAGGCATGCTTCTTTATTGGATTTGGCGCCAAAGTGCCGTTGACCCTTTTCAGGCGAGCGTATGGAAACTATCGGGAAAATGCCACGTGGCCCTACACGTTTAACAGAAAAGTAATATCATACTGACGCGACTCTCAAAGAGCCATCAGAGATTTATGTTAGCAGTTAGAACATTTAAATCAAATTGACATATGACTAGTCGATGGTCGTTTTAATGGCCAAAGCGATACACACAGGATTTGTTTAGGTGTCTCCAGGTTTGCAGACAGAATGTAAAGGTTTCAATTGGTTGAACTTTTAACTTTTTTTTTGTTAAAAATGCTTAATTTTTATTAAAAAAAATTTGCATGATTAATTGTATAAACTTCACAATAAGTGTAACAGACGAATGAATATTTATTTCATTGAAATCTTCACGAATTCATATTCCCGCCGGCCGAATTTGCAAGTTGTACTAACTTACACGGTCCGTAATTTGACAAATAGCTCGCACTGGTCCGGGGCGACGTCGAAATATTTCAACACGTGCCTTGAGAGCTAACGCGGGGAATCTCTTTAGCACTCACACCCTGGTCTAGACAAATGTCCTGATGCGATGAACATTGCAACGTGTCTGCTAGTTCTCTCTAGATTTTATACGAATTTGACTTTATTTCTGAGTATCAATTGTAAAACTTGTTCCTATCATTTCTTTGCTCTCCATTACAATATGTTTTTTAAAAACTCTTTTTCATCCTTCTTTTACTAAACTGTTTTTGTTTTCCGCGTGCAAAATAAACGTTCTTTTATTTCTTGGTTCAAACCAACAGTATGATATAAAATATTCCACTGCAGTAAAGTTTAAAAATATTTATAGAGTAAACGTGCCAGCTATTTTATTATTATGGCCCTCTTTGAATTATAACAGATGATTTTCTAAAATTAAAAAGTTGCTACGAAAAATCACACCCCATTTTGTCTGACTCGAGTGTATAGAGCCCTGTAGGAAGAATAGAATTTAAATATTACAGAGACGTTACTACGTCTGGCAGGGTTCAAAGTTTACTGGTTATTCTCAACGTCTGCGCTTTTCTACTCTATGATTTTTTATTCATTATTCATTTCAATGCACTATTGTGAAAGTATTAACCTTAAGATGGCGTATTCAAAGCGAGCAAAGCCTCGGGTGAAAGCTTGTTAATCTTTCAGTGCACTGCCAATGTGAACTTCTTGAATAATTGAAAATGGACTTCGGTAATGTAGTGTACATGCATAAATATTTTATAAGTAAAAAGTTACTAATAGTCCTGAAAAATAGACGTATACTTTTATTCGGTCACCTATCTCATTAAAAATATTATATTATACTCTTAATTATAACAAAACTGTTGGTGCGAATATCAGAACAATAAACATATTTTAAGGCATTGAGACTGGCTATATGCGCAATGGGTACTATGGTACACATACAAACATTTATATATTTATTTTATATTATTTATGTACTTAACTAAAGTTCGTGGTACTCTTTGGTCGCCTTATAAGGAACCTTCGATTATTTTGCCTCAAGAGAGAAAGTTTTGTATGCGCTCCGAAGTCACGGACATCCCCGGACTTTAAATATTTGCATTTCTTTTGCATAGAGCGTCGTTGTTGCGACTTTTTCTTCGAAATACGCCTCGCGCGCCTCAGTGCCCGCGTATTGTTTTACACGACTTCCATGCTAATCCGAACGATTTCTAGTTTCGTTAACTTCGATTGGCAAATTCGTTTTCCTTACATAATAAAATAGAACAATTTTGTTAAATTTAAATATTACAATTTTAAATAAGACTAGTAAAAATTTTTTATTACACAGATCCGTACAAATGTGTGACACGACGTTTACATGTTAACGAATATGACCAAATTAATTTTAGTTCTATTCTTATTGGTGCAAGAGCCAATATCATATACGTAAATACGAAAGAAAGATAAAACATTTATAGTGCTAAAGCTACTTTCTTTACTCTTCAATATTCGCTACCTGAATCTCTACTTTTATCCTTCTCATTAAGCGAAATTAATTATGCAAAGACTATCATTACCTCAATGTTGGATTTTGTTAATGAATACATGATAACGGTAACAATCTTGAACAAGTCAGTTATCTAATTTAGTTCATTAATGGATACGGACTTTCTTAGTCCCAGACCCATGTCACCCTGAGACACCTGCCATGAGCGGGCGTTATTAAAATTCATCGTCACTTGGCGACCTGCATTGTCTCCAGCCCTTATTTGTGACGTCATAACCTGCGCACTCTATTGTGCTCCCTAATTAAACCCTTAATACCTTGTTACCTCGGGATTGTGTAACGCGCTGATTGGACTTGAAGCTGTTCGGGGTACGTTAATGATTTTTTTAGATGATGATAAAGGTAAATTAGACGTCATGTGATTTGCAAATACATTAAATAAAACTATTAGAAGACGTTTGTGGAAATTTAACGTCAATATTTATTTTTTGACGGGCATATATCTACAATTTTCATACTAGAAAATTCTTTAAATAAAATTTATTTTTCGCTAAAAGTTAAACATTTACAACGCGGTCTAACAAGGGTTGTGTGATTTCCATTGGCGTCGTTTTAATATGATTACGAGCAACAAATCACAGTTCTTTAAAGCTCAATATTAGCGTCGCCTCAGACGACAAATGATTGATTATTCAAGGTTTTAATCAACGCGCTCCAGACATGTGGGTGTCTTGTTCGCTCGAGTTCAGGGAGGCTGTGTTTATAGAACGTGCGCTGGAAATGATATACGTGGTCGTTGACCCCGCCGAGACGCTTCCATCATTTAACCGTTCAGTCCCCTATTGAAATTTGCGGTTTTGGAAGCTTCCGTATGGCTATTGTAAAGGTAGTATAGGAGAATGGCTGCGCGGTCGGCTCATAAAACATGGAATGCTACGGTTCATCGCGGTCATTGTTGTGGGAAGAAACCATTACTAACAAAACTCGATCACTTTGAATAAATAGTCCAACTATCGAATATAATGGTCGTTGTTCAGTTAAAATAATGTTTACTTTAAAGATATAATTTTCGAATGTGTGTCGAGATTCATTGCTTTTTTTAATGTTCTCGACTTTTATGAGTGCATTGTTCGATCATAAATGATTTACGTTCATAACCTTTTTGTTTATCTTGTGCTGAATGTAGCCTAAACATTTGCCTAATTAATTTAGGCGACGGGCTGAACGCAGCGTAAACAAATACGTTCATAGAACCGATAACAGCGAGTGAATAAACAACTCTAGTAATTTAAATTTAACATATCAGCAATTTTAGCAAGTGCCCTTTAGATCTTTATGTTTTATGCGACTTAAACATGTCCATTTATAAGGAAATCAATGGAAATTGATATACATAAATTCTATAATACTCGTGATACTTTATGATGACGTATAATGTTCTGATTATATCGCAACTGAAACGTCCAAGGAGTCTTTCAAAACCTGTCCTCCTTCCGATCGCTCGTAAACTTTCTCCGGATTAATTGAAATTAATGGCATTCGCCTGATAATATCTTTGTTATCAATCTCGCTTTGCGTCAGATTTTGTAATTAATTTAAATCGTGAATTAAGAACAACATTGGCTTTTTTATGTAATATTATTTATTTATTTGTTACTTATAATATTATTGTATATTGTTTACTTATTTGGCTGTACATAGACGCAAACTGCTCTAAGTACGCGGAATATTCCCGGTCCAATCAATGCATTTATAAAGTACCGAAACCTTTATGTGGCTCTACTAGTTCAATGTTGTTTGATTAACAATAATCTGCTACTTTAATTGAGTGTTGTACGTTAAGAGAAGTTTCAATTACTTACAGATTACAAGTATTAAATTGATCAATTCCATTTAAAAATATCAACACGATCAATACTATATTTACGAGTACATATGCAAAACGAAATTGAATTTCCATAAATATCGGCGGCCAATGAATCACCGGTAACATTCAATAACTTCTCTCATCTACTTACGGAGACTTCATAATAGGTTGTCAAATATCTCCCTTCCGCCTTTTTGTCTTTTGAATTTCGCGGCTATGTACAAAGCGCTACAGAG
>JAABKM020000002.1:1610779-1708801 GCA_016277805.2 Papilio aristodemus | reverse complement strand
GATCACTGTAACACTTTTTATAAAGCATTGAATAAAGAGCAAAAAAGCGGAAGGGAGATATTTGACAACCTGTTATTTATCGTAATTGAAAATGGAAATGTGTTCTTTATTCGGACGCTGTAACGGTTCGAACCGAGTAGTGAACGACAATATAGTAGCGATTATCACTACCAAATCAATTTGTCTATTTAAAACGCTATGAACATGTAGAAAGCAAACGAGCTCTCTCGATGCCTTGAAATATAGAGTAATTATATGAAGCATGCGATACCGATAAGTGGGCCGTGCAATTACCCGACGACACAGGCCCCACTAAAGTTAGGGGCAGTGCTAGTTGAATTATCGCTTTCCATACTAACGAACACTATCTATTAACGTTCCGATAGCTTTTTAATTGTGTAAATTGAATATTTACTAAGTGAAAATACAGATAATGGAGTATGATTTTTATTGCGTAGAATCACCGCATGATAAAGGAAATGTAAGACAATTATTTGGAAAAGAATATTTATTGGAACCTGTGTTGCGAACATAAGCTGTTTTCGTTTTCGTAGTTTTTGGTATTCATCAAAAGAGTTATCTATTATTTTGTCTATTACTTGTCTATTGTTTTCGTATTTCCCATGAATATTGGATGGATTTGTTTCCACTGACTACAAAAGCGTAAAACAATGAATATACAATATTGTAAATTCTTCATAAAGTACTGATTCTTGTTATGATTTTACAAACTTAATAGAACTGGAGCAAAATGGATGGCGTTACCACTAATGCTAGAAGTCAAAGAAATAATGTTTTCTGGTTTAATCGAAGCTAGGTCTTTATTATCTTGCTAGATCGTGTATACAACTGACGTGAAACATTTCTTACGTAATTTATTATCAGCGTGGAAACAATAATAGTTGTTTGTGTTACAGTGCCAAGGCTATAATAACCCTAGAAGAGATAGGGCACGACAAACAAGAAAGCCCGTTATTCACATGCCGCGATATAAAGGAACATTCATCAGGGGGAACACTACATTACGTATATTTTGCTCAATGTTATGATTCTTCCAGGCAGCCGCCAACAAGTCCTGCGTAGAATCGCCATCGATTTTTCTTTTTTTCTGGCTTCACTCCAATGTTTCTTTCTTATTCACTTAATTTATTTGCGATTCAGTTATCCGTATATAATGTATACCGCGTAACATGATATTGTAACCCAGTAGGCGTTACGTAAATACTGATTTGCGTGCTGTTCTATTTTAAGGATTTAGATATTAAATCATTGCATTGCCTTACACGTATCAGAGATTCAATTAATGTGGACATTTATATGAGGATATCGTAAAATATACATTTGTATTATTTATAACTATAACTATAACACCCAAAGTGTAGTCGGAGGAAAACATTGTTTAATAAAATTATTCTAGCCCTTTGGTCACCTTTGCTTACTAACAGAAAGATGAACATTCAGGGTTTTGAGAATTGGAAACTCAACTTTGGCGTAGAGTACTACTAATTCTACTATTTACTTTTAATCTAAGTGATTGTATTCAACAGCAGCGACAATAATTTTACAGATTAGCTGTATTTCTATTTGACATTTTAATAATATTTGTACTGAAGAAATAAATAAAATAATTGTATAAAATTCTTCTTTATTTTACTTAGACCACTATATTACATAGACCATTATATTTGGAAAATAATTATTACAGTATGGTTCCTTCATCGGTAACGCAGCGCATAAAATTGCCTATAAAAATGAGAAAAATACGTGATATCCATCAAGGTAAAACGGCGAAACAAAGATGGGAGCAAGTTTCGAAAGGTGCGGTCAAATCATAGCTCTCTGGGGACGATAGTTTCCCCCAAGTTTTCTAATGTATTTCTTACTTTGTCGTGTATGGTCAGACTTGTAGCAGGAGTGGATAAATATAATGGAGAATAATAATAATACATTATATATGTATAAGCCACAATGTTAATTTGCATATTTATCTTAATTTATTTCAAATAAATAATTTATGTAATCTAGAAATACTGTAATTGTATACGAGTGTTCTTCGCTTGTAGTGGGACCATACATTTTGTTGTACCTTTCGATACTATTCAAAGTAATGACGCTATAAAAGTCTGATCAAGTTTAAGGAGTTCGTACCCTCGGCTTCCGTGCACCTTAGTGATTGAAGTGCTTTTAATTATATATAACATTTTATGTTGGTCTTGATACTTCAGGTCTTCTATAACTTTAGTAAATGAAATAAAGACAAATGATGTTTTATTTTATCTCATCGATTAGAATGCATCCATAGCCTAATGTTAATAACGCGACCTGCGAGCATGCACAACATAGCTGACGGTTCGAACCCTCATACTTCTTGGTACATATCCTAGAAACAACTTTTTCAAGCTTAGTTGGATTGGTTAAAAGAAATATTAATAAATTATTTCGTTATTTTATATTAAACAATTAAATAAGGTAGATCTAAAAGCCTAGAAGTACAAATGTTTATATTTTACGATGGTAATTTAAGATTTTTAGATACTTATAATGTAGATATAGTGTAGATATAGTACTTTCCCAGTTTCTATTATAGCTCATACTGACTAGCTTTTGGCGCTACGGGTTATCACAGATTAAAGACGTATCCGTGTACAAATAACAAATTTTGAGTAATAGAGTTATCCAATGTCGAATAGAGTTATCCAATGCTAACAAACAACTTATTACCTCGAATAGGAAGGACTTCTAACAACCTTTGGACAAAATCGAATGATGAATGCTTTTCTACAGTCGTACTGCGATATATGATAAGATAAGTTTCGGTACGGTCCTGCATTCCGGGTTCCGTTATGCTCGCAAGTGATTAATGTATGCAATATCCCTCGAGGGCCTCGCGCGGTGGGCATGCCCGTAATTATTGATACGTTAAATTAAATGTGACTCTAACTTATTTCCTTTTGCATTGGTGATATATTACATTATTTACAAATTTATTACTTTATTTCCATTATTGCGTGGTGATTTCACATATAGTCATAAGTTAAAAGCAATAAACCTCACTTAATAACATAAAATTTATGGAAAAACTTTTGATTTTTTCAACGGGTTCAAAGTCAAACGTGTCTAAAGACAAAATCCCGACCGGGGCAACAATATCGTTCAAATGAACACTCGGTTACATCAAATATTTCCTTTCTACGTATTCCTGACTCGCTTAACGTATCCTTGTAATAAATTTCCCTAAGTAAAGCAACTTTGCATTGCTCCGCGTTTACTTTGACGTTTACAAATACTTGAAGATTTTATTTACAAATGCATATAGAATTGTCAACATATTTCCTTGCAATGTGCTCGTACGTTATTCCTACAGTTACGTGTACTCAGCTTTGTTTTATTATTCTGTACGTTTGTCGACACTGAGCGCCCACTCTTAAAGCTCACAATTTTATTGAGCTACTGGAGACGTCTGATGGTTCTTATATTGCTTGTCCCCTAAGCAAATTATGTCACGTAACTTTGATTATTTTATTGCGATTTAAAGATATGTTATTTTTTGGTTTATTTCTATTTCAAAACTTAATTCGTATGTTTCAGTTCCCGTAATTACTTTTTACCGTGACTATAACTATAATAAAAACTTATAAGGCTGTATAAATTAGAATTTGTTTCTCCCTACAAAAACCTTAATTAAAAAACTCAAAGTACTACTGTATGTTTTTATACAAATAACACTGGTAATGTGTTTTTTATAAAAAAAATAGATGTTTTTAATTTTTGTTGTGAGTATTTTTTAATTCATTTACCTAAAAAACTTTCCCGAGCCGCAGGTGTGTATGGCGGCATCATTTGTCGCATCACAATCTCTTCCCTCGTGAATATTCGCGAGATTCTTCCCGCCTCGAGTGGGCGCTGCTTTTAAATTTTCAAGTCTCAACTTGAAGCATTAAGTGCCTTGAAAATAAAAATGCAATATCAATTTTTGATGGGGACGTCCTGTAAGATAAAATATTTTTAAGACGCAAATTACACTACAGAAATATTCCTTTTCACAAGGTACTAGAGTTCGACAAAGGTGCATGGCAAAATTTTACAATTCAATTGCATTTGAACTTACATAAAATTGGGACCGACAAAGACGTTGTCTTTGCAATGTCATTTCTTATTGAGATTTTCTTTTATATTTTACCGTGTATTGTATAAGATTGAATTTATGCTCATGATCATTAGTTCCAAGTCATTTTTAACAACGATCGCGAAATATCTCGTCCAGTTTTGAGGCCATAACGCAGCTTGTGGTGAATATTGTAAATAAATATGAAATGTTTATTTTAATATGCCATTTGTTTTTACAGGTAAGAAGACGCCTCGAAATATCCAGCTTTTTGATTGCTTTGTAAGTGTGCAATTTTTTTACAACGCATTTCCAGGAAGAAAACTAATTATGATCTTACTAGCTCATCTCTACTATCGAAAAATAATTCAGAAAACTAACTGTAGGTGTGTCTTATCTTATTAGAATGAAACACCTTGAATGAACCAATAAAAATTCGGTTGAACTAAATTAGGACCTAATTTTAACTGTCATTATCTGACGTTTATATATAATCGATTTTGTACTTAATTGTTAATAGTAAATGACGTTAATAAGCTTCCGTATATGATCATATTGTAAGAAAGTATTCAAGGTTATGCGTACTGTCAGTACACTATACGTTGTTTAATTGCCTTTGTTTATTGTATGCAAATGTCAATATGTCTCCAGTCATTCAACAACCAGATGTAACTAGTAACATAATTAAAAAGATAACTGTGTTGCGTTACTTTTAATTTTATTCATACCAGTTTTTGCAAGTGGAATTCCTTTCTTATTAACCGATTAATAGTTATATCTGTCGTACGCAAAAAAAAATGCATTCTACACCGGTACCTATAATAAAGTCATCTCCACACAGGCGTTCATGGCATGCAGTTTTGCAATGCGGTCTTACCAAAAACGGTACGTTCAGATTACTGCGGCCTGCGGTTTGAAGCTTCCGCCACTGGCCGTGTTGCTTCGCGTATGTGTTTAGTATACATTTATAGAAAAATATAATTAGATTTGATAATATTTAATAGATATTTGGTTTAATAAATTATCTTTTTAAACTTAAGGTAGACATTGCCATTGAGTTTTTTTGATCATAAATCAGATAAGAAGTAAATAAATCAGTATTCCGGTCATACCTTAAATTGATTAATTTATTAAAGGTCCTGGAGCTATACTAATAATGTAATGTACTGTAAGTTAAAAAATTTAAATATAACACAAATACATTTGTGTGCGGTTTCAGTTTCAAATAAGCTTGAACTAATCGAAGTGTACAAACAATAAATATCCAAAAGGTTCTATTTTAACAAACCCTAGACCGAGATGTCAGCAATTTTATACTTTATCTCGTCCACTCAGTCGGTGCTTCTTTGTCGTTTCGATCTGAAAATGTCAGCATTATTTTGTACTTAGAAAATATTTTCTATTGTCTCCGATTTTTCTATCATTCCTACATTCCACGTTTCGAGCAATAAAATTTATATTTTTTATTTTCAATCGTCGGCTCTTATTTTTAATTTTGTATTTTTCTCTTTACCTATCACAAAATTTTATAAAATTAGTTTACACCTTAAAGAACAACAGCAACCTTTGAACAAATAACAGAAACTTATGTGTAAATAAATAGCAAGAAAATGACAAAGAGTATCGCAGCATTGTGGAGAAAGTATCCTGCGGTCAAATTTAATGTTATATAGAAAATTTCATTTTGATCTTTCATCCTTTATTGTCCGCTTTGGGCTAAATGCGCACAAACTGACAGTTTCTTTGTCATCGCGGTGATAGCTGTTTGGCGTGAAATTTTATCTCCCTTTTGAGTTTAAATTTCATGAAAGATGTCTGGTAATTAATCACTCGTGTTTACTTTATTAGTTTATTTTAGATATTACAACTTTTGATCGTGTTTCATAAAATAATTACCTATATATTTATAATCAAATTACCTATTAAAGTTTTGTTAACAAGGTACAAAAGCAATATATTCAAATGTTGTGTCTGACTTTAGTTCCTCATATCATATATTTTATTGCCCTTAAAGAGGCATTGTGGCTAACTCGAGCGCAGGTCGGTCGGACTGGACACATAAAATTGAATATCGCTCCTTATAAGAGCATCGTATCGCATAACATCGCAGCAACATCAATGCGAATAGACAATTTACATTGTAGGTCATGCCTAACTCTTGCTATTATATCCGAGTTAAGGGCTATGCTTACGTCCGTGAAGTAAATCCTATTATTTTTCTGATACGACGGACATTTTGTTCTAAATCTTTCCCTAACTGATCTGCGAATAGGACATGCGTGATTTGTGATTCTTTCACTAGGTAACAATTTATTAATATAAGATTAAAATACAATAGAATATCGTATTTTAGTTATGCTTAATATTTTTCACTTAACGGATGTAGTTTGCAATGAAGGCAATCTATAAATTAATTTAGTTAATTGTTTGGGGTTACATTTCAAAATGTTTACAATTACATAATCATTTATATGTAGAATAATAGAAACCTGTCGTTATACTATCATGCTCAAGACAGGCGCCATTTACAACTAATACGTGTGACAAATCACATCGATTTATTGTTATCAATCGATACACAATATCGATGAGGGACAATTGAACGCGTTTAGACTTCGCAATTGACTGCTATTGGCGAGGCATGAAACATGAGTTAGACGATTGATGGTGCATCCGAGACGTCGATTGATACATGTGCATGTCCGCTTAACGACCGATTGTGTACCACCTTTGTACTCACTAAGTTATTGTAAGTGAACCTTGGAGTTACTGTTATCAAGTTCAAGATTATACTACTACTCAGTTGCACCTGATTTCAGAAAATATTACATACCTACACATACCAGATCAATGAGCCCAAAGTGAAGCAACATAAAAGTCGTCAATTGTGGACTTTCATATCTTAGGAGATTTCAGTCTGGGGTCAGAATAAATAAGATCTGTATATCTAAGTACTTTCGTGAGAATGACAGTGTTCAGTTTTCTAACAGCTTTATGGAGCAGTAGTTGTTCCAAGTAATATCGAGCTTCAATTAATTACTTTAGTTAATTAGCTTTCATAGTATAATAGCTGTTAGTTCTAAGTCTTAATTTATGGTATTGTCAGCCGTTATTTAGTTAATTGGGCTGTTAATGTGCCGTTTAACTGATGAGCGTTGTTACATTTACAAGGACATTTAACAGTTAAACCATAAATACCGATTAACCGCTATGCAGTACAATGCTGTGAAAACAAATTATAATAAAATTATTTGATAGTTCAGTAGCTTAGTCGCTGATTTATAATCTGATGGGAGACGGCTGGATTCCCTTTCTAGCAGTGAATTCTTGGCTTTAAATTCTTACGTAAAAAAATTAACGTCCAATCTTAGTTTTAAATTCCTATAATATACTATGATATTTTAAAAAAACGCTTCGTTTTTCTTTCAACAATTAAACAAATTTTTGATCAATTAAGAACCGAACTTAAAGGCCTTAGTATAAAAGCTAAATACCTTTACGCCTTTGCGTAAATGTCGTCTGAATACAGAAAAAATGCTTATTTCCATATTAAGTAATATGAAATGATATGCTAATGTTTTGCATTCATGTATAGTGTAATTAATAGTGGTTAGTTTACTGTATATCCTGTTATTATCTATTTATAAATTAAAAATACTCTTTCATCCGGTTTCATCTAGGATCCGACCAATTTATCATTTAATTAACAAAGATTCAACATGTCGATGTTGTTATCGATACATTGTAATTAGTTTCCTGTGTACCTGAATTAACTTTATCGATATTTAGCTTTCACGTCACTATCGCAGCTCCACTAGATTTGTATGAGAGAGTGCGACGGTCGATAAAAGTGATTTATTACAGCAGGACTTGCGTGGTAATGGTGGCACTATACTTCGGCAACCAATTGAAGTGGAGTAAGGAACTAACTGCGTCTCCTTACTGTTTTATAGTGTACTATAACACTTAAATGGTGGAATGATTCCTGATCGTTTATGCAGAAAATTGCAGTGAATATGTTTTTCTATTTGCTTTTACAATTGAAATTCCAACTTATTTTTATTTTTCCTTAATAAATAAATAGATTATTGAATATTTAATTCTTTAAACTTAATTAAAGATAGAAATGCATCAAACTACATATTTTACTCTGCGTACTATCAGATTTATGATTTTTTAATTGAAGGAAACAATTTCCGAATAACGTGTAAAGACTACATATTCAATCTCTTTCTATCCAAGCACTATTGATAGTGGTACACGAAATATTACTTAATACTGGTATTAGGAGTTCAATGCCCGTACGACACTTGAAGTCTAAAATATCACGTATCGACTGTATAGTGAAGGAAACCGAGCTACGTTTTCAAATGTGATATCATTAATTCACTTCAGTTCAAGCCCCTAACATCGACAGGTTTAATCGCTACCTTTACTAATTTATATGCTAGAGGTCCGCCTCCGCTCCCCGCGCCCCTGTAAGGTAGTTTTTACTTACCTTTATTTATACAACCCCTAGAAATTTAGCTCTACGGAAAAATAAATAACTTCGTAAAATTTGTGGAGTATGGATTACAATAGGTTTGAATCGTTTTATATTTGGACTCTGAAAACAAATACCGATAGCTGTTTGCTTATCCGAAATAGGTTAACACTCGTGAGGTTATTTTTAATTTTTTCTTCTTCTGTTAAAATTAAAAATCACATTTAATAATAATAAGTTCGAATTATGATACATAATTTATCATAAATAATTTGGAGTTTGTGATGTACCTATATTGAGAAATATTATGTCATTCATACCAATTAACCTTAGGCAATTGAACAATTGCACGTTTTTACAACGCTCTATCATATATTATAATTATTAGAATCGGGTTGGATTGGACAAAACTGCGTAGTACTAGATACATCTTGCACATTACGTCAGCTTTTAGTAACAAGGAATGGTAAATTAAAAAATATACAAGAACCTGATTGACTGTACAGCCGGACTATTCTACACATAAATCTGTTTGTATTTGAGACTGCGTTGGTTTCTTATTTCAAACAAGCATTACATTGTCATTGGCAGTGGAATCACCTTTTATGGCTGTTCTTTTCAATGTATATCATGTGCACACTACTATGTATTGTTAGTCTGTAATGTTACGTGATACATATAGAACGCAATGAAAGTTTATGTAAACATTCCTCATCTTGTTATCTTTGACTGGTCACAACTCGTTAAATTTAATTGCATACAGAATCAATTGTTGCCGCGGCGTGTACATTAAATCTGATATTTATGTGTCAAGTAATTGTCATTCGCACGCCGCTATTGTTGCTTTGTTGAAATAATGTTAGTATAAGCCACGAATAGACGTAAGTTTTGCCCTATCATTTGTTACAATTGATTCACTGACGAAATTTTCTGTATAACAGATTTAAACTATATCTGCGATGAAGGGCCTTTGTTAAATGTTATATGATAATAGATGGAATCCTTTTTTATTTCTTAAAGGGCTTCTCCCTCCCTTCATACTTCCTCTCTTACCTTTACTGTTATAAGACATTAATAATGAAATCTAATTTTACACGATGTATTGAAATTCAGTTAGAATTTAAAATATAATACCTCTTCCTAATATCAGTACCAAATAAGTTACCTAGCCAACCGACGGCACAGTATTTAGTGCTTTAATTAATTCCAATGACAGTGCAAGTAGAAAGTAGTTATTCTGAGGCGATAACACTTGGCCGCAGGAATCCATCGGTCCCACTCGTCCACAAATCAATCCAACTTTAATTGAGCCCTGTCGCGGTTCGTTGTGTGCCTAGCGGCGTGCCAATCGCCATTGTCGGCGTCGACTTATGAAAGCCTAGTAACGGACACAGTAGCCGGCCATTAGAATAATACAACCCATTTTCGTATCATACGATACAAGGCCGGGGAAACGGTAAGAAAATCAATGTTGGAAACTAGTTCGGTAAGTTTACACTGGTTCCTAAGCAAGGGTTGACACAAACAAAAAATATATATTTTTTATGAAACGTTGACATATCTTTAGCACGGCTTTTAGTATTAGTTAGTTGTTGGGAGTTAACAATCACAACTACGTTTTAATTACTATGCATTGTTTTGGTTGAAAAAAATTTTTTATGCAGACATTCCTATAGACACCAGAGGCTTATCACAGTTAGGAATTCAAAATTTAAATGTAGAGGAGACACACTCGTCTAAATAAATGTTCATGGAGATAATTTAAGTATTTACTAGCCCTATGCAACTCGAAAGAGAAACGATATACCAAAATAGTCTCGGCTACCCGTAGAAGGGTGAAAAAGCGATCTCATTTGCTTACATGTTAACACAGTGCCGCAGATATCTTGGAAACCTGTTCGGAGGCAAGGGCAGCTTGATCAATTGCAGAATACTACTGACATGTAATTGTATTCATTACGTTCTTAGAAATGTCACAGATGCTGTCATTATCCAAAGGTTTAGCCAAGTTGACGCTAAGAGATGTGCGGCAAATGATTGCTTTAAAATAAATCCTTTATTATTTTCTTTAATACCATTTACTTCTTCCTATTCATGTAAATACATGTTATTTTTGTATAATGCAATTTCCAACGCTGTCTTTCAGTCACACCTACCATATTTCTAAACTAAATCTGTTTAAAGTACCAGATAATTCATCGAAGCACCATTGTTTTGTTCCCATTGAAGCATTGTCGTGACAATTCTCTATGAAAGCCGCCGTCCATTCAGCTTCGTGGTCAGATTGTTACTTTGACGTCCAATAGACGAGGCTATTTATTCAAATGGACGGTCACATCTACATAGTTTAGAATCTCAACTCGTAACTAGGTCTCTTCTGAACTATAAGATACTTTACACGTTTCCGCACGTTAACTTATTTAAAATCATTTGTTAAGATCGTCTGAAAGTGTAATGCATTTCTCCGTTTCAGTTTCTTGGTTGTTTTTCCGTATTCAAAGGTTTTGACTCAATTCTCTTTGACTTTTTTTTAAAAAGGAAGTTAAATTATTTTACGATATTATTCTGTATTCATGCTAATTTTTCGACTGCAATTTGTCTCAGGAACGAGTAGGGTCTGCGTGGACAGAGTTTATGGTCCGACCTCGTACTGAGACTTTGCGGCAAAGGAACAGTTAGGGTATTACCGTGTGATCCCGGAATTTTGCATGAATGAGCAAGTTTTTGGACATAGTTTTGTTAACAGCTCTTCATTGTTTGTGCTATGTTCCGCATAAATTTATGTTTGTGTGCAGTAATTTGTATTTAGTTGTAATATAATAAAATTCTATAATACGTAGCATCGTTATAAATCTAATTCATATAATCTTTTTAACTTATTTTTTTACTTTCAACACTACTGAGATATACAAGTTAACATAAAATAAAATGAAGCAGCATTTCATACACTTTATCGTTTGTTCTCAAGCGAGTTGGAGCACGAGTTAATAAACTGAGTTCCTCCGTTGGAAAAATCTTTGTTCGGTGTAGTAGTTGGATAATTTTATCCATTCCACTCATACGTTCGACGATAACCCGCCGAGTTGGGACGCTAGCCGCAGATCTCGCTCCCTGTACTATGATAAACGACACACTCCACGACAGTTGCACCCGACTCCTTGTAAGGCTACGTGCACAAAGAGTGTCGTTTCAGACTAACGATAATATAATTTTCGTACTGTATATGGATTTTAGATAGTGTTAGGAACTAAATTAAAACTGCACGTCTGTGTTCCCCGTGAGAGTAAGCACAGGTGCACCTAGTGCACCCATATTTCGCCGTATCTTTTTCTATCCTATGATGTAATTTGTGCTAATGATAAAATGCAGAAATGTTTATATTTGGTTACTAAATAGTGTTGCAATTAGCGTTTAACAGTCTCGTAGGAGTTTACTGACGTTGTAAGAAAGAAAGAATGTCATCTATATGGTAATCAGCTATTAAGAGAGATTGCCAGTAGACATGAGAATGATATTTCTTGTTTGGATTAAATAATGTGCGCGAACCCTTACCCCGTTCTTCGGATCGTCTCACTGTGATACAGTTTGATTTACGCTGCCTGACTGCACCTTTTTTTTCTTTGATGTCACCTTCGTCATCGTAGTGATTAAGACCCTTCCACATTTTCTTTTTGTTACCGAATTCCTTAGTAATTAATTACTTAGTGGATCCTATTTTATCTTCGACACATTTTTTTCTAGTTTTGGAAGCATCAATCATAGTTAAAAGTAAGAAAAATAATTGTTTGTGACGAAACATAGAAGAAAAATAATATACATACATACAAGAAAAAGCTATTATTCAGTAACACATGTCGATAATAGTATTAATGAGAATTTATTTTCTATATAAATCATCACATAAATGTATTTTTATACCGCCGTTATATATACATATGTTGTTTGTTAATTATAATTGGTACAATATAGTTTATAAAGTATTCAACATCTGTCTTTGATGCCATCCGCCGCTGCTACTTAACTTGTGTCTCACTCAAATAAGACTATAAACAAGGGCCATAAACAACAGAACACATTTATGTCAAAAGGCATTATAGCCTGTTGACGCTCAAGAGCGATAAATTTATATCATTACTTTCTGCAGAAGTTTGTTATGAAAATGGTATCTCTTTTGTAGTATACTTATTATGTAATTTAACATCATTACGTTTTTGAATCAGTATAACACGAGAGGTGGATTACAGTGGAAATTTCCGAATTTGATTTTATATTGCTAAAACTAATTTGTTAAAGATCCAATTTGAAGTTAAAACCCTACATACAAAACTGCATACATTACAAAACCATTTAAAACTTGTATGTATTAAAGTTATGGTCCCTTTTGTGGTTAAACTAAATGCGAATGGTGTAAAATATGTTTTTGTGAGTTTTATGTTACAAAAAACACTACTTTCATTTCAGCCGCGTTTATGAACCGGATGTATTTTGAGAAACAGAGAAAGCAATTCAATTTTTGATATGTAAATACATAAAGGTAAGTGATATAGCTTAAGAAATCTGTATTGAGCAAAGAAATCTAAAGTTCAGCTGGCAATAATTTTCTAATTTCGAATAAATCACGTACGAAATTCTATTGTACACAAATAAGTGTGAATATATTCTAGGACATTTTTACTAATACACACAAGACAGAAGTTAGAATGAAATTATTATTACAATATTAAGATTTTTAACGGACCCGATAAAGATGTTCAACGATCATGTTTGCGTTGCGCGGGAAATCTGACAGGTGTCACCTGTCATGTATTTGATATGGCGTCGATGGCGCGGCATCATGCCGATATTGTTATTTCTGTTAGGATACAAGCAATATATAGAAATCAATACATTAAAGAAAATGGTAAAATTTTCGATATTAACGAAATGAAATAATGAAAGACTATATTTTGTAATGAATTATTTTAGTCTTTTTCTATTGCCTGATTATTTCTGAAGGTTTGCTACCAACATCGCAAATGTGTCCGTAGTCCGTGTAATCATGTGTGTAATCGTGTGTCAAACAAATCTTCAGATAGCTTATAATGTGATTTGGGGCGTAGACGTGGTAACTTTGATTATAAGTTTAGGTATTCATCTTATCGTAATCATGATATTGTCACTTTCTAGTCTTTTTTATTGTTTCCATCTTATGTGGGGTTGCAGTAAAGTCGTTCACTGTTCGGCACAGAGTACACACGCGTTAGCTAGCAATGTCGTGCACTCGTTTGAGTACAGATAACGTGGAGTGGTGAGACAAGCTGTGTGTTTGCTAGTACCCGCTGCTAAGTGATAAAAGTTTGATAACCTCTAGTCAAGTTACCAGGTCTATATTAACATAGAAATGTTCATATTTTATAATTTGGTTAAATTTAATGAGATTAATAATTTCTTTCTAACGATGGATAATTCAAGTACAACAATTTACTTCATTTTGATATTGGCTATTGATTGGTTTACATTCCAAAAGTTTTCTAGCTAAATAAAGTTAGGTAGATAGAGATTACAGATTTTCATTTGGTGCGATCCTGACACATTTCTCTGTTTCTACATCCATACATTTACGCATACATGCTAGTTGCATATGGGTACTTCTTATATTGCCTTACTTTGTTGTACTTGTATGTTATAATCTGATCGATAAATCCCCCTGGACCGTAACCTGCCCACATTGCCACTTTTGCAATAACATACAATCGTCTAAAATGCTCTTTAATATAGATTGTTCTGAAACTTAATTACAAAGAAACATCAGACATACAATGGCCTAACTAGATGTGTCAAATATAATTCATTAATCAAGACGCGACCATCGTGTTCGCAAGCATGAAATTTGCTGAATGTAAATTAGCATGTTCTATGAACGTTCAGTAGGTAAATGACATTGCGCTGCGGCCGGCTTCTCACTCGAGACGCTGTTGAAGCACTGCTGGCTATTTATTATGTAAATGAATGTCTGAATCTAGTGTTCTAGAATTAACTTAATTATTACATCGACCATTGCTTTTTGTTCTTTTTTGCTTTAAAATTGTGTTATGGAAACTGTGCTCAATATTTTATTGTCATGAATTACGCTAGGTTTTTTCTTACAATTTTAAGGCATTTTAGTATACTGGAAAATTTATATCTAGAATGAATGCAAACTAATTTTTTGTATTATTAATATAGTGAGCAAACATATCCCTTCTTAAATGGTATATTTTCACGTACCAATCATAACGTTGATGTACACAAAGTATACCTTCCGCGAAAATGGCATTACATTAAAATGTATCTTACTAACGTTTCGGAAGAAGACATCTGCAAAGACGTTCCGAACCTGTCGTACAAGAAAAATTGTAAACACCTGTACCACACTTACGGGATATAGGGGGATGAAGTGCTTTCATTTCGTGCGTCTGAAGTTCACGTGTCGGCTCGTTAGTTATGTCTGCCCGCTGTGGTGAGGGGACACGAATTCGGAGACACCACAATTGTTTGGAGATTTTTGTACCGCAAACTTGAAGTGGTTAGGGACAGGCAATTTATTATGGAGGTTTTTTTTAACAAGCAATAAATTGCTGTTTAATTTTTTAATTGAATCAATATTAAGAATAAATACTTATTAAAAGGACGGATGCTCTATAACTTTGTTAATTCGTTTAGATTTAGGGACGGATTTAAAGGTCCCATCCCGAGCCATTTCCACTACACGATGTGTGGCAATCCGTTACTCGTTACTCATGCTTCCTTCTGGTCTAAATCAATATCATAAGCTTATAATTTACATATTGATTATTTATACTATACAAATGAAAAAAAAAATCAGAGTTTTACTTGCCAGATTGCACCTAAAATTTGAAAGTGAAAAATGTGTCTATTTGACAAGAGGATGATTCAAAACGTAATTTGCGAGACGTGTGTTTGCCTCCCCTACCGCAAGAGAGCGCGCCGGGAGCGACGTCAGTGCACTTGATGTGATGTATTGCCGGGGACGACTGACTCGTCAGGCCTTTGAGTCCTCCCTTCGCTAAGTAGTTGATTCTTATTGTCATTTATTTCTCCCTTTTAAACGTCTCCTTCGAAGCGTGTTTGTTTTGCGCTAGTTTTTTTTGTCGGTGTTGAAGTGAAAAGCAATTTGTTACTCGCTTTTAAGCCTATATACAGCTCTTTACCATTTACTCTTTGTAATGTACAATATAATTGTATGCCGATAAAAAAGTAGTGGATATGTATGACCGAATAAATGAGTCTGTCATCTAATCTTTCAAATAAAATCTTTCAAATACAGAAAAGAAAATGTCTCAATTTGAACTGATACTTATCAAACACAGAAGCAATTATAGATAGATTCACCCACAAATTATATATAAATTCTGCTTTGCAAAATGATCGTTAAATGAAGTAAAATTCTTTCCACAGCTAACAATATCAAAAGTTGGAAGCTCAAGCTGAATTAATCAAGCACGTTAGAGCATTATTGACTTTAATAATGATTGGGACTGATGAAATTCTAGCACTTAGCGTTTCCTTCGAGCCCGCCATAATCTTCTCGGCGGGAATAATTCCGCTCGTTTCGTCTCGGATATTGAATTTCGTTGCCGACTCACTCGACTTATACAAATTTGGTATTTGTAATAAATTTTTATTTGGCCACTCCGCTTTCAATTTTTTTTTCACTGTTAACCTCATTAGGATTAACGAAGGTGCAGATGATATTTGCGTGTTCATGGAAATTTGTTCAAATATAAACTGTGATATGAAAAATAGCATTATGTTTCTCTGGAATATGGACGACGGAGGCATCGTGTATGTGGGGGAGAACGGGGTAGAACTTTAATAATTTTAAAGTCTTTCGTCACTTATTACCATTATTACCACGATTTCACATAACGGCGTATTTACAAGGCAAGTGTTTTTGGAGAAGAAAGAATAGAGCAACGTGAATAAAAAAGCTCCACCTCCCCGTCTCTCTCAAATTCTAGTAAGGTACCTGCAACTTCTATGCTTGCTTACGAAACCTGAAAGATATGAATTAATTGGTAAGTTACAATAAATAAAAATGTCGCTGCGAAAAATTTCATGTACAGGTTACCCCGCTCTGAAATATAATTAATGAATGATTATTCATTTATGACATGCAATTAATAGTTTCATCCAGTGTTATATACAGCCTGCAAGACCGCTAATTAACACATCCTCGGAGTAATTACTTAACCGCGTTCTCTTTACCTTTTCCAGTAGCATTTACTTCACTAGTTTTGTGGTCAGCTTTCGACTTTACCTAACTTTATAACATATAATTTTAACCTACGTAAAATAATCACGATTTATCTTACCCATAAATTCTATTTTTATAATAACTTATACACGTTTCATGTACATAATATGTTGTTATAAATATAAGTCGTATTTGACGTATTCGTTAGTTTATAGTTTTAGTACTAAAAAGATTTGCTCATTGACATTGCTTAAACAATTTGATGTTAAGGGTATGTAGCGTTGTTGTCTTTTTTTTTTTCAATGTACTTATTTTACTTACTATGATAATTTTAACAAAGAGGTTGTAAACTATTTCAATTATGAAACATATCTCACGCCTGTATTCCCCGGAGGGGTAGGCAGAGGTGCAACTTAGTGCACCCACATTTCGCCATATGTTTTTCCGTCCCATAATGTGATATGGGGCGAACCTATCGTCATATCGGGCACAAATGAGGTATGTATATTTATAGTTGGAATGACATAAATAGGTTTTACACTAGAATTTCAATTAATGTTAAGTGTACGACTTTGAAGATACAGAATTAACATAAAACCCTTAATGGGTGTTGTTTGTACATGAATCAATTTCACGGGCGTTTCATTCTGAAGTGAGATCGACGGATAACTCGAAAGCAGTACCACAGTTTAATTGAAATCGGGCACTTGGACAGCACCAAGGATATTTATTACTTAGGAAAGTGTTATACTAAATAACTCTCAGATTTAACGACGTTCTCGCTTACAGAACTTACAAGGGATTTTAATATTTATGTTTATTGCTGAAAATTTATGCTGTGAAAAATATTAAATCTGTACTTTGTAATTGATATATGATTAAATAATTGAAATATAAAGATTAGGTAGTTAAGTGATTTAAAATACTACTTGAAACAAAATTTCAAAAGCGCAGTTTCCTTGGCCTGTAGTGGAATATGAAAGGCTTTTCAATCCGTATTCATTTTACCTCCAGTTACGTCCTCAATTAGATCTCGATGTGGAGCGCGATGGCTGTTCCCTCTCAAAACAAAGGGTATTGTTGGCCCGCTGGCTGCGTTTTATATTAGTCGCTCGGACGAGTCCCATTTGGTGCACACGCTCTATTATCGAAAAGTTTTTTAAAATTAGTGACGAGTTTGTGTTTTTGTGCCCTATTATTATTTTAGTATCTCTTCTACACTTGTATTATTTATAATTTACATATACGATAAATCTTTGCTACACTCGACTTACTTGTTGAATATGATAGTTAACGAATTTTGGAGAAACTACAAAATTTTTATTCTATATATTCGTCTTTCTTAGATAAAAATTGTTGTCTCGGAAAACTTCGAAAGCAATGTGTTTAGTTAAATGTATGATCCTTAGTCTAAAATAAATAGACGATACTTAGCAATGGCTTAGCCAAAGCAAGTGCTAGTATAAGTCCCGTTACAAAAACTTTAGCGTGTTTTTAAGTGAAACACGTATAACTAAAGCATATTTAACGCCATGTAACGAGACATAAAACACTTCCCGTCTTGTTATCCTGATGTAGCTCTGAAGGGAAAATATTACCTTTCTACTTTCACACAAAAGATCCCAGTTTTTTTGTTTGAAAGAACACGAGGGAAACACTCGCACTTGCCGGCGCGCGGGAACCGGTGCTCAGCTCGCGACTGACGACTCTACTTGCAGATTAAATGAGTTTTTCATACTTACATTTGAATTTATGCACATTTTAAATCATTCGTTGTGACTTAATTTAATTGTAAATTGTCTTTGATTGTGTCTTTGTCTATTATTGAAAATAATAAACTAATTAAATACAGAAAACAAACTTAATACAATCTAACTTTACTTGATAAAATTTATTAATTTGATGTTTGAGTGAATTCGAATATACCTCTTATATTAAATTACTTTATTTTTCTTAGTTTGGTTGCAATGTTTGTTCCTTACTCATGTCCAAGTCGCCGGTTGGACTTTAACAATAGTTATTCAGTTACATTTCCTTTTGGCGGCGATCGCTGAAATTTATGTGTCTTAGGCCGCCCTCCCCACTTCCACCACGTAAATCATTTTCACATCGCAGCGCAATCCGCAAATGTCCATTGCCAATTTTGTCCGCAGAGAATAAAGAAAGACGCACCATTTTTTAATTATTGTTTTTGAGTTAAAATCGAAATTGAAGCAAATTAAACATTCGTCGCTGTGCAATTTTCATTTCATAAATATTAAAATTCTTTTCATTAAGTCATCAATGATTATCTCCACTTCGAGAGCAACGGAACTAATTTCCTATAACTAAATTTTTCAGTAAACATGACTGTGATACTTGTGCCTACATATAAGATACATATAGGTGTGTTCCGTTAACGATTCATAAATAAATATATTTATGGGAAAAAAAATAACACTCAAGCAGAAAATTTCTTTGATAAACTTATATTCCACTAGAAAAAACTAGACTTCTCTTTCCAGCTTGAAAAGAGTCCAGCGCTGCAGGACTGTAAATTACATTTGTGCAATTTGTTACGTAGCTGAATACATTGTTTACGAATCGTTAGACGGAACGAGACTCCTTTCCAAAACTGCAGAATATTTTTTTACAATTACTCTTGAATAAAACTCGTATAACATTCAGCACTTTTTCTTGGCTTTAGCTAAGACCGTCTTTGTATTTATTTTGTGTATCATATAATTTCCAATTGTAATAAAATTTAGTTCATTTGCAAAAACATTGATACGTGTTCGTGTTTGATGAAAGGCGAATAACAAAATGGCCGCCTTTTGCGCGTTAAGCGGTCTCTTGGGAACGGCGTAAATTGCTATCAATTAACGGGACTCGATCACATCTGTGCCTTAAGCCTAAATTGATAATTCTTACTCGGCCTATTGTTGCCGCTTTCCATTTTAATTAAATATTTCTTTGGGAAAATTGAAATAAATCAAATTACATTGCGGATCTGTCGGTGGGCGGGTTCCTTTATACGATTCCGATATTCACTTGAATGGATTTGATAATCTAATTTAATTTTCTGTAATGTAAAGGTACACAATACTTTATATACTTTGAAGTGGTGTCCACCTATGTATATAAATAAGTCCCTTTAAGGCATCCCCTGCTGGCTTTGCTACTTCAACTATTCAAAAATTATATTATTTAATGTATTTTTATTTTAAGACTTCAAAGTACTGATAGAATTTCTGTAATAAGTTCACATTCTTAGAAGACTGTTCAGTCACTTATTTTACTTAATTAGTTTTACAATTTTCTTTTGCAATGTCTGCTTTTCCAAATTCGTTTATAACCAGATCTTTTAATATTTCACTTTCATGCAAACATAATGGGTTGTAAAGATTGACAGTAATTTGTACCTTTAAAACCTCAAGTACATGATATGTGTGTTAATTGAGATAAGATCTACTGACGACACTTAAAATTATCAGCGTTTATTTTGAAGACAGGCGTTGTAATAACATTTTAAAGTAATAATTTACCGTACTCGAATTCACTCGTCAAGTTAACACTTTCATGCCCGACAGTACATAGACATTGACCGTACAGCGGTACTCTCGCGTGCTGAAGTGCGAACGGGCACTTAGCGTTTCTAACGCTGTGACACTAATATATTGTAATTATCAATTTTCTGTTAAATTTGCACCTCACGGTTAATGCACGCGTTGCTTTGCAACAGTACTCTGTCTCTTTATGACAACGGAAATGCTTTTAAGACGTAGGTAATGGTGGATTTGTAATCTAACTGTTAAGTGCATGGGCATTTAAAAATAACTGTTGCATTGAGAAACAAGCAAATGTAAGAAAGTACTATGTTGCAGGACAATTTCAAAACGGTTAACCTAACTTAACCGTAAGTACATTATTCGGTATCTAAATTATCTTTCCCAGCGTAATTGCCTATTAATTGGTCTAGAAAAATATTGTATGCAACAAGATGTCGAGGGAGCGCTAACAACTGCTCGAGTACTATTTAACCTCTCAGGCGCTAAATGAAAAGCACCGACGAGCTTGATGCTTATTAATGTTTTTAATTCTCCCGTCGTTTTGCTGCCTCTTCTCTCTAAAGTGCGCAGGATGACTGTAACTAATATCGAGGCAGTTTTATATGATTACTAAAGGACCAATCAGAACTTTGTTTTGTATGAACGTTAGCTTCCTTGATATTAAAGGATTCTTTGTCATTATTAACATTGTACATAAATAATTTCATAATAAATCTTTCTATGTAACAAATATGTGAAACAATTAACCTTTAAATCCAAAGCACAATAAACAGAAATGCAGAGAAACACAACTCATATTAATTTCAATAAATTATCCGTACTATATTTTATTTTGAGTAATTCACTGACGTCCTTGCATATTTGCGCCCTCCACGAATGGGACCTACCGCATACGCGTTATACGTTCTACTTGCAGGCTGTTTACAATAAATCGCCAATAAAGGTGATTGGCGATTTATTGTCCAAATATCTTTTTATACTGTTTAATTTTGCCGGTGTAAAGATACATTTGTATGCGCCAATTCACGGATTATATAAAATAAAATATAATCATTCTTTAATTTATTTTGCTTCAGCTCTTAGTACAAAAATGTAATCACGTCTAGGTTAAGTTTTTATCGGTGTCGCTTGTCTAATATTACTGTGATGGTTTATTTAAGCTCTTCTAAAGTTATTACTTTCAATCCTTACTTCGGATATGGAAAAATTATTAAGTTTTGACATATCTTTACGAATCATTTTGAATAAAAAAACACTATTCGATCGCATATTTTTTGTGGCCTAGTGGCAACTACGCATGCTAAATACTCAAATAGATATGTAAATCTTACCTCTTTCGTATACTAGTTACTATCTCTCAATACATTGGGTTTTTGTATGGCGCTTAAGACAATATTGTGTAGATTCGCCTAAGATGCCATAACAAATTTAAGTTCAATAAACTGTCAAGGGTTTTGACACATTGAGAGGAATATTTGGAAATGATAAAATCATCTTATCATGAGCAGCATTTGGTCAGATATAAATATTTTCGGCAATGTTTTACGTCATTATACAAGAAATCAAAACATAGATATATAGATGGTATAGGAGGTTTCGAAATGCTTTATCGGAATACATTGTTACTAATATGTTAAACAATTATTGTATATTTACTTAAATTATATTTAACATACCTCAATGTAAAGTAATTTGAATGGTTGTTACTATTAATTAAAACTTTTAAATTTGTAATTTCGTAATTTATACTAATTCATTAATTAAAATACTGTGTGTAAACTTAAAATCCACATTTTTTTTATTCCATTTTTGTTTATTGTTGCTTCCATTTAGTGATAACTTATAAAATATCTTGCCTGAAATTTGTTTATTGGGTTTTTGAAAAGTGAACATGTTTGTGGTTTTGTTATTAGTATTTTTTTATCTGTATCTATAAATCGCTTTCATAAACACACAATTTTGAATTAACTTTTAATTCTAGTAACAATCAAACAAGAATCGAATATCGTCGAATTTAAAAATTACGCGACCCTTGTATAGCAATATATCAAGTCCTCGATCTGCGTAATTAGCTCGCTTCAATTAAGAGGTACAGCTTTAAGAGCTGATGCTTGGATTCCGTGTCGAAATCCGACCCGGTCTTACCTTATAAGTGAATGAAAGTTGATTCGCGCGCCAAACTTCCCTATACAACGGCTCGTGCTTGATGTTTCGGAATGACATAAATATTATATCGGCGTGAAAAGTGCCAAATACGTCGCTGATAAGCTGTTTGATTGAGATAAGATTGAAATACATTCGAAACTTCGTAATCCACGTATTTTGGATTTGGAAAGGAAACTAGAATTATGGCCTACAGAATAATTAACTGTATTAATGAAGGAGAATAATTATTAATTATTATTTTATTAAATACAGAATTAATAATTGAAATCAAGCTTTTTACGATCTGACAGTTTGGGGTTCGAGTTTCAGTTAGTTTGTATTAATATTTTTTTCTTTTCCAAATTCTCATATACTGTACTGTATAAATGTATGATCGTGATATAAGTAAATGAACACAATATCAATTTATAGTAACCTAAATAAATGGCCCTAAAGTCATCATCATTCGAATTTCCGCGTTGTCCGTCAGTATATTTACGACAATTACATAAAGCAAAGTAATTTTTTTAGTGTTTCGTCTAAAAAAAACACAAGTATTTAATTGCTTATGTTTACTTGTATTATATTAGTTGTAAGAATTTGCACCAAAAATGAAAATTTTAAACCTCTCAGCCGCATATTTAGACCAATATCAAAAAGGCATCGTGTTATATTAAATCGAATAACATACTAATTAGCGTACATTTGTCGTTAATGACAAAGTACACGGCACTAATGAGGTGCGCCGACAATGAAGCTACATGTATAAAAATCAATAACACCCTTGCGAGTGTTGCCAATAATTTTAATTAAGCGAATTTAATGAGGCCCAGTTATTAGCCACTTTCCAATTATCCGCTCGGTGGAAATATGCAGACGGGGCCAACTCGTTTACTTTCCCGACGCTTCACTGTTGCGATTTACTGCATATTTATTGAACCATATAAAATGTTTCAAAAATTGTTACCTACATTAAAAACAAATAAGCCTTCACAGTATCTTATTCCGTACGTTCTTCTACAGAAACATACAGACAAGTCTCAGTTATGATCCTATTTTTTATTTTTAAATATTACACAAAGTTCTTGTCTTACATTTCAAGTCTTCCATTAAATTATTTTATTCGAAAATTCATACAAAACACAATGACCAATCTAAAGAAAAATATAACGTTTCAAAGTAGGACAGAGAGTAAATCCTTAATTTACTTGGTAAGGCTCAAAAATCTTTATCTCGATCTGCGATATCACACATGTAATGAGACAAAAAATGTCTTATTATTTCAATGAAATATTGTGTTTTACGGATATTTTTAATGCAACAAGACCACCTGCTGTTAAGTGACGATAGCTACCTACAAACATTAAATCAAATCCTTATAAATTTATCGTTTATTGCCTACTAAGAACCTAAGATAAGACTTGTCAAAAAGCAAGTAGCCGCTCTATTCATCCGAGTGGGAACAAAGAAATGAAATGTAGCAAGTTGTCTAATAAATTAGTAATTAAGTTCAAAGCTATATAAAATACGAGCACCCCTACAATGTTTACTGAGATTGGTACTTCGTTTCTAATTTAAACGGAAGTGAACTATCTTGTTCTATTAAGCTGTGGGCAATGGACATAATAATTAGAAAATTTTAATGATATCTGTGGTACTTACGTACTTTCATTTCGTTTCTAAGGTTTAGTGTCCGAGAGCTTACCACACGTTTATGTAATACGATGATAAAAGTTTCTTCTATGTTGCTAGCTTGAAGTTTTTAATATTAATGTTAGTAACAATCTTTTGTAATTTTTTTTATTGCTTCTGAACTATTCGATGACATTTAACAGTTAATAAATATATAAGCTTTTGTTATATTAATAAAATTAAGTACCTGCATAATTTTACATCAATTTTGGTATTCCCAATCCATAGCAAGAATTATTTTACTTTTAAAATTAAGTTTATTCATAAAGTGATAACACTAAGAAATTTGGGCCAAAGCGAATCATTTCGTATCATTTATTAAGATAAGATATACTTATGGCTTTTACTTTGGAATTTTATTGATCGAAAACAACGGTGCGCGACGAGTTTTTTTTTCTTGTTAAGAGCTTGTACTAAATAAATTTGGTGCGTGTTTCGGTTATGACTCGTCGCTCTTTTGTTTTATTTAAACATCTATTTTTGAAGAGGATCAGTTTCCTGATTTAATTATTATAATTGAGGCGTCTTGGTAACGGTTGGGGTTCAGATGTGGGTCGACCGATAGGGCTGTCCCATTCGACGGTTGGATATCTGAACAATGTATATTGCAGTGACACTTTT
This sequence comes from Papilio aristodemus, assembly GCA_016277805.2. Classification (NCBI taxonomy): domain Eukaryota; kingdom Metazoa; phylum Arthropoda; class Insecta; order Lepidoptera; family Papilionidae; genus Papilio; species Papilio aristodemus. The sequence goes on along the minus strand of JAABKM020000002.1, from coordinate 1,683,971 downwards.
TTATATTTATAATCATTTTACTGCACATTTCAAATTCGACAATACACAGAATACTGTGACTTAAACTGCCGTGAGGACAAATTATTTAGCTACTATTAGTATCACCGTCTACAAAATCGAACATTTTTATATTTATTTTATGTTTATTGTCTACGTCGATGTATGATCGATTATTATTAAATATAATAAAAAATATGTAACTTAGTTAAATTATTAAACATTGTATTGTATAATAATTACCATAACAACATTGAAACACAAAGTGGTTAAAAATGAATATTGATGCTCTCTCTTTTATAGCGCAGAAGCGTATAAAAATAAAACGTAGTGCTCCAGTGCACTGAACGCATTGTTCGTCATCGAAATTAAACGAAACCGATTGAATACTCAATACTTTGTATTGCATTGCTTATCAAAAGTATTTTATTTGCCACTTTTTACATTTCGGTGGATATTTGCCGTGAGCTTTAATCTCATTAAATACTTGAAACCTATATGAACTTGAACCGAAATACTAAATACTTGAAACCTTGAAATATAATTAATTCGGGTATAAAGTGCCGATCAATGAAATTCTCGAAAAATGTATTATCTATACATAAATATAAAAATCTGTGGTAGGCAGACATGGGATTGAGTTGTTATTAAACCGTAAAGGTAAATCAATTATATAAATCGTTTCATAAATTCATTAAAATAATATTTACAGTTATTGCAAGACATTGCCACTGCATTAAAGAAAGCTATCCAATTGAGTGTCGAACACGCGTGTTGTAATTGTGAAGTCAGTCACGTCACTGCTATTGGAATGTAGACACAATTAGCCATTACCAATCGGTTGATGCTCCCGCCGTTATCTACCCAAAAAACTACCTCGTGTTAGACACAAAACGGTCTAAGGCTGACCACACACCAGTTCTTTCTATAGCCTATATTTAATGTATGGTCATGTAATTATTGAGTGTAAGATTGTGTCTAAAATGACTTTAATTGGCATGTGCGTTTTAAAAAAAGTGATTTAACTTCTTATTCTCTTTGTTCTTCAGAAGAGTTCTCTGCTGCTTTCCATTAAAATATATTGAATTAGCAACGCTGGGTATTTGTATTTCTCATATACAACAGATACCGCGGATGGAGTTTCAGTATTTGATTTATTACTACTTAGCTCATAATCAGTTGATCGACGTTAGGTGTTATGTTATGGCGAAACTAATGTTCAAAATTGCGTTTTTTTTTAAAATTATAACTATATGTTATGGTAATGTTTTATTTTTGTTACGATTGTATTAAATGTTTGTCCGCAGTGTATACGTAACCTAAAGTCGCCGAATTCGCTTCAATAGAGATTTGTTAGCACAATGAACGGCTAATTCAAGCGGGCCGCGTGTTACCGCGCAAACGTCTGACAGCTGAATGGTCTCAAATGAAAATAGTGACCGTTGCGTCAGAGAAGCGGGAAATTGCCAGAGTTAATGAGGTATGGGGATGCGAGGAGGGAATTATGCGGACCGCGTAATCAATGGACACAATTTACGAGACATTGGCGTCACTACCATATTTGGGGTTTATTCACATATTATTTTACGACAGAATATATCACGTTTTGAGGATATCCACTCCGGACTCATCGGATTAATTGACTAAAATAAGTAATTACTAAACTCTTTGCAATGGATATATTGTCTTAGAAATTTCAGTATCAATATTGTTCATATCCATATTTCGTTGTTTTAAACCGCTAAACTCAATTGAACAGTAATATTTCCAGGTAAAGCAAGATTAAGCCGGTAGTCTTTAAAGAGAAAATCTCTAACATAACGGCATACATTCATCCTCTTTCTAGGACGGAATGCCACGTCCCCGATATAGAACTTATTACCATATTCCATGAAGTTTAGTCCGCATTACGCGGGCACTCTACATCTTAATGAAAGTTTACTTAGCGCTCGTAAGATAAAAGGACTTTAATTATATTCTAAGAATATTATTATAAAGAGACGATGAAATTATTTTAAGACAAAAATTCTGTAACATTTTAAACGATCGCGTTTTTCGTTAAATTAATGTTTTAAACAAATTAATTTTTAATTTTCAATACAAAAATTTTCGATAATTATAACAATATCCTTCCTCTTTCAATGTTAGATTCTAAATGAGGAGAGATATGATCACATTATTATATATACACGGAGTGAGTTTAAATTATGTTTTTCTTCGCTTCATACTTTACACATTACATTTAAGGTAGCGAAAATCACACTCTGGCGTGTTGCACACTAGGTATAGCGGGGTAATGTGTAGACCAGTGTGGTCACAAATTACCCTCGAATCGATGTATAAATTCTAATTTATGAAATACCGGTGACCACACCGTGGACTGCCGCGAATAAAATCATTCGAATTTCTCTTCCTAAAAGTTTATTAGACGAAATTGTTTGACGACTCCAAATAAATTCTAGGCAAATTTATACTTTTTTTTTTACTAAAATATTAAGGAGATGATGTCAAAAGGATATCAGTTATAACTGTCTATACTTCTGGTTTCTACCAGAATATTTATATAATATCTAAGAATATTTTCTCGTATGTTCTCCTAGTCGATGAAGTAGGGCTCTCTAAAGCAAGTGAAAAGGCTTCGCCGCCATATTGCCTACGCTTCTCTACGTCGTATGCGCGTCACCTGCGACATCGGCCCGTATTGAGGTTGAGTGTCAAACCTATTCTTGGAATAAAGAAGAGCACTCTTTGGTGTAAATGCAATCTATTGTGTTGTAAGAAACACTACGAGTCATTCGTTTACATACTACTCGTATTTTATATCTTTGTTTACTAAATCATATTGAAGGAGAAAGTATTTTAATTAACTTACTTACGCCCGTGATTCTCGTAGGGATAGGGTTATAATATCATTAATGATGACGTACAGAGAACAATCCGATTTTGATGGTTAAAGCTACGATTTAACAGATTTAATTATCTTGATACTGAATTCTATGTACGTTTCTCGGTTTGTATGTTTTTTTTTTAAAAAAAGAAAACAAAATATTACGCAAAGAGACAATTTTCCCAACGTATTGTTTACATTATCAAGTCTCGTATACATTATCGCGCTGCGATCTCTATTGAGGTCGGAGGTAACTAAGCTCTGGTACGGAGGCCTGAAGGTGGGCCACGTCCTATTTGCATTACAAAGAGCTCGCCTGAAAATTAACTACACGCATTGGGTCTTTGTACAGTCGCGAACTAAAGTTCTTCAGCGATTTTAAATGAAATTGATAGACTTTACATAGATATTGTGTATTCCAAACTTGTGTGTTTTTGTGTATTAATTTTAATTAAATCCCAATAGTAATAGAGATGTAATTAACATTTAAGCATTATAAGGTTTAAATATTGAACGTTTTGTTTAAATACTAAAGTAGTACTATAATATGGATTTTATTTTTGATTTTGGATACTTCAATTATGGTATCCTTAAGATCGGCTCAAAGTTAATATAAAGCAAATTGTCTACTGCCTACAATATGTACACTGCTACTAAGCCTAAATGTAGTTGTTTTGATCCTGTGTACAATGCATGCCTTTTTCTTTTTAGCCTCCGATTTAAAATCTTATCGTGTTTATCAAACTTTGTAAAAAATAAAAAATATAATTGTATAACCGCTATAAACACTGACAATGATGGCGTACACAAAATTATTAACACACCTGTGTCTAAATTAATGAATTAATTTTCTATTTACATTCTACGACTCGCCCGTTAGACCTAGGGTTGGCCCCTGCAACTTAACGCAGACGTTAATCAAGGGCGAAATTAGGGATGTATTATTAAAAGACGCGGCGCGAAGTTTCCGCACCCCTGTGCTGTAGGGGTGTTACTTAGTTATCGCCGAGTCGGCCGACGGATTACGTTAAAGAGATGAAAGGTGTTTTTACAGGCATGAATTTTAAATTGCATTTGCGGTACGCCGCCTCTAACGCCTCCAGTTTGTTTTGGCGTAAACAAGTTTTGTTAGAAGATTTTTTTTTAACACTGTTCATATTTTCATCGTTGTAAGCCTTTGGTGATACTTCATACATTTTTTTATAGTTTTTGATATTGAATTTCAATCATCTAATACCGTTTATAGAGTGATGGCATATCACTGGACATGTAAGATTGTATAGTTATTATTTAATGAGTTACAAGTCTGTATTCATTTACATATTCATTTTATAACTGGCGCGTATGTCTGTCCGTCTGATAGCGACAAAAATACACAAACGTATTGATAATTAAAACCGTAGATTAGTAATTGAGGTATCAATATTGAGGCTCTAACAATAAAGCAATCCGCAAGCGGTAGGTGTATCAGGATTATACCGATGCCAACTAATTCGCCCGCTTCCGACACTGGCTCCGAGCCAAGGTCAATAAACCCTTTTGTGTACGCAGAGAACATACGCGCATACCTCCGACACCATATATTACCCTTTCGCTACCGCAATACACGTGCCCGAGAAATCGGAACAATTCAATTCCAATCTAAATGCTTCACAGTTACGATTCAATTTACAATTTTATTGAAAAAGCGTATGTAAATAAAGAGGGATGTATCCTAAACAAATACACTGGGTGTCGCGGATGCTGACTGAGACAAAACCGCCGGTATTAAATGGTCCTCGCGTTTAGTCGCTGCATTGTTTTTTGTCGATGGAAAAAAGAATGAAATTTAACACGGCAATGGTTCTAGTTAAATTGGTTGTTAAAACGAAGGTTTAGGTTTAAATATGGCTTTTCGCTTCCCCATGTTTTCGGTTGGTATGTTTGTGAACGAAAAATTTTTTATCGTCACAATTCAATTACTTTGAAGTAATTATAAATCGAATAAGTTAATTATTATTACATACGGTCAAATGTATTATAAATGTCTTGTAATCTAATTATCTTATAGCAAAAGATTGATAAAATTTAATAAAATCTATATAATATGATCTCGAACCGACGCATGTGTCTGCAAAATATTTATAGTATTTCTAAGGTACACTATGTCTAGATTTTAATGACCACAGAAGTGATTCGTTGTGACCTAACGGCGATGTAAAGGAATTTAATATCTTTCATAGCTCGATACCGTGCGGCGCGCATTGATAAAAAGCAAATAAGCAACCTGCATACAATATTTATAGCTTATGCTATGCATTCCGGAACCAAAGTCAACTCTATAAAGTTTTCCTGCCTTCAAGTCACGCAATCTAGAACCATTCGCCTTTGTAACAAAGTTCCTACAGTAGGCGGAAAAAATGTTTGCAACGCCGCTTTGCCGGTGGAGTATAAAGGCGGCCATTCATGTCCCGTGAAAGCCTGTCGCATAGTCAAGTGCGGCACAGACGCCGTAAAAATGATTTATATCGGTAAGATGTCCTATCGGGTTATGTCGAACTTTCGAAGGTGGATCGTGTTTTAAGATAAAGGACATGTCGATTATTGAACGCGGGTTGTTTTTTCTGTCGGAGTTTTTGTTTACATGTGTTTGTTTTTTTGTTTCCCTCGATGTTTGTACAAAACATTTAATATTGTAATGATCGGAAGATGTTCAAGCCAAGCGAACTGTTTCAAAACTGTCATTTAAATACTATTCACTTAATAAAGAATGGAATAGTAGTTTCACTACAAAATCCATTAAATTTAAATGACATAGATAGTGACATAGCAAAGAGTAGGCATAAATAAGTGAAAATAGATTCATTGCCTTCTTATAAGTTACCTATTAAGTTCTTATTAGTTTTAAAACTACGTACATTACCCATTGAATAGTCCTTACTCAGAGTACCGTTCATTCTTTGCGTCCTTGATATGTGTGAATGGATACGGTAGGACATTAAATTCAGATTTAGTTTTACGGTTTTGTATAAGTTTGAGAATTTTTTTGAAATGTAAGAAGCCTTTAAAACTGGACTTGTGGGTTAAGGACAACGGATAAAATTGCATTTAATATTTAAGCATAATGTTATTGTTATTGTGCAGTACTTAACGATAACAAGCAATTACAAAGAATATTAAATGTCAAACGCAGCAAGTATATACATATCTCAAGGCAATCACGTACTATGGAAGCGATTGTAAAAGATTAACTCAATTGTCTGCGGTGATCTTATTACGATGTTAAAGTCAGCAAATGATCAGATATCTTGCTGCTTTACTTTTGTCGAACAAACGTGTCGTAAGAATATCCGTAGGGCTGAGATATATTCCTATTTCTAGGTATAAAACAATTATAAGAAATTCATCTGTATTTGATTATTAAAGTATTTCTAGGTGAAAATAGCTCATTTTTATCATAGTTCTAAATAAACGTCTGTTATTAGTCAGTTAACATGATAGCTAGTATAAAAAGTACAACAATTTTATTTCAGATGCATCCCATTTCCGGCGTTTTAAACATTAAACAATATTTCGATTTCGGACTTGAATGCGAACCGTCCTATCGCTAGACAATATACCTCAGATGCGAATTGCAGTACCGTCTGCATTTTAATTTCCGTTCGAGGGTGCCGAGCCGGCGTTGCATACATTCAAATGGAGATAAATGTACAGTCCGTAGCGTAAGCCTGCGCTCTCACTTCCAGTAGCTTTATGTCCGCCGCTAATCTGATGCATTGTCCACACGCACAACTTATGAATACACCGGGTCCTACACGGCTGAACTTTCACAGATATCGCCGCAACTGTCTTTAAGTAGGATAATCTATTAAGAGGCGAAAACCCTCGCACAACACGCCATTCCTTTAATTAACATGGCATCTAAGTATTTAAATTTTGCATTTGTTTTATTATATAGTTGTTACCATTGTTTATATAGTATTTACCACGATCAATGTACAACTCGCAAAACAAGATCGATGACATAATATTTCTGTGACTATCTACACTGTCACTTGTAACTATAAAATACACTTACTACACTGACAACATTTTATTGGAGTGACATAGCAATGAGGTCGTCACCTCTTGTAACGTGGAAAAGAAGTAGAAAAGAACTTAACATGCCTTTGCCTTTGTCAGCAGTAGCTATTATATAATTAAAATATAATTTATAAGTTGCGACAAACTTTATTGTTTTTTTCTTTCTTCTGACTTTTCTTTGTAGAGAATACAAAACTTGAGGTATTTATTTATTGTTCTTTATAAATCCACTGAACTATTGGCGTAAAATTGATATTCTATATAAGGTCGCGTGTAGGATGAACTAAATGTCAGTAATACCTATATAAGGTACTTATGGGTCATTGCACCTAGTAAATCATTACAAAATGTGAGAAGTTTATAAAACTTTCATACGAAGCAATATACAAATATATTATAGTATAGTGATTTCATAATTTTGGTGCAACCGTTTTGAAATTTTTCTGGTCTTTATAATTTTCTAGAAATAAAAATATTAAATGAGATTTAACAATATCGTTCTAAAAGGCGATGAACACTGACCCCACAGTGAAATGCATTCTTTACAAAGTAATTTCACGAGGGAATATATTCATTTCGACTCCTGCTATCGATCGACCATATATCAAAGGGTTTAGAAATAGCGAAGGCATCAGTCGATCCCAACTACCAATACTTAGCTTATCGGACGGCAAATTTGTTAGAGTAATCGCACGGGAATGTGTGACGTGTGGGCCGGGCGATACACACGGTCCGCAAGTTCCACAGATTACAACAAAAGGCGTAGCGTTGCCTCGTAATAGTAATACTTCACGCACTTAACTAAAACAAAGAAACTCGTTGTTAAACCAAAAACAAAAGGCCACGCTGTAATGTGGCCGTTGCGTGATGATTAAACTTTTAAAAGGAAACAAAACATAATGAGCAAAAAGAATAATGTTTAATAGCGTAAGTGGGAATGAAAAGTTAACGCGACTTTTAATTTCTTTGTTTTGTCAGGTTTTTTGGTTAGAGAACAACTTCGTTTGTGTTCCGAGACAGTATGTTTGTTGTTCATTGTGAAAGTTTAATGTTATGTAAACGAATATTACAATATATTTTTATTTATTCACAATATATATGAAAACTACTTTTAACGTTGCGTCAATTTTTATGTCACAATTATAATTTAATTCATAGTGCGTTTTTAAGTATTACATATTAGTATTATATTTTATGACATCATGTAAAACAAACTAAGACATTGGTTTGAAAGTCAAGTTTATTTACATTCGTGATCTGTATCTTTTAACGTTTTTTTGTATCTTAAATCTTATGTATTGTAAGATAAGATCGTTTAGCGTACTAGGTACAAGTATTAAGTAAGCGAAGGTGCTCTCAATAGTTGTCGAGAATATAAAAAAAATAGATTTAGAAAAAATTATAACTCCTTTGCTTGGCTGTTAAAAAAACATGGCCATTAATAAAATAAATGTTACTCTAATGTGCAACAATTGAAAGATTTATAGTGAATACAAATCTTGTTATCCGGCACTTTTCGAAATGTATCCGGTAAAGACCGAAAGGCTATCCACTTCATCTTGTATGCTAAGATTCCGAAACAATGAATAGTTTCCATCAATCTACTAGTGGTCTATTCAAAACCGTCGTGTTTATAAGATTAACAACTTTGATCGTGAGTCCGACAGATGACAAGTGGTAGCGCAGCGCGGTCGTGATGTGGACAAATCGGCATTGTGCTGCAGTTCGCCGTCCCCGAAGGCCGTGTGTAGGGGTTCCCGATTAGTATCACCAGGAATATAGTTTTATGCGATTGAAAACTAATTTAGTATTTTTTCTACTAATAACCTACTGAATTAGTTTTTAAACTCTAATCCATGTTATATGATATTCTAGATAGGAGATTGAAACATTCAATATAATTTAAAAACCCCAGATAACGTTGCATTTCGATCGTTTTATAATTTATGATATAGAGAGCATAATCCTTCATTCGTTGATATGTCTGACTGACACTCAAAATCACTTGAAATATTTTTCTCTTCTTTCGCCAAACATACATTTACAAACCGTATGTCACGTTGTTGGAACTCGCCGGATTCTGTGCGTATTCCTCGCATGTGGTGTCCGTACTGTCGGGGGGCGGTCGGGCCAGCCGATGGTGATTAATGACAGCAACCCCGCGCTATCGGCCCGCGTCGGCCCCGCGTCGCTATCCGTCTTGATTGTCCCACATACCTAGCTCTGCGGCCATATGGTTCGTTTGCAGTTCACCCGCTATTCGCACTGTCGAATCGATGCTTATTTCGTACTGTTAAATTAAGTTTCCTTGTTACTTTGGTAATATCACGGCAAGGGACGGTTACATACGGCGAAAAGTTGGTGCTCTAGTTGCACCTCTGTCTACCCCATCGAAGAGCAAAGGTGTGTTTTTCGGTAATATATCTTTGATAGACTTAATTTTTATTATCATTGTTAATTTACGTTTTATCACATTTTGTCCATATCACATGTAATTCTCTTGCCATATTACGGTGTAGTGATGGCTATTTTCCATTGGAGCATAAAGCGCGATATACTTTTTGCCATTTACGACGACAAAGCGAGCGTAACCCAATTGTGTGCATTGAAATGGCTCACAATCAAAATGAATCAATTTATTATGTTTGTAGTACATGCACTAGAACGAATGAATAAACGCACCTAATTTTATTTACTGGGAGCGGCTTTTCGATTTGTTCAATTTATCTGCAGACTCTAAAACCTTTATGCCTCATGACATGTGAATTACTCTATTAAAATGTAAAATCGTAATTTAAATTTGCTTTTTATATTTTTCTTTTTAATCTAAAAACCTTCTCTGTAACATATAAGTGTAGTTTTTGATTTTGAACCGACTCCATATAATCGTATAATTTACAGAATTTATACATTTATGTTTGGCCATTATATTACGAGTTCTTTGTAAATCTTCCGTGGTTCAGTAAATAAGAATGTAAAATCCCTTCTACATTTGACAAGTTCTTAGAAATTGGAAGACAAATTTTTAATGTTTTTTTTTTCAGTTCTTAATATAGAGATACCACAAAACCCAATGGGCTAAAAGAGTTTAAAAGGTGCCATAGCTTAAAAAGCTAAACGCTCGAATGTTAAAACAAAACAATTTTCGGGACAGTTGACAGACCTGCAATCGCGTCGATACGCTCCTAATCTCACTTAAGCTTACCAACTAGTAAATAAAACTGCGCAAATAACAGCCGCTTCAAACGTACTGACAAATGTCTGCATTATACAATTCAAACCAAATAAAAATAAGTGATTATAAATCGAAACTGTAATCTTTAAAAAATAGACTAATTTTTAACGACAAAATTTAACATTTAAGATTCAATATTACATAGCACTGTAGTAGTCAAAAGCTAGAAGTGATATTAACATTAGACTAAGGGACTCTAGCCAGGGTCATGAATCATGAACCATACGCAGCGGTCAGGATCATCGCTAGGTCTTGCAGACGGGAAATGAAAAACGATTATATGGCCCTTTTTATAAAGTGACATTGTTAATATACAAGAAAGAAACAATATGACCGAGATCTATACATATTACTAAGCAATAGATTAAACAAAGGAAGTTCTAAGTGTGACTACTAAATACATATAAATAACATATTTCAGCTACATAATCACTTAATATAAAAATAATGTCGTCCATTGTTTAAAAATTAACCAGAAAGAATCATTGCTTTCTGGTTAATTTTTAAACAATTTTAAAAATGTGATGAAATTTTTTTCAGAAATACCATATTGCTAAAACTGTTGACACGAGAATTAACGCAAACAAGAGTTGGTTTTGTTTTTGTTAAAAAGGGCAAAAGTCAAATTCATAATTAATACGTTTTTCGTCAATTATTGTAACCTGTATTTTTATAAAATCGTAATTAAATTAGGTCCATTAATAACCGCTTATAGTTTCGAATTTCACCATATTCAGGTCCATATAAGTTATGAAAATTAACAACTGACTTATAGAAACCGGTTTAATGAATGCTTCTTTAAAACTTGTAATCAGACCTTTTGTATTGCTATAATAAGATCTTTCACAAAATTTCGTTTTTTTTTTTTTCAATTGGTGCAGCACCAAATTCTGAGGTAGTTCGTTACAATTATTTTGATAGGATGAAGGCTCATCCTATCAAAATAATTCATCTATAATTTTCAAGTTTTTCCTTTAATATTTTCTGATGTCATAACAAATTATCAAAATGTAATAACAAAACTTTACAAATCGTATTTTTTTAGCTGCGTACAGTAACATAACAGTTGAAAACAGAAAAATAACAGTAATTACCAAAAGGAAAATTCCCGCCAACCGAGATACACACACGTGACAAGGCGCGGTCCCCTATTAGGGTGCGCCGCGCCCAAATCCTTACATTATTTTAATCACACTCGATGCCCTGGTCGGCTTTAATCACGCTTTGTGGATAGACAAGTACTTGCTAAAGCATATAGAACCTTAGTATTTTAAAAATTAAGTTTACTTCACCACGAAATAGGAATCAAATTAGTGTGAAGCGCTAAGCTTGGCAATTATAGTCGATGTTGCTGATATGGTCGGTCATGTTCACGTTTAGACGTATTTGTTAGCTGTTTTATTTAAACGAGGCTTATTTGATTATCTATACTTTAAGTATTCTATTATCTATTGTAAAAATATTTCATATTCTTACTTTTTTAGACAAACCAGTATTTCGATATTCACTAACCTGTTAACATTTGTAACAATGCAAATAATTACTTACTCATTGACATAATTTATATAAAAACATGACAGGGGGTAAGTAAGGAAAGGGGAAAGTAATTAGAGCACGTAGAGAAGTATGTCTCTACTTAACGCCAGTATGTTATGACAATTTTGCCTAGGTTTTGCCACAATCAACGACGGCTCTTTTTGTAAATTGAGTACTGTTCTAAATGTAAAATATTTTATTTAATAATGTATTTTATTATTTTGCAATTTGTTTGACGAATGCCTTTAATCGTAAACAACCTTTATAGGGCCCAAATCCTAAAAAGAATTGTATTTATTGAGCATTTAAAATGATCGACACAAGTTTTATCACTTCTTTAACAGCTAAGTGCAACTTTATATTTCTTGTCACTTATACCGTTACAACGTTAAGTGACTTGTAATGGACGTAAGTGATTGTTAGTAATAATAAATTGTGATTAATGATCTTTTTACGACAAAACTTTTACATTTTAGTCATACTTCGATAATGACGAATGAACTCTTCCATTTGCTTCTTATGATGTTTCATTACATTTATTAAAACAAACTTAGGTATTTTTCCATGTAAACGAAGTAACAACTTTATATCCCATCCCCCAGCTCTTGTATTTTATTTGCTTATTAAATTTGATTTCCGGCGATCCTTGACACAATTTTCTTTCGAGACACAAATTGAAGTGTTCTTTACAGGGTACATTTTTTCCATCAAAACGCTCCAAGGAATACATCCATAATATTATTTTTCTGTGGTTTTATATGGTGATGGTATTTTAAGCGTTATAATAATAAAATTGTCTTTGTTTTTGTTGCATATTAAACGATTAATCTGAATGAGAAAGTGGTAGAAAACGTTATTGTTTCACTATGATTAGATCAAAACCTCTAAAGTACACTATGGTCTAATGAATTATCCAATGCTACGTAGAATTAATTAGTTTTAGCTCGATTTACTTCGAAGACTACAAATGAGTGAAGAAATGATTTTTCTGTACGACGCGACGCTAACCCCTCGACGAGACCGAGTTACCCTTCCCTGAGTCGAAGGATCTGGCTAGACAACAACATAAGTACGATGGGGGATCTTTTAATTTGGTCTAAAGCGCTCGCAAGACAAAATTACAGTCTGAAAAAGTTTAAACCGCAACATAATTACTTCAATAAGTTTACGTACTTTTTGTTATGAATTGAATTAATATACGATGAAGTAATAAATACCAAGCAGAAAGTTCTAAAAAAGTTCTAAAATTGTTTTTTTTTTTTAGAATTTAAAGTTCATATTGTTCACAGTTCTTATCTGGTACGATTTGAATTTATCGTTATTTTTGGTACAACCAAAGTAGAAGAAACTCTGAATCAGTCATATCTTGAAATGACGACACGTATAGTTGTCATGGTGACAAATAATATTTTTACATTTCGTTATTCTGACTCCATGTACCTAAACAATTACTAACTTAGCCTAATTGCTATTTTAAACGCAACAATGTTTTGTAACAAACCGAAAAACCTTGTAAAGTAAATTACATTTAGTCATAGTTAAAACAGTTGCACAAACAAAGTGTACAAGAGCCATTATTTTGTATTAATCCCCTCCATTATGCCGGGAGCGGTAACAACAAAACACTCGACTTTTTGCATCGTGACCGTGGGGTATGCGAATTAGTATCGCAACAGCGGCAAGGGGGGTTTACCAGCCCGTTGGTTTGGGCGGTCGTAAAAAATGCGAGGACCGCATGGGGAGAGCATTAAGCTAGACCGCTCTTTGGTGATTCTGTTTTTGATCGATGATACACATTTAAATGGGAATTTTGCGTTATTTTGAAATGCCAACGACAGATAAATAAGCTGTTCTATTAATATTATAAGTACCAGCTTCTGAGCTATCAATAATTTTATGTTTAAGAAATCTGATCATCGACTTTGCGTCGATATTATAATTATCCGTTAAAAACTGAAAATTCAGTAAGTTAACAGAAAAAAATAGGGAACATAAGAAAATTAGTGTTTTTTTTGTGAGATCTTGTTAGAGTGGGTCTAATTCTGTTTACTCTTACAACGACATAAGACTTTGGAGCTTGAAAGTGTAAATAAATTGTGGTAAATATGTACAAAACTGCTTTTTTTTCTTTTCAATTTTATACCCTTTAATAAAATCTAAATCGACATAAAACCACCAATTACGCAAAATGGCCAGGTACTCGATCCAGACATTGGTAATTACGGAGTTTTCAATGGCGTCGCGGCCCACGTTAAGGCACCGGTCATAATATTAAAGGTTGCGAACCCCTCGCACTATTAGCGGCGATCGGATTCTTTGTCCTTGCTTATTTCTGGACCTCCCCTTTTTTCGAACAATAGCACGTGTGCGCAAGAATGCTATAAATGTAGAGTTATTTGCGACCGTGCGAAACGTTGTAGTTTCCACAATGGGCACAATTGCACAAAACAAAATTTATGCGTTAAATATTCTTTATTAAGTGCCACTGATGGTTATCATTAATAATAAACTGTTAATGTTTTTTAGAGTTTGCAATGTCACCAATCTGTTCAATGTTATTTAATTTTCCAATCTTTATTCATTCAAATTCCCAGGTACCCGTAGTATACGATTCTTAATTTTACTTACATAATCTCTTGAGTTACAATGCTATTCTCTATAATTCGCGCATAGCATACTTCACAAAGACGTTGCTTCTACTCTATCGTACAAAATTCAGTTCTTACTACTACTGTAAGCACATTAATAATACATGGTAAATTTTAAGTACAATTTAATAGTCTCAAATTTCATTATAACTGTTTATTAGGGTATGTCAGTAAAATAAGGATTCCCTGCATTGTCTCGTGACATACCCTATTCCTGGCCTGCTGTAAATCCGTATGCCAGCTGTCAATTTCCCTGCTCATGTTTAATAGTAATAAAACAATATTTTTAGTTACTTTAGTAACAGAACAAATTGTACACGCAATATGCTGTTGCCTAAGTATAGTTTATAAATGCTCTTAGTTAACACGGAATTCAGATTCTAAACATCGAATCAAATATTTAAATTTATCAATCATTTTAAGAAATGGAGATACAATGCTTCAAGAATAGAGCGTATTTTTTTTTTCTTCAAAACGGGCGAAATATACGAGTTCTTCTGATATTGCGTAAGATTTTAAGAAATGGGGTTTGTACGGCAATCAAATATATATTATCCATAAATTTATCATCCTCTTATACTCGGGCGTTATTTTGGTCACCTCATTAAATATCTCATTGGTAATACTTATTTCGAATTATGCGCGTTTAAATCAGTTTGATGATATTGCACGTTTATAGAGCCGTAAATCTGCATACAAGGAAGATTTATTATTATAGGACGTCGGGGCCACAAATTATGGGCGATACAATTCGGTCTTTGTCAGTGATGACCGTTTGGCGATTACGTTTGCCGATTGCCATTGAGGCGGTGGCGCCAATTTAGAGTTTGTTAGTGCATCAAACAGTTCTTACATCAAACTTAACGAATTAAACTGAAGTATCTCTTGAACGAATATTTTTTATAGCAAAAAGTTCCAAATGAATTTCACCTTATCAAGGAGCCGTTACTAGAATTTGCAACAAACAAATGAGTTGCAGATGCCAACCTTTAACAGGTAGAGAGTATGAACAGAGGATTTCCCTTTTCAAAATCACAAAGTTAAAGTCATTTACTCATTAGCTTTTTTTTACACAAAAAAAATGTAAGAAAAGCATCAAATCGAAATTTTTAATTTCAATTCGATTATTTCGAGGCGTTCACAAAATATCGGTCCCACACTGTAGTACCAACGTGCTCAATCAATCTGGCTGTACGTGGGAGACGATACGATGAACTTTGCAACATCTCTCTGACTCACAGATATTAATTCTAGGCTCGCTTACACTACATTATAAGATGACATCCTCTACTTAGCAAGCTATAAAAAATTATGTATTAATTTTATCAGTTTTTCGCTAATGTAATTTACAAGCTTGGTATAATTCAGGTTAAAGTTATTACATGTAATCGATACATGCATCTCAACGTGAAATGTCAATTTTGCTAATTGATTGTCATAGTGTCGGAGAGCGAGCTATATTCAAGTCATTTTGTATGACATCAACCGATTACTCGAGTCGGCGCCGTGTTGCTTGACGTGTTGTTTTTGTGGTTAAGACACATTGTAAATAATATGGACATTATAAGTTAAACCGAAATCACTGACAAATGGACATTTCATTTCTGACACATTTTACTTATTCTAACCTTATAATTTTATATTTTGCCTAAACTATTTACAATATGCCTATTCTCACAATCGGTTGATAATAACTAAAAACTTAGTTTGATAATTGTAGATCATCCTGTAGGCAGATAAAGGATGTCCAGTTTAATAAAGATTTATATTCACGTGAGGGTCCTTGTTACATAACCCGTGTGGGCGTACCCACTCTGTTCTGACTTATTATGGAACATAAATCCGTAATGATTGGCCGTCTTGCCATACACGATTACACGACGAACGGTGTAAATGAGGCGCGTCTTAACGTTTCAGACCTCGTTCCTGGTCTAATGCGTTGGCAGTAATGAGAGAGCGGCTGTCGCTGGATGGACAATTTGTTCGAGCGGACACGAGTTTCTGATCTGACTGTATGATGTGACTTTCTCTAGGGGTTTGGTATCATCGTGACCGTTGTAGATGTTTCAATGTTAAAGTTTGTACGTTATGTAAGAGTAAAATTAATTAAATTTCTTTTGCTTTTTTCAGGTAAAGTCTACACTTTATTCTTAACTTCGATACCGAACCGTGTGTGATCACCCGAAATTGGTAACTATTTTTTTTTCTCTCAAAAACTTCGCCATATTTTTGTAATCTGAACCCACTGTACAAAAAAGCAGACAAGCGGCGCCGAGCGGAATTTCCAGAATAACTCCGATGTTGATAGAAATTGTCGCACAATTTCTTGAACAAAAAATGACGCAATTTAGAAGACTGATAGCTATTAAAGAAAAACTAAACTTAAGTTAAGGTGAATAAAGTTTACAATTAATGATAATTACAATGGACCCATGTAAGTCAGTAATCTGTTTTAGCATTTGTCGCCGGCATACCATAGCACATGGTGGTTCCGATTTTTTGGTACGACTGGCAGGAATGTTTACTTAGAGATTTTTTTTTAAACATTAACATCTTTTTTATGCTTTCTTCTTATGATTTATTTTTGCAATGTTAAAATAGTTTAAAAACAATTCGTAACAAAAATATTATTATAATATGAAAGAATTTATAACACTTTATAAAACTCTACATATAAAAAAAATGCATAGATTTTAAATAAATACATTTTTTCTGAACCTTTCGCCCAATCGATACTGACTGTGCCACACTCAACGGAGTTTATTTTACGAGGCGCTGTCACGAAGTGCTGTTTTTATTATTTTATTTTAATGTATCCGCCATAATAATGTTATGAACACAGACGCTCCGGTCAAAAGCTATAACGCTTTATACCTTCCCCGTCCATCAATATTGTAATTATATATTTAATATGGTAATCATGTAAATAATAAAAACGTCCCACTTCAATCATGGCGATGATTTAAAAAAGTTTTAAAGCCATGGTGTAACATATGAAGAACTCCTAAATGGCGACTGGTCCTTACGGCCTTAGTGATTCGTGTGACTCTAATCTATATTGCTTTAAAAATATATTTAAATTGCGATTCGTTTTTTTTTGTATGGTAATTTTAATTTAATCTGTAATTGCACGAATTACATATGGTACTTTACACGTCTTTGATCGCGTGAGAAAGATCGTTAACGCGGAAATATTTTAATTTTTGGCGCGCTTTACTCTCCACGAGTGGTTGGATTCCAACATGGCCGCGCGAGTGCCATTGTTTCGCGGTTGACGCGCCAATGAGTGGTGGCATTGACGCCATTCAAAACGAGGGGTTTTGAAATTTAAATTAACTTAGGAGGTGATACGTTACGAACTCGACCCGCCAGTCTTTTGTTTGACTTCGTTGGTCTGGTGTTTATTAAATTTATTTTTCGTTTAGTATTCACCCGTTTAACGCCTCTCTAGCCAGACATAAAGTAAGAAGTGAATGAAAAACTTTTATTTGACTGAATGAACATAATCATACGTCGGCATTGGAGTGTACCCGTATAGTACACACATATATTTAGCAAGAAAACGTTACCTATTATATATATTCGGTAGTTTAATATCAAGATAGACTTTCAATAGTTTGGTTTAATGTAAAATATTTCAAGTTCGAAGTGAACTTGGCGCGCAGCACGCGTGTACCGTTGCCTTGACCATCGATCTATTGCTTGGGTTAAAGTCGACATCCTTATGACTATTCATGGCCACTTTAACAGCTAACTGTTAATACTACTTCTGCATTAGTCACAGCGGGTCGTCACTTGTTTACTGGATTCGGTGCGGTGATATACAGCCGCTGAATACATTCATGAACATGTCTCTCGTTTATAAATGCATGTATTAAGTCAATTGTTTTGGCCGTGTCGGTTGGAGTTTATTAGGCCAAATACTTAAGATATTTTTATTTCTTTAAACGGGAGCACAACGGTCGCCTGATTGTAATTAATGCATCACTTGACTGCTGAATGTTAATTGTCTGTCGCTTTAGTCCCGTAGACTCACACAACCTTAACAAATCTTTTATTGCTATTTGCTTTGCGTCGACATTTCCATAGCTGCTATTCTAAGATTATATACTCAATCAACCATCCGTTCTGTTACCAATATGTCATAGAAATAAGTTTTGCAATTTTTCGACAAATTTCAGTTATTTTGATACTGTTACGGAACTATTCTGATGCGATTTCGCAAAGATTTCAAAACAAACGATAGCTATTATTAACAAATTGTATAATTTATTAAATATTTTGTTAAATGTTTCAATAATTTATACAACAATTATTGTCTACCAATGAGTGAGTATAACAATATAATATACGATTTTCTGGAGTGTACCTTAAAAAGCTTAGGTAGGCGTTTTAATGGTTCGTGAGGGCAACCGTTAGTACGGGTTCTGGTTTAATAGTCAACAGCTCTTTGTTTAACCCAATGTTGTTCACTTAGCATAAGAGAACGCGCCGGGTCGTTAGGATTCGAGTCACACCATCGCTTAGCGATAGCTCAGCGGGTGACCGCGGTGGCATGTGACCAAGCCGAATCTCTGGTAACTTACGTGTTGTTTGTGTTTTTATTTTCCTCATAACTCATAAAGCTGAGGTGACAACATATTAATGTGTTAATTTTAAAACAGTAATTTATTCATTAGTGTATATTTTTTAATTCTTTAAAACTACAAAAGTTCAAACAGTTTGTTAGTTGTCATTCGGTATCGCATTGTAAGTAATAAATTACAGATATGTACACAGCGTTATTTAAGATTTAAACGGCTTTGTATATAATACTGCAAATGCCAAGCAAAATACTATAACACACTAAAAATAAAGACTCGCTAAAAATAGTACTATTATTCTATTTAAAAATAGTAATTTTCTTTAATCTTTTTTATTATCCATACCAAAATAACTGAGAAGTTTATATTTTCTTACTTCCTTTTGAATATGTCAAAAGTATGTAAAGTAGAACTTACATTCAGCAGTTGATAACTGTTTAAACTTTAGCGAGTTTACAATAAGAGAATTAACAAGCTGCCGAAAATCATTACGTGTATAATAAAGATTAGGCACCGTCGCTTATTTTGTATAACCAATTCTTTTCCGCTAGTATGATCGCAGAAACAACTTGCATGTATGCAAATTTTCTATCCTCGGATTCAGTAAGTAAACGGATACAAGAATAATACATGTGTGCATCTGTCGTACAAAGTAAAAGGCTAACCCCAACCGTGTAATCATGTTGACTGGCTCTTAAACAATCGTAAAAAGTAAAATAATATTGTGTCTTGCATACACTTGACGGAAAACTGATTGATAAAATTAAAAAAAAAAACTAAAGTTATGAACTAACAATAATGAACCTTAGTATGTATCATTAGTTATATATTTTTTTATTTCGTCTTTTAGGACTAAGATTGTTTCTAGATCCTCTGGTGGTTATAGGGCTTACACAGTATGCGGTCCTTCGCTTTCCACTTCCAGTAACTTCCAGCCGTTCTCAGGAAGTCTTTGGACAAGTAAATAAAATTAAAGTTAACATTTCTGGATATAAAGAAAAAACTTGAAGCTGTAAAAAATCTATATGTGGAGCGCATAAGCGCAGCTGTGATTCGGACTCGAATTCTACAAGGTAGCGGTTACATTTGAAGTGATAATGTTAGTGGCCGAGACATTGCACCGGGCCGCAGCGCCGGCGGGTATGCGCGCCGCGTGCCGACTGAACTCGAGACAGGATCCAAAGCATCTGACACACGGACAGTGAGCTTGCAGAGCCGCCGATTAAAACAATAATAGGAAAGTAGATATATCACGTCATGGTGGAAGTAGTCTCTATAATTATAAGTTTATTTTTACTATTAAGGCTGTCGAAACGAATGTTCTTAGCAACTTTTTCTTACTCGTATGCATTTTCCCAGTTATTTGGGGTCAGTCTTCCCTATCCCAATTCTTCTAGTCTAGCAATTGATTAGGCGAGTGTGGCACTGTTGGTAGGGAAAGTATGTTTTGATAAATAATTATTTGTTTTACTTTACTACTCTAATTAATTACCCAATTAAGATTTGTATTGTATTCAATAAGTAGTTGATAATTATCAAATATTAAATGATACCGACGTTCGCTATCTTCCATAGCGGTGATGCAAGTCAACGAGTGAAGGAAATACAACTCATTACAAGGGTTTTATATATAGCGAAGCTGTCCGTCCGTCGGTCACGTACGTGCTCCATTAATACTTTTAAGTAAGAACAGAGGACCACTGAAGTTGGTCATTGTGTTTCAAGTTAGACTAAATTAACCTTTTTTTTAATGAAAGCTTTTGTATGTTAGCTTATACTACAACAAACTTTAAAATTATAGTTAAATTAAATATTTTAAAACCGACATAGGTAGAATTATAAAAATAAAATTTAATAAAAAAATTTTTCAACGTAAAACAACCAACACTTTTGCCAAGATATTTAACCTAAAGAACTGTCCTTATTTAAATACAGCGAAGTAGTACATTGGAATTTGAGCTCAGGAATTTCTCCTAAGCATGTCCGCACTGTAACCTTGGCGCGGCCTTGATTATGAACTCTGAATTCAGACACAAGGCAAAAAGTTTGCGTGCAAGTAATTTGTTCCGGTTCCTCTCTACTCGATTCGATCTACAATTAATTAAAAAAATAGAAACGATTAACACTTAATGAAGCATGACATTCCTTAACTAACTCTCATTGCTTTTAAAACTGAAAACTGCGGAACGCCTTTGGTATTTTTCTCTGTCATTTGGTAATAATATTAACAAATTTCTTGTCTACTGTATTTCAAAGCACGCCACACAAAAACAAATGAAGACGGTCATATTTAAATATACATTTCTGGCTTTCACGCCCCTAGCATCTTTATGTTGTACGTAAATCTCATTTCTAACCGTTAAAATAAAAAGAGAAAACATTGAGAGTAGCGTTTTAAGACACAACATATGTTTTTTAATCATAAGAATCATGGACAACGTGTTGACGGTATCCATTCTCATAAATCAAACATTTAAACATGACAACACATCCGTTAAAACTTCATACAAAATCGCTCGCACTTCCGAATTAATGTGACTGATGTACCATAAATAGTATAGCGTAGTACAATCATAACATATGTGCTCTTAACATAAAGCATCTGTTTGATGTTGTGGTGTACAATTACATTTATCGTTGTAAAATATATATCGGTATGATACACTTCAATATAGCAGTTAACTGTGGAACATTTCGCAGTTGTCGGTTAAAGTATTTTTTTAAATTATTAAGTTATTTTTTGGTAGAAATTAAGTGACCTAAGTAAAAACTGACTTAATAACACCGCATATCGCAATATAGTAGACCGCAGTCAGGCGCTAGTCTATATTTATTTAAATGAATTTCTCGTTAAAAAAGCCGACATCACGGAGGCGTGCCATCATACAATTAAAATTTTATCTGCAACGACCTTCATCGGTCAAGACTAATGCAAAAAAAGCAATTAGCAAAAGTTTCGTGTTGCTTTTGTTCACGTTTGGCAATGAAGCGCTTGGCAGACATTCTGTGATACATAAATCTATTACCATAAAACACTGAAAGAAATTTAATTAAAGAATTGCAATTTTATGTAATTAAAACAATGCTAGAAATTGATGCGCGAATAGGTCGACTCGGGGCAAAATAACAACGTCAATAAGACATATTTACAATTGTGAACACGAAGGTCTAGTTTATCTGAAATCGTTAAAGTTAATTTAAGACAAGAATACAGCCAAAAACAAATGTGTTTGTTCCGTGGAGTAATTAACCACGGAAGCTTGTTAGGATGAATTACGTAAAACAATTTCAGGATATTTTATTTCGTTTCAGTTAGTCGTACAAATTATTGCTCGTCTAAAATATTTAAAGGGAAATATTAATTTTGCTGTAAAGGAAATTGTGACATCCGTCCCAATTAGGCTCAGTTTCATATCAAAAGCGTACAGTTTAAATTCTATTTACAGGCGTAAACATTAACAGGATGTTATAAGTTACAGATATTTTTACACAACCCCTAGAAATAATTTCTATTTTTATTCTTTTTAGGCGATTTTTTGTACATCATTGTCAGCTTCAGTGTGTAATTAATTATTAAAGTATATTAAGATATAACTAACATAATTATATTTAAATATGTTTGAAATAAATAACAAAAACATTTTATTTTAAAATTAAAAAAGAAGGCTTTACAGAACTAGAAATATTTCTTACGAAAACAAAAATTTCTTATGTATTTAATATTATAAAGTTGTAAGCATTGTTTCGTCCGTCGATTCAGACTTGATAAAATGTAACTTCCGTCAAATACTAACATCATTTCCTGATACCCCAATTTTTACTTCCTATATGCAGAGAGAATGTCGGAAACATCTTTAAATGATTTCCTCTATTATAATTAGGTCGTGGCTCACGAGACACTGTCCCGCGTCTGAAATAGTTTTATTACTTTCCACTCTCTGATTTAGTTCTCTTGATCTTTAACACTGTGGCAAAGAAGTTAAATGTTAGAATGCATTTTGTTGTTTGTTGTTACAAAATAAAGCTCTTGTTGGTTTTCTTTTTTAAATGTGTTACATATAAAATATGTTTTTTTCTTATAACTGTGTAAGAGTTATTTTTTCCAATTACGTATATTTCGATTTATTTGACAATATTATGATTGTTGAAAAATTAAAGTTCTGCAGAGGTGAGACTACTTGCAGACCACCTTGCTTGATAATTTCAAGATAAACTATCTATTTTTGTATAGAACGTAAAAGAAAGTCTGTTTGCTTGTAAAGATCTCTTTCTTTTCTTAATTTTTAGAAAAATAATTTGTTCCGTCCATCCGAATAGCCCTGATAATGTATTCTCCGGCCGTAGCGTATCTACGCTTTTATCTACTTTTACGATTATACGGCTAAAGTCTGATAAGTTGGGATAAGAAATTATTACCACCGTAAAGTAATGAGCGACTAATAATATTGTATTTAAGTTTTATCTTGACGTGCATCTTGTTCCCAGCGCTATCTTTATCACGTAGCTCTGCTACTATTAGCTTTCGTCCTTCCTAGAATTCTACTAGATGTGTCTTCGTAGTTCATTTGTTTTAATATTCCTAAATATAATTTGTTGAGAATATACCCAATATATTCGAATATATTAGAATATTAGCGCTAGTAGTTAGAATATAGCTAAATAATAATTATTTTTTTCTTTAAAATTTTAGGAATAAATCATTGCTTACAATTTATCACGAGTGTCGTTTATGAGATGTGAACAATTTCATCTCCTTTTAAAACACCCGCTATTCAACATTTCATTTTATTAATGCGTAATTTTTATTTACCTGTTAACCATTATTTTATTTTTCGTCCTTTGAACGAGGGCTACATATTTGGAATATTAAAGAAACAGTCAAAAGCATAATTCTAATAACAAAAAATAAACAAATAAAACAGCTAAACACAGCGATGTTGATCGTTATTCCCCTTTCACTGAGCTTTTTATTTCTATCAAATGTTTCAGAGCATTATTTTCAACTACTTTGTATATTAAGATTTATAAATACATGTTTTAATATATATACTTTGAATGAAAACATGAATGTCATTAAGTAGATGTTGTATTTTAAATGAAACCACTAAATTGACCTTTCAATTTATTTCCTACCACAAGATACCGTCTTCGTCCTAACATAGGGCGTTGTAAAATCGTATGTTTATTATTATGGGCCGACCATTCCCTAAATTTATCAACCCCTATCAATTGAGCGTTAAAATATGTAAATAAAGTTGACAAAAATAAACACGCGCTCGCGACATGATGCGAGTTACAGTGACCATGATTTTTTACGGATAAGGAACGAAATACTTAATTGACCTGAGGGTAAATGAAACGTACTGTTGTTATAATAATTGACGCTTACTGTGAAATTCCCTCAGAACAAATAACCATAATACGTACCATATTCACTTGATTTCTAGCATTATTTTTACAATTTCATGGATGTTCGTCGTGTATTCAAACGTCACAAGTGAAGTTATGTTTTGAAGCAATACGATGGATTAATTTATTAAGTCCGGAATATGTCCACAATTAAGTACAATCTTTAGAAAATAATTTGCTTTGTCGGAAACCATAGAGTTTGTTCTTTTCCTGTTCATCATTGTCACTCCAGTGGTAACCCTGTCGTAGAAGCGATGGCCAATTAGCAGTCGGGAAGCGCGATATCGCCTTACAAGTTTTTGTATCGATGGCACCACTAGCGTAGTACCACTAGTAATTCGACTCGAACGGGTTATAGGTTTTTGCTCAAGGAATACAATTTCCTAAGAACCTTCTTAGGAGAATTATTAAACGACGGATTCAGTAGGAATTCAAAGCATTGCTTATTGAGACGACAAGAAGGGAAATAACTTGTCTATGTCCAAAAAAGAATTACAGATTTATATTATGGTTACTAATGGTTCCTCTAGCTCGATAAATAAACCATATTTAATATCTATAGCGTAACTACTTTTGCAATTTATAATTTCAGAATTTTAAATTAAAATTCTGTGTTATTAAAAAATACACAAACTTAAAAGTATCGGCAGTTTGAAATCCAGACGGTCAGTCAATAGAAATGTAAGTGTTTGCTTATTAATTAAATTGTTTGTTTAAAATTGCTCGTCGCTCGCTGCGAGCAGTGGAAAACTTTTACTCCGGTTGTGTTGATTTCTTTTATTACTGGTGTACTAGTTGGACTCATGTATTTAAAACATTAAATTTTATTAAAAATTTAATGACAGAAGATTGCTAAAAAGCAAGTTTACCTAAGTGATACATATAAATCCGGAATAAAATAGATGAGTGGCACAAATGTTGCCACCTTTTATATAATTTAAATGGTATGTGATCGGGACGAAGCAAACTCAATAATTTGTTTCTTCAATTATATTACAAATAAGTACAAGAATTCTAATGATACTATAGATCAAAAACAAATAATAGATAGAACTGGAAGTTTCTATCCCGATCTTTTTTTTTAACTGCACAATACTACATGAAAAGTTTTATTTTATTTCTATAACAATAGGATGTAACATAGGTATGGATCGTGTTGTTATCACAGATGATAAATGGGGGCACTATCAATCACGCTTCGATATCGAGTGCGCGCAGTGGGAACGTGACCCAAACATACACACAGACAGGCCGGCACCGCGCTTTATCATATTTTTATCAGTACAAATATGTGCGTACTAACAATTGCATCATATTTTGCTCTACTAGTAAACGAATAGTAAAACTAATGTTTTTCGTTATAGAGCACAAACTTTTATATATTCGTATCCTTTATTTAAATCGTTTTTTTTTTCATTAATCGATACTATTAGTATATTGGTAGCATTTCGTCAATACTCATCAAATACTTTTATTTAAATTTCATCCTCAGAGAAAATAGCAAGCTACGCAAGAGAATAGCTTAGAAATTCTACCGTCCTACCAAATATTAGCTTACTTTAAATATTGTCTTATAATCATGATAATACAAGTCATTGATTATTAAAAAATCATGGCCTAATTATAACCATTAACCAACTGCTTCAAGTTTGTTACTATCTTAACAGAGACAAAATTTCAGAGACGCGCTATTACTGAATAATGAGAAAGATATAAGTTTCAGTCGTAATCCGAGTCATCACCAGTTGGACCGTAACTCGGTAGGCAGAGCTCTTGTCAAATGAGCCCTTAACAAGTTCTTTTTGTGCACAGACTATCTTTGTCCGCGAGGCGAGCGGAAATAATTGGACGGCACTAAGGGCGTGTTTACACGTGCCAGATGAATTACGTTCATGTTTTGTTTCGCAAATTACGTAAAGGCCAATGACACCTGCGACTTCAGTACAAACGGGATTCATGATGATTTTTCGCTGTTTAGTAAGCAAAATTTGCTCTTAATTTGTAAATAAAATATGGAGTCTAAATTAATGTAATTGCCAATGCCAACTCCATGGTTTCAGGACCTTTCCTCAGACCAGTTTTCATGTCTAGTGAGGGCACTAGACATGAAAACTGGTCTGAGGAAAGGTCAATAACAAGGGTGTTATGTTCCGTGTCATAGATTTATTCACTTAATAACGTGGATTGTCAAAGTTTCATTGAAGGTAAATCCAAATATCCAATCTTTACATTTCCCTATATTGTCGGTAATTGTCATCACGTTGATAAAAATTTATTTACATTAAGCCAACATGAAAACATTTAAATTATGAAATGTTTATGGTTTAAATTGTCGATTGAGCTAACCCCAGGAATTAAATTAAAAAAAGAGGTAGCGTTGTTATTTAACGTAATTTGTACTAAAATATTGTTAATGAATCGAGTCGCGAGGTATGTAACAGGGAGGAAGCCTGACATTTTAATTATAATTAAATTTATACGCAGAACCTCGGTAAATGTACATTATCAAAAAGAGACAAGTATAAGTAAGTTTTATTTTAAGAAACTGTTTGCGCTTTCATATCGAAAAGTTTTCCACCTTTTTATTTTCTTACAGTCTGCAGTCGGAAGGCTTCGTTCGTATTTAATAAATTATAGTAGTTTAATTGGAAGAGAATGAAAGGGATTTATTCAAAATAAATTTCAAATACGGCAAGGTGCTCAATAATTTCTTTGACGGGACAGTTATTATAATTTTTTTTGGAAAAAATTGAAATTCCTGGTTGAAAAATTAATTTATTGAAATAATTTTTTTAAATCTGATAAATATTATAGTTTTTGTGTATGTATGTAATTTGTTGAATGTTATTAAAACAATTTTCAAGTCAACAAAAAGTCACATTAAAACCAAATGACGTTTCCAGTAGCTTTAGGACCGCGGCGTCGTTGCCACTTCTTTTTTTACGTCCCGACTCGAATTAAAAATGTATTTAACGCCATCGATGACCAACTTGATTAAAGATAAACAGGTCGATAATAAATATTTGTTTTATTTCCAAGAAATAAATACTGGTACTTTAATGCAATAATCAATAAGTCGTAAGAGTGATCTTGAAGTATTTTTGGAAAGTTTCTTTTAGCCTTTCTCGGATGGGACGATATTGAAGATTTATGTGTCGCTCAATGCAGCCGATTGAGATTTGATGACAAAAAAATTAAAAATATTATTCAAACTAGTTACATAAAGGGCTTGGCTGAGTTTTAATGCCATTAAAGACGACGAGTAACAAAAAGGTAGCAAATATACTATATAGAGTACAATTTTATTATACGCCATAATAAAAATTAAAAATAAACAAATCATCAAAGGTAAGAAATGGAGAATAGTCTCTACATTTGTATTAAGCGTAAGTTATAATTATATTTCTGAACGGAAACACATCGCTGGAACCAAACTGACTAGCGAGCGACCTTGTGGGTCAACCTTCCGAGAAATTATCACGCAAAATAAAACCGAAAGAGCGGAATCCATGTTTGACGGAGGTCTGAAAGCGGTTAGTTCGATACAACCTTTTCCCCTCAATGTAAAACAAAAGAACTATTTAAAAAGTCGGTTATGTATTCTTTGGCAAACGGCAACGGTCGGAAAGACGAATCGTTGTTGTTAGTTATTAAAATATTAGTCATGTAAATCTCATGTTTTTAGCAATATTATGGAACAATAATTCCATGTAATAATCGGGTCCAACGATTGGACTAGACACATTATGTCACATTCCTCCTCTCACTCTTTTGTCAATTAGTTTCTTATGATTTATTGTTAACTTCGTTATTTAACATTATTCATTTTGTAAGTCATCAATCTTTTAACATTTTTGAGATACACTTCAATATGATTAATAACTTCAAAAAATAATCCGCATTCTTTGAACCAAAAAGATACTTCTTTTTTTCTTTCACGATTTAAGCTTTTGCGAATTCGTTGCAACGGCAATATATTGCGTCGTGCTTCCTTTTTGTTATCGCTGCAACGAACGATGCGCTTCCGAGCGCCACACGCAAGATAACGGTCACGCTACGCAACGTAAATGTATTTAACAATTTGCGTTTATTTCACTATCGAACGACCATCACAGGGCCGCACGCTCACAGGCTTCTGTCGACGCTGCCCTCAAATAACACCTACTAGAATCAAATCCCCGCATAAAAACGAGACGAAATTTTATATAGAAGATACGCTCGGTCTTACGGCCGGGTCGCGTTCAGCTGAGCGAGCGGTCGCGCGATCCCTCGATGATCACGGGCAGCGGGGTCCGAGGCGGGTGCGGGGACGCGTCACTCGGCAACGACGCGGCTCTTCGCGCTACCCGGTCAGTCAGTCGCCGGTGTTGCTCTGTGATAGACGTAGGTGTGTTGCGCTCTTAATCTTCGATAAATACGAACCAAGTTTATTACAAAACTCGAGTGGCATACTTTTTTCAAGTGGATCATATTATTTGCAGTGCCGGTGACGCTAGTGACGGATGTGCTTATTGAGTGCTAAAACTACAATTCGCTTTATGTGTTGAAACACGAACCGATGGTCCTATTGAATAATAACATGAAAATAAACGGTAAAGTAAACGATATATGCATGAACTCAATTTTACTTCTTTCAACTCGAATGTTGTTGAATATCTGGATGATCTAATGATCTTGGCTTGCACGTTGATGCGTTATTTTACACTTTGCGATTCGATACGATTCTAATCGATTCGTGCTACACGGACCTGTAGAGCTAATTTGAAAACATTAAAATATTAAAACGAACGCGACGCTATTCCGGACCAATGAAACGGCCAAAACAATGCCGAACCTTGCATCTGTCAAACGGCATTGACTCTCCAAATGTAAATTTTGAGTTGGCATGAACAATCGAACACGGTGTGCTTAGAACCCGGTACAAAACGAATAAAGCGTTGTGTGTGACCCTGTCGCGCCTACGGGACCAGCCGCAGTGGGTGGACGGCATAGTTACCGACCCGCCTAGAACGACAGTGGGTGTTCGAATGGAGCCAGTTAATAATAATGGTGAGATTTAATCACCGCCATAGAGGTTACACAACAAAGCTACGAGCATGCCTGTGGCTCAATACCGTAGAAGAGAAGCTATTAAGTATAATAAACCTAGGAAATATCTAACTTATCGCTTCTAGTAATAAAAATCTTGATACTTAGATACTAACCAATAATCAAAATGCTTTCTACGAATTACCCAAACTGTCGATGCCAATGTTTCTCAGAAAATTTCAGTATACTTTTAGACGGCGGATGGAATCCCTATGAAGTCCTTCATCCTGTTCGTAGTTAGATTTTGTTTTGCACATGTCGCCATAAGGAGTTCCTATGTCGACTGACAAAAAACAGTGCCCCTTTACGCACATGTTTCGTTCTTAATTCTGCCCGAACCAATTCACACGGTTCACAAAAAGTAGCCAATTTAAACATGTACGTTGGCGATAAATATAATAAAATAGCATCAAACAAAATCTCTACTACATATTGAAGATCTTTCGAAGAGAACTTCGTACTAGGAACAGAGTAAATAAGCCAACTTTTTTTCTGTCTAAAGGAAGAACCAATTTATCGACTGTCCTTAGACGATCATCATATTTCAGTCAGTTGACACAAAACCCTCGTTAATTATACATCCAAATCTTCCAAATCTCACCGTCTATATGCGAAAACTATATGACATGCATTATTTTCTTAATTAATCAAGTAAGATAGACATGCAGCGAGGACGTTATAAAATGTAGGTAAAGTTCGTAAACTATAATATGCAAATTTATCTAAATTTTTAAATTTTTAAATTCAACAATGACAAAGCTAACTAGGTCCGTAAGTGTTAACGACAAAACAAACTTTAATTTAAGTATGAAATTACTCAATGTTACTATGTTATTATTACAAGCATCTGTTGGGTATGATGGATGCGTTAAAGCGGAAATAAAAAAAAATCCAAAGAGAAACCTCTCGCAAGCGCAGGCGGCACGTGGGCTGGCAGATGCGCCTACTCAGATTCAAAACCATTATTACACGAATCATGCGCACAGCTGTCGTTTTACATTTGTATCTGCAAACTCAACAATTCTTATTAATTTTGTCTTATTTTTACTGGGAAACTGTTGAACTTGAAGAAGAAAAAGACTCAAACAAATTATCTAACTTCATGTCCTTTTTATCGATGCTACGACATACGTAAAGGCAATGATTGCAGATGTTGAATATAATAGAGGAAGGAAGACCAGCAATAAGCAAACATAAATTGATGTAATAAATATATCGATTTTGCAATGATCCAATCAGTCATAAAATTATTGTTCGAATACAGAGATGTCGTATGCCAGAGACAACCCAAAATGCATTTTTACTTTAGAGTGTATAAAATCTATGTTCATTGACTTTCCTCGATTGACAGTATATCTGCGCGAACTTAGTTCTATAAGGGTCAAGTCCGGCTCGAAGGACCGCGTTTTTTACAGATTATGATCGCCGGCCGTTCGTAGACAGATCGCCATTTACGGCAACCTGCGCTAGCCGCCTTGACAACTGTGAGATAGTCGCCGTACTGTACGGAGAAAGGTTGGGCGAATAATTACAGCATCTCTTGAAAATTTCTCACAGATTAAACGTATCGCAGTCTTTTATTGATCTTGTATTGAAAAAATTATTCAAAGCATAATTTGAGGTGAAAACAAAAAGTTAATGTTTACTTTTTAGATCAGAATTTAATTTAAAGTAATATGTAATTACGAAATACTTATGGTTACTGAAATATATTATGGTAGGAAAGAAGTAAAGACAGAAGTTAAGAAACAAAGAATAAACGTAAGAACTCTTCGTATATGGAATATACTACTACTGCTGATATATTTAAACTGGGGATAGGAAAGCTGAAAGCTGTGCTCATTGTATTACACGATTACAATATGTAAATACTGTTAACTGGAGAACATTGAAATTTACACAAACAAAGTAACCGAGCAGAGTTCGGTTTTTGAGTGGTTACGTGAAATCCAATATTCCATACTGTTTGAAAACATCATCGTCCGTAAGTTCGCTTAGCAAACAGCGCAAACTCACGAACAAACGTTTTCTAGGCACTAGACACGTAGTCAATGTTTGAATAATATATAAGTATATTTATATATGCTAATGTCACTAAGTCCGAGCGACCTCGAATTGAACTCAAGAATTCCAAGGACGTAGTACTTAGTAGATAGACATAATCTCAAACATTTGACCCGCCCCTTCATTACACGGGTAGCAAAACTTACATGTTATGTCAATATGTTTTTCTTTTAATGTCTTACCAGCTTATTACGTCTTCACAATGTTTTAAACCATTTAAACAAACCCTTAAAGATTTATTGAACTGAAGCCCCTACAAGAATCACTTCGTCTATTAATGAAAACCATAAGAAAATGGGTTCAGTTTTTGAGTTTATCACTTCAGACAGGCGAATCATGGAGACTTACTAGTCTCCATATCTCTACCTACTGGCTGAGATATGAAGATAAAGCAATAATTTCACCTCTTTCTAAAGTCCCTTTGCAGCCATACTAAGTATAGTATTTTATTTAAATTATGAATATTATCTCGGAATATTTAGACATTAAAACATAAAATTTCACTTCAACTTTTCCAACCAGTCGCATACCAACCTGTACTGAGCGTGCAATTAAAAATAATCAACTTCGTATTAGATAAGTGGGGTAACGACTTAACGAATGATGAATACAAAATGAGATTGCGAACAAAACATAATAGTAGCCGGTTTGATCGAATGAGGAACAGACGATTTGAAAGTTAATAATTAAAGTAAATAACAAAATATTAATGAGAAGAATTTAATTGCTAAAAAAATTGTACTTATTTAGCGTTAAAAGACATAGCTGCTCAATAGACGAGTGTGACATGTGATGTTCTTGTAACCTTTAGGCCTCACACATTACAGTACTCTATTCTGATTTACCTCTCAAGTTTTACATATTTTATGTAACAATAATATCAGATTGTTTCCATACTGAGCACGTTCCTTGCCACCTGCCCGCCAGCTGCCCGGATTTATAACTGACAGATCAAAATTACTCCCTTAAGGATGGCCACGGTCGCAGCTGACGTTGTAAAAAGTGACGGCCAGTCCAGGTGGTTACTTTCATAACAATTCACGAATACTTATCGATTGAGTTCAGAACAATTTTTTTTTGACAAATAATTATTTGAAATGTTCAAGTTTATTTTAAAGTTGTTGACCGTAATTTGATTTAGTGACAATATGCGTTGGAAATCAAAAATATTAAAAATGAAAAAATTGCTTTATATTTCATCATAATTATTTTATCTATTTTTACATTTCGCCGAATCTGAAGAACTCAAAAGTTCAGTCTTCATTATTTAATGTAATTGACGTACGTTTAGGTGGCTCAAGGCGTAGCAATCTCACGCCCCGATCCCCGGCGTCCCGACGCCCCGTCTGGAAGGAAATAGGACTGAAAATAAATCGCCCTTACACCGAACTCACTAAAATAGTCGAACGCTCTACGCCTTCCATTCCTCCGCGACCGTTACCGTATCCTGTGCTGCAATATGTTAGCTCTAGTGCACGTTTCCATTCAACTCATTTTGAAATTAATTTGACGTTTTAAAGTTATCGGAAGCTAAAAATATTTATTCAGATTTTCGGTCAGTTGATATACATTGGCAAAGGCTCGCCCCCTGGTTATTTTCGAGATATTTAACGAATAATGCGGTTTAACTTGATTGAATAAAATTGAAATCTTTGAACAATGCAGTTTATCATAATTGCGTTTAAATTGCACATATTTCTACTGTGATATAGTTAATTATACCACAGCTGTTAATTTAGCAGAGTCCAAATCAATACAATATAGCTATTATGGCACATGACTCGTGCTTTGTACGCTGACGAGGGATTGCCCCTTTGACATAACATCGTTAATCACTCTATTCTTCCTGGAAAATTTTGATTTTCAATTTGAATACCGGCAGTGATTACCTAAATCCCAATAGCCTTGATAAATGACCGGCGCTAATGAAACCACGAAGTCTAGTATCGTAGCGTTTTGACGTGACGGAATTGATACTGGAAACGGTTTTAATTGTACCTGTGATGTATGTACTCGATATCCGACGGTACGGATGTGAATCGTTTCTTTTTATCCGTTTTAATTTTTGAACTTTCTCACATCTATTTTTGTTTGTTACTTTGTTTGGAATAAATTAGTCTGACTGAGCTAACGCTTCATTTGTTCCGGTTTTGTTTACCTAATTTCATCTGTTTTATCTACTTTCGATGAAGGCTGTAGTTACTTTTGTATATTTATCACTTTGATTTTTTTATACTTTCTAAAATATTTTCATTTTACATATACAGTTAATTCTTGTTTATATATGTTTAAGTCGTTATTTTACGTCAAATTTGGTTTCACATGTGTTTGTAACGTTTGTTAGTATTTTTAAAATTTGATTCTTTATCTAGTCGTCTAGTGAGTGCCGGTAATCTCCGATGTCACTTTGTGTGCTCTGCAGTGTCGAACGCATGTTATTTAGAATCGGAACGATGTCCGACTTTTAGTAGAGAACTTATCAAGACTCGGTTAACATGATAGACGTTATCAATTTTATCGTGTGCCAACAGAAATAGTTTAAACTTCAATATTTGATTTAATGAATGGCTTTGGTTAAGTCAGTTACTCTGTTTGACTTGCAGTCTTATTGGGGTTAAAATATTCGGCAGATTGTGCTTACGCTTAATTTACCTAACACTTTTTTCAATAATGTTTAAAATGCATGCAAAAGATTTTTTATCAGTTTGTTGATGTACATTCTAGGGTAAAGAATACTGTTTTTCGTTGTTATCTTTGTCTATCTTTGTTAACTTGAAAATGTTCAACTCTTAAATGTAATGAACAAAAAATGTTTTATTTACATCCAGGGAAACGCTTATTTTAAAATGTTTGTAGATTTAGATTAATCCAACAATCACCATGATAAATATAGGTTTAGACATTTTTGCAATTTTATTGCCCTGAATGAACTTTTCAATGCAACTTAGATAGACGGATTGTTCTAACAGTCTTGTCAGTACCAATTTACGTCTTCGTAAATGGGAAGGACTGGATCGCAGGTGGTAACAGACTATTGGCGCTGCGCCAAATCCTAACTGCAACAATTGGACTACGCCCGTTGACAGGAATTATCGAAATAACCACGGAACGTTTATTTTGTTTGCCGCGTTTTGTTTTTCAATAGCTGTTATCAACGCGTGTAGATTTTGTTTTCAACACCTTATGATTTATAGATTTTGAGTAAATATATCCGTTTAGTAGTTTTTAATTTATTCTTTATTACGGCAGCGGGTAGTAGACTCAAGCTTTTCAACTATTTGGGTAATTTTTCTATAATTTAGACAACGTACCATGTGAAAGTATTTGACTACCGATTTTAAGCTGGTTTATCCGTTTTTCTGTAAATGTCTATTTGTATTAGATATGTAGTTTCAATTTTGTATGTATTTTTTTATAAGGTAGGGCAAATGAGCAACGGGTCTCTTAAAGTGATCACCGCTGCCCATGGATATCCACAACAGCGTTGCTGGTCTTTGAGACAGGATGTAATCGTAGCAAATGAGATATCAGACGGCGCGACTGATGAATACAGTAAAACAATTCATTTAGGTTATAAGGTCGTATTTGATTATTTTTCTTTAATTTTTGTTTAAGATATATAATTAATGTTATGCATTTACTTTCCGTAACACAGTCTGTATTCCTCTCGAGTCTCTGGTGTATTGTACATAATGATCGAATTTTACTGTCGCATTCATTTAAAGGCATCTGTTGACAGAGCGCCGTCGCATAAATTATATGTTGAATAATGAATCGCGTTCCTGTTTGTTCGCATATATTATGACAAATGTAAACTTCGTGTATTTCCGACGTACATATTAAATTTTACAGCTTTTAAATCATCTGGTTTTAATCACAAAAATGTAAACAGATTAAAAAAAAACATAAGCAAATAGTTTGTAAAAATGTTTATCAATTGTCTAAGAATTTTTTGCATGCTACTAAAATTGGGTTCAAGCACTAGATTACCTTCTAATGAAAAGTTTTGGTATTTTAATATGATTAATTTAATTATAATTAATGAAATAAAATGTCCCAAAATTATATTTATCTACTCTGCTCATACATGTATCTGGAACTGATGTTAATATATTACGAGTGTGTATAAGTAGACATCATGTTTAACCGTAATTCGTAACGCTTATTTGAAATATATTCCTAATAATAATAATGAATAATAATTATACCGTCAGAACTTTGCCATTCGAAAGTCTTCTTTTACAACACTTAGTGTGGGTGCAGTGCACCATTAAATGGGCGTACGTACCCTTCGTAACTATCAATCTTAATACATTCGATTCTAACCCTTTTTGCTTTCAGTTTGTGGTCATAATGGCGTGACAGATGTAATTGATGGTTGCAATTTCTGCTTGGTTCATTGTACGATGATCATACGTCAAGTCATCTGCATCGCTTCGACCCATTTCGTCTAACGTCGCGATTAGTCAAGGTTTCTCAATTCGGCCACTTCCACCATATTTGGTTGAACCGACACTTGGTGTTATCTTGCCGCCATATTTGACTGTACAATTAGCTGTCACGTTACGGCTCTTTGTACGCATTTTGACTGCTCGATTGTTTGTCTCGTTGTTTTTGTTTTGCTTGATAATAGGCTTTGTGGGTACTTGCCAGTTTACAGAGCTAAGTAACAGGGTAGCTTACATCAGATGTTAAAGTAATCATGATGCATTAAAAAGTACTAATTAGAAAGTAAGAAAGGTCTACGATGATTGGTTGAAATATCATATTAACAATATTAAGTAACGAATCGAAGCCGTTGTTTGTGCGAGCTTTCATGCGAGAACACTTGGGTGACTTCAAATAAATAACTTTGTCAAATAACTACTTCAGCTCCTTCAAAAGGAAAGAAAAAGAAATAATAAACTTTAATATGAAGTAGAAATATATATTGATTTTGAAAATTTAAATAGCAGTAGAAAGTCTGAAACTTTTCATTTTCAAATAACTGTATATGAGGTTGTTAGCATCAAGCGCTTTAAGCGTCATAAAGCGGTAACAGCGATGAGCGGCATGAACATAATATATTCTTACAAGGGCAATATAAAGTGTACGGAAGAGAACGAAGCTCGATTGAGAGCGCCAGAGTTACGAACACTCAATTGAGTACACTCGTACGTACATTAAGGCGAGAGGGAATTTCTTTTTTGTTCCATAACTGTGAAGCGATGTATCGCTCATTTAAATCACTTTGGAATTTAAAGAGCTGTGTCAAGCGGCTTACGGCCTTTTGGAAGCGAATCGAAAGCGTAGGTAAACGTTAACTCGCGAGACATGTATGTGTTTCATTAAAGCAGTTTCCATCATTATTATCGTCGTTACTTTCCTCGCTTGTGTGGATCAATTTTATGGATGTTAACAGACTACATGTGGTATTTCTTAATCGACTCACTTCAATTCCGTTACAGGTACTTTAATATTATTTGACATACTCGCTGTGACCTTCACGTTCCGGGCATTTTCCATGGTGTTGGTTGTAGTTTATTTTCATCTACAATGTTTTCTCTAAAAATTTTACATATAATATTTATATAATCTTTATACATTTATCTTTCACGCCCCTTTGGAAGTGAAATACGTACTCTGCCCACATGGTGTAAAAAGGGCAGCGATGATGTTAATAAAAATTAGTTACTTTAGAAATTTATTATAATTTTTATACTTAATTTGTTAACTTTATAATAGCAGCCTTAATGTGCGTTTTTTGTATGGAAAAGTTAAAGCAACAGCATCACGTAAATTTAAATTGTAAATTTACGCCTGCACATCAGTAAACAGTTATGTCGAGCCATCAGAATAGTAGAACGACCTGACTTTTTTAATTCCTTATCCTTATCTTGTCAGCCATAAAGAGAAAGGCTTGCAAAATCACATTGACATTAACTGCTATGTTTTTAACAAACTGAGTTTTTCTTGTTTATGCTTTTTTGGACTTTTTTCAACATTTTGTTTACCGTATTTTATCACATTGTTTTTTTTTGTATCGCAGTATAATGAATGAAAATAATTTAAAATTATACATTTGTACGTCATATATATAACAACATGTTTCTAGAAATTATAATATTTATAAATAAAGCTCACCCAAACAGTACCAAGAGTTTTTAGGTATAGAGGTCTCAAAAGTAGGAGTTTTGTCACTCACAAATAGAGACAAGTTTTATAGTGAACTAAATAAAATGATTTGATGACTAAATAAAATGTTGAATCTACGAAGAATAAAACATTTAAAATAAAATAATATTAAAGAACGATATTTGGACAAGAATATCTGATAGTTATGTCACATGAAGTTCATGGAAGCGGAAGAAAATGATAGTCTTGTGGGAAGGAAAAATACAACGTTTATTTTACGTGAGCAAAACGCGATGTCTCGAAGCATCTTATACCGAATAAGATTTTAAAGTAGGGAGAAAGAAATCTGCATTGGGAAATATTTCTGACGAAGACATATGTCTGTATTTGATTAAAACGAAACTTCCTTTTGAAAGATGTTATAAAATGATACCGAACAGTGAGTTTAAATTCAATCTGTTTTAAGACGGAAAATAATTTAGTTAGTTAGGTTTACAAAAAAGTTGTACACAAAAGGCTAAATGAGAAATATGATTTGAACATTGTTTTAAAAAATTCCATGTAATGTATCATTTTCTTTAAAAATGACTGCTGCTGACGTCTAATGCAAGTCAAGTGTGCTTGCAGTTATCAATACTCTGCCGACCTGCCATTGTAGCGTGTGAAGCACAAAGTCGGCCTTCTAACGACTTCATATGCCTCACAAAAGCCTACATTCTCCAGCCTACACCTCTACCACGACACGGTAATTGACTCGATCGTTCCCCAAGATTTATTTCCATCGCCCGCTCGCTGCGACAAGATTCTCGTACAGTTAATTTATAACCGGCGATAGTGTCGTCCGATCGATGATCAGTATCGTACTATCGGCCTCGTGTCCGAAGAACATCGCGCCTCGTAATATGATATCATCGGGCGATCTATCATCACGCGGACTTGAATAAATAAATATGTTACGAAACATTTCCATCGGTCGCGTATCATCGCCATATTACACTGAATAAACAAATATAGTTCTATCGGCTCTTTATAACAGCTGCTGCTTCATAAGTGTAAACTAAACAAGATTTAATTTTGTGTCTCATACAGAAGTGTCTTTACATATAAACTTAAAATAAACTAGTGTAAACGAAAACAAAATTGTAAAAATATTGTTTTTTTTTTTCTATTGCTCATGGAATGTATTGAATTAACACAATAATATCATACACTTTAATTTAAAAAAATACTTTCGGTCATCAACCAGTTTGTATAAAAAACAATTAAATAATTTTTTCAATCAGCATAGTTATTTCAGTTAAATTAATAACATGGTTGTATAGAAATCTCATTACGTTTTTTTTTATACACTAACGACATAATAGAAACTTGGTAAATCAAAGTGAGCATGATTATTAATTTGGTGGTCGTTAAAAATATTAACTTACTTCAAATTATATTGACAATAGAGTGGAAGTACCGGCTAATCCATCAAATTGAAGCGCGGCTTACGGTTGTGGGTCAATCAACTTTTTTTGTTCGATGTCAACGGCCAACCGGTAACCGGACCGATGAATAGAATTACTCCGTTGATTCGTGCAATCAAAGCAAATAAGATTCATATTAATCACAATGTTGTGAGCACAGACAGTCTGTTGGAAAGTTTTTGCGTTCGCTCGCCCACTTTTTGCATGATATACAATTACTACTAACGATTCTAATATGCGTACAAAAGCGATGGTTATTAAAAGTATTTTAATTTCATTATTATTCGGCTTTCTAGCCGGTAAAACACTATTTTACACATCGAATTAGATTATATATATGCTATAAAGTCTTTATAATTTTGACTGTCTAACTTAATTGCTAAACTACGAAGGTAACATGTTGTCGTGAGAATTAACATGTACTGTCGAAGCAAAATTCCTGCAAATTACATAATATGACGTACAACATTATCATCAATGTAAAGGACTGTATACAGAACCAATTATCACTTTATATTTTTAGGAATTGCTTATACACTGCAGATTTTAAACGTCCCGATTTTTAAATGTTTTTAAAAACTCACTATTTAAAAAAACAACAACCACTGTTTTTTTTTTCATTTTTATAAAGATCCTATCAAAGTTTCAACCGCTCGTAAACTAAGAAAAAGAAATTAAAAGCCAATTTGCGAGAGACAAGAGAATGTTTAAAGAACCGTGAAAGCTATCGAGCCATTGTCAGTTGAGGAAATCTCGTCGAAAACGAGAGAAATGCAGAAAAACTGGCTTCAATTGAACAGATGTCCGCAGAAGATAACACAAAGGATGTTTTTAGCACGCGCATCCGAAATGCAAACAAGCCGGCGATACCGGAATTGTGACGGATTGTGTCGTGCGGTGCCCAATTTAATATTATTCGACAAACCCTTAATTTCTTTTGTGTAAAAAGATTTTCTTTTGAAAATGCTTTTATTGTGCAAATTTAAGGCAAATGATTGCCGAAACAAATTCGTGGCTTCAGAAATTTATTTCGGCATTAAAAAAAAGTATTTTTCATTTTTACAAAGATTTATTCTCACTTTTTATAGAACAATAACACGGAAATCTAACTTTATGATTGGTAAGACCATGGTAAATATTTTAATAAAGAATAATTAATTTGAAGTACTTTTTTTATGCTTAAATTTTAGAGTTATACGGTTTCTTCGTAGCGTTCACATATTAGTATATCTATATGCTTGAGTCAAAGGCATGGCGACTTAAGCTTGATTTATTTCTGATGTATCAGCACTGTGACTTTTATTAGTCTCGATACACCTTGCTCGGTCAAAAACAGCATTAAGTAAGGCGCATCGATCAATCTTATCAGAATTAACGGACCTGTATGTACTCCGGCGTCGGTCTCAGCAGGTGACGGTCATTAACGGTCGTCTATTGACGGATGATTCGCTATTTTCTAGTCGTCGAGACCTTTGTGGATGCTAACGACCCGCCCTCGGGTAATTTAGGACTATCATTCTACTTTCACTTAGACCTCTCTACACTCTCATATTCTAGACGGGTTTCAGTCTTTCCCTTTTATGCTACGACCGGTTATGATAAATAATTGTATGTCTGCATGTATTGACCTAGACTCAGCTTATCGATATGTTTGGATCAATCAAGAAACTCGGGATATACCTCTATTATAATTTTGTTAAAATTTTCATCAAAACGCTGAAATTGTTTTTTTTTTAACTCGGTTATATGGCAATATATTTCAATGTCATATCAATCAAGAAGCAGATGGAAAAAGCTAATGGATTAATATAATGTATATTGCGGAAGGAGAAAGTTGAGTCTTTGAAAATATGACGTAATGAGCATTGTAGTTTTCAAAAGCGGTCGTCTAGAATAAGTCTTTGTTTAAGTATGGATTGAAGAAAGATTAATAGAACTGTTAACAAAAACAATGATAAATAGAATTAGATATCTATCTCTGCGGCTCTTGTCATTGTCTTGCAGTTTATTATCTGGGAATATAACAATAATTTGCGCGAGGAAGGTGTCGTGATGAGACTGCAAAGCGTCGGTCATTATTGTGTCATCGTTTTGTACAACGGCACTTTGTAAAATCAATGGCGGTTCGCAACCAGCAATTCAGCCGTCAGGCACTTTCGTATCTTATCAATTTTACAATTACTCA
The DNA here is from genome assembly GCA_016277805.2 of Papilio aristodemus. Classification (NCBI taxonomy): domain Eukaryota; kingdom Metazoa; phylum Arthropoda; class Insecta; order Lepidoptera; family Papilionidae; genus Papilio; species Papilio aristodemus. The sequence continues at coordinate 1,642,697 of JAABKM020000002.1, read as the reverse complement.
TCGATATGATCTGCTATTATCAGAATTCCCCCGAGGGTACTTTATTAATCAGTACGGGCACTTTCTCTCTTTAGTATTGTATGTACGGACGTAACCACCTTACTCGACAATAATGTACGTACATCGGTCAAACTGATTTCACTGTCCGTGATGGATGGCGGCGCTTCGACACTTGACACGTTAGCAGTTCGATCGAGCTTTGTCAAGTGTACTCTAAAGGTTAAGGATTTAAATAAACTTTAGAATTAAAAATGTCTTTTCATATAATAAATAAAAATTTATTCGTTTCTTATTGCTCGCAAGGATTGCTATCGTAAAAATATATTTGTTCCATAAAACAATTTAAATCGATAACTAACAGTAATCGAAATACAAAGTATGTACTTAAAATTACTAACTTAAAAATAGAATGTCTCTATTTAATTACTACTTTTAATTTTCATCTAGATAATAAAATATATTAAAAATAACGTAAAAATGTTCGTCATACAAAACGACCGAAGCAAAATTTTATTAGCAATAAAATCGTAAATGAACGGTCCAATAGATATGCTAAGTAAATGGTTTGCTGATCAAAGATGTCTGCTAAATATTGATCCCTGTCTGTAGCCGATAGTAGAAGTCACATCTTGCCAATGTTTGAACAAACATTGGTATCGGGAACTGTAATTTATAACATAGTTTATTGTAATATTATAACTTATAATATAAACGAACAGAGGCACCTAAAAACTGGTAATTAGAGGGTTACAATAAACTAGCTATGTCCCACGGTTTTAACAACCACATAATTTGTTCCTCTCCTGAGGGTCTTAATATATTGTTAAACTGCCGCCTATAACCGTAACTTATTATTGGACTGCTAAAACGAAACAAATTCAAATCCTTTCTGCTTACCACTTTGAGTAACGGACAAGGTATGTAGATAATGTTTATGTGAGTAATTTCCATTCGTCCTAGTTTAACAAACATCGTAAAAACTGTATAATGGATGCGAACAGGCATTCCATATTTATATTGAAATTTAAAAGTAGGTTATGATAACGAATTTGAAATATACAACAATTCGTTTGTTCCACAATAATATTTCAAGGTAATAAAATGAGTTTGTCCCCGTTTTTGTATGTCCATTATTTAAAAAAAAAATGCAAACTGTTAGTTACATTAGTAGTTACTTATCTTTATCCATAATAATCGAGTGATAGGACTTTGTTCTGGATCTAACATATTAGTAACTATTTATTATTTTTTTATATAAGAAAGGTAATATTTTACCATCATAAATTTTAAATTCAAATTAGTTTTATTTCACTCATTCAATTCATTAACTCGTCACAGTTAATTAGAAACCATAATTAGTGAAATGCATGCTAAACTTTATCTGTAGCAATTTACCTTTGCACATAACAATAATTCGTCGGCTAACATTTGCACATTTGGGAATGCATTCTCTTTGCTTAATTAAATTTTTATTTGCACTAGTAATAAACTATGCACTTTTAGGTAATTGATTAGATGTTTTACATGTCAAATGTATGGTGCTCCTAAGTACACGTAACCGACGAGCAGGTACACGTAGATGTATGAATGTGGAAGTGAGAGAAGTGTGCCAGGATCGCGCTAAATAAAATCCGTAATTTCTGTCTACAGCTCTGGATTACAGGCGTGATCGCGTATTTATTTATAAAAGTTATTGGAATATTTTTGGTACTGAGTTATAGTAATAACAGCTGATTGTTTATACGCTTTGGGTCATTGAGCCTGCCATGGTGTGCTTTATTTGATCCTTTCTGTTTTCCAAACAATCCTGAACATAAACTGTTCCTGTGGATATATTTAACTTTTGTTTTCATAATGAGAATTCTCATGTCTTTAAAATGAACCGTTATAGACAGGTACGGAAATGTTATTATTTGCAAAGATGTTTTATTCTTAACGCGGTAAAGTTGCAAGTTCTAAAAGAGTTATTGTTTTGTTGTTAGTACATATTAACTGTATAAAAATCAGTCAGCAAATCTGATCGTACATTCATTTTTTCCATCCAATTACAGAGTTTACGACTTATAAACACTTTTTTTTCTTTTAAAATATTAACTACAATAGTTCGCAACAGCTTTGGACGCTAGACTTTATAAATGTTATTCGACTACTATATGAATCTCCTAGCAGGAGAAAGTTACTAAGAGTATTGCTCGTATTGGATGACATATTTATATTGTGCTCCTATTTTTATTTAACTATCGTTAACCAGTGAAAGCATTTATTGTGAGGAATTTCCGCGTAATATTCCTTGTATGGGAAGATTATGAATTAAATTTTACCTCCTTTACTCCTCACAAAACCGGTAGACTTCAGTGTTACCATATTCGGATTGCATGGTTGCACAACCTCACCAACACTTGCATCCAAGATGCATTAATACACTCATTTCTTGCATCGATGTGGCAATACTTATAGCGCCCACGTTTCACTACTTAGCCGTGTTTTTTTTGTAAATTAATACAATATAAGCTTTATTACCTTTTTGATGTGTAAAGTTAATACTAACAAGATGTTTTTGGGAAAACCTACGTAAAGTCATAATTTGTTTGTTCCTATCAAATCATTGGACGGAAAGACATACGACGAAATGTGAATGCACTAGTTGCACCTCTGTGTACCCCTTCGGGGAATATAGGCGTGATGTATATTTTCTGTTTGAATGTTTGAAATATTTGACGTGATCCACACGTGATCGACTCCATAGATATGGGGTAGGCTTCATTAGCGGCGTCGAGTCGTACGCAGCGCGTGCGATGTTTCTTGCCGGTAGTGATTTATAGCTCCTTATCATGGCACTGGGAGCCGCGGTTAATTGGCAGCCCGATACTACGCGTTGTGTCGCAATGATGCACTTCTTACTTATTCTCAGTCTCGCGATTGCGTTAAAATTTACAAATGACATCATCAGCAGCGTTTCATCATATCACCGTTATCGTTCATCATCTTCACCTTATTCTATCATTGGTAACTAAACTTAAACTCTTAGAAGTCTTACCGTTTTACCCGTGTTTACGGGGTTAAAAAGAATGAAATAAGGTAAAAGTAGTCCTCCACTTGTATTGTCCAAGTTTATTCTGGACTTATGTTACGTAAAGCGAGACAAGTTCTTTCGTTGTCCATTAAAGAACATTTTATTATATAATATTGCTTTATAAGTCATTATTCGGACCACCCAAACATATGCTAAATAACGATAATATGATCAGGTTCTACGATAATTTATATTAAACATTTTGAGTTAAGCTTTCGTCATACGAGTATGATAAGAATTTATAAAGAAAGAAGTTTTTTTTTTATTGTGGAAGTAAATGACTTTTGGGCTTCTTATTTATAATTTTATTTTTGTTTCTTCTACTGCTAAAAAAAATCGAAGCTTCCTTAACTCTTCAAACCTATCCTTCAACAAAGACGTTTGATTTGTTTAGCTCCGGTCGAGTGGTGCTCACATTTGAACTAATTTTAACTTCTCGTAACTTCGGCCGTAAGTGGTTTCTTGTTGAAATTGTTTTAATCAAGCACTCCACTCACGGTCAGCGCTTTATGCCGCTTTGTTTGCAATTATCTGTTAACAAATAATAAAATAAAGTTGACAGCTCTCAAGCGAAATAGTAAGTGGTAATAAGTATCATGCCAAAGTTTTCAATGAATTTGATTAGAACATGTTTGTTTTTTTTATAATAATTTTGTAAAGAGGTTAGACTACACATTATTTTATTTATATTTTTATATTTATTACAAATGATAGGTATTGTTTTAGTTACTATTTTGATATTTTGTGCATTTTTACTTCAACTAATTTATACTAAATTATGTGAAAATCAAAGTATGCATTTATATAAAACAGAACTATACCATGAAAAGTAAGGTATTAAAAAATTAAATGAGTATGTAAAGTCGATTAACGGAGGTTTTTTCCATTCTACCACATGTTCAGTTACCCACAGATTCCTAGTAACTCATTGAAGCCGGCAACACAAGAAGCTAATGGAAACGTGCCGATTTCTCGCACTATCTAAAAACGTGAACGAACCTTTATTTCTTTTTTTTTTCTATATAAAGCAGTCATACACGTACCTGGGATCGTGTTTTACTTAAACGCAAGAACTTTCAGTTAAGTTCGTTTAGGTATATAGCCGAGACTGGATTCTTTTATTTACTTCGAATGTTTTTTTTTTACACAACTCATTGAGTGTTTGTGATACATAAACGTTTGATTAATTTAATTCTACGTAAATGTATTAAAAGTTTGATATTATAAATGAGGAATAAGTTGGAGTTAGTAATAGTTCGTCCGATATTTACAGTACAGAAACGTAAAGTGTTGCTCCGAAATAAATTTTCAAAGCTTATTCATAGCTCATATAGTTTTTGTCGAATGGATTAAAAACACAGAGCTAAAGAACCTTGGTTCACACAAAATGTTAATGGGCTATGTGTTGCTATGTGGAGTTAAGGAGAAACAATAATAACATAAACTTTACAGCACAGTTATTCTAATAAAGATTATTTTAGCTGGAAAAGGTACTTTAAATTATGCAAAATGTGGAAGAGCCGCTATGAAAACAAACAATTAAGTATGAATAATTCTAAAATACTGCAGTATATAAGTTTTGTACTCTAAATGATTGTTGATAAAATTTTAATCTCTGCGAAACAAGCGTAAATAAAAAGCATAAATTGAAAAAAGATCTTCTTATTCCTTAATTAATCACTATTTGCATTGAAGCAATTTTACGACACATTTAATGTGACGCCGAAAGTTGCTTCTACGTTAAGCTATTACTTGTAATGTTACTTTATTTTATAACACTTGGTTATATAATTAGTACTTTAAGCGTTTAAAGTTGTGGAATAACTTTTAATAACAAGGTACGTTTGACACTCAATAATTCAACATGTAGACCTTTATGGTATTATTGACATCAAGTTTTTTCCCAATTGTTACGTGTTGACACGTCGCCTTCCGCGGTTTCGTTTACCCTTTTCACAGTAATAATGGTGGCATTTTTGTATCTGCGTTCGGTTTTTTTTTACTGGAAAGTTGCTTTTTTGTAACGCATTGATCGTACATCGTGCTTAAATGGGACCTTTAAGTGAAATACTTTAATGAGCGACGTCACTTTACCTTATTACAGTAACTTTAAGTGATTAATACAATTACCATAAGCTTTTAAAAGCTCTTAATTTCTCGGAAATTAACAAGAGCGTGTCAACTCTAAAAAGTAGACATACATCTTATACTAAGCATGCATTTCAATGTAAACTTCTAGACTAATTTAAGAATTTAAATTGCCAAAATATCAATAAAAAAGTGAAAAATTAAAAATAAAGAAACTTTAAGTACTAAAAGGGTAATGAAGTTTGATGAAGTACATATCAACCGTAAACGATAAGTGTAGGAAGGTGGCGTACATCTGTCGGCATTCGAATGGGCTCAGGTTAAATCGGTCAATCAATGTCGAACTATTGGCGAGTGGGAAATGCTAATTCGATAATCGACCGCTTCCCCTGTCGATCACTGTTAGTCCGCCCAAACTGTTCCATCCTCATTGGGACTTGAGGGGAAGTGACCTGAACAGTTAACAATTTTGTCATCGCTTGGTACTCGTCAATCCTACAAATATAATAAGTTAAATAAAGTCTAAATATCCTTTTTAAATTGTAAAAAAAATCAACTTCACTTTAAAACCTTATAACATCATCTCTATATTCTGTGGAGAACATTTTTCTTAAAACTTATTTTATTACAAATAAAAAATTGCCTATTAAAATTATAGGTGTAATGACAGAGTCGCAAAATGTAACATAGGTTTCGTGTAAACGGTAGATTTTATGTCAATCGCGTCGTTCCGAAGGTAAACATATTTTATTACTATGTTAGTTCAGAAGTCGGACGAGTCACGACATTGTTACGTTAAACCGCCGGCCCACACGCAAATATAACACTAACTGTAACCGTAATAACCTCCGATCCCGCAGAGATAATCCGCACGACGTCGTCGCTTAAATATCGACAGTTAAAGACGATAACCCGCCGGAGTTAACTAAACCCAGCGTTCATTACTCCACGGCCGATCGGCGTTGCGGTTTCTCTGTTCCTATAAATGACTCGTTGTGGTCATTCGTTTCTCTTTTATACTTAAATGTTAAATGTACGGTTTTTATAAAAAGTAATTCTTTTCGCGAAACGGTAACCGCAAGCCGAGATGATGAGATCGAAAGATACGAAATTTCGATAACGGATTGGAAGGAAAGTCTTAAAAGTTTTATTTCTTTATCAGGTGTTCCTTAAATCAGAAATCGATCATGACGATAGACAGAGCTGGACGGCCACCGGCCCCGCGACGTACCTCGTCCACATATCGGAGCTATGATGAACTCGGTGTGATAGACCGCGGTAGACCGCTGAGGTATAGACATGGCGGAGTAGAAGATCTGTCCGGTATCGAACAGCCTAGCCCTAGACCATATAGAACGTACGAGTCTCAGGAGCTCGATAACATTACAGTGATTAGCTCAGAAGAGATTCCGAAACCGAAACGAAAAACAATGGAAGGTTTAGCCAGTGGTTTTAGAAGAACGTTTTCAGTACGAAGCAGACGCGATGAACCCGAAGGTATACCAATGGAAACTTTTAATGTGACTGGTGAAGAAACATTTGCCACGGTCAGAGGAGCACCCTTTGGGAGACGACGATCGTTGTCGCGCGATAGAGGTTCGTCTTTACTCGCAAGAAGTTCTTCGGAAGGCGACGTGAGGATGACGTTGCCGCGAGCACCTCCTAACCCGACGCCCCGCCTGCATCGCTGTCTTCGCGCCCTCGGCGGCAGCTGGAAGAACCTCCTATTATGTGAGTGATCAGGGCTTCTCGTCTTAATAAAAATAACTCCATAGTGTAAAGGCTACCGACCTCTTAACAAGCCGAGAACCGCTACGCTATACTTAACTCCACTAATTAACCGTGTATTAAAACGAAATAAATACATAAACATAACTCTTAACCTCTCGGAATCCGGTTACGGTTTTCATTATTCTTCTATTTAAAAGGCAGTTAACCGTTTACAGCTCTAGCCCTGTCCGAGTTAATTATTGGTACGACGGGTACAAATGGGCGAGAAATGCTCGGTTACTTCGAATATCTGATTAAACCGCGGTTGCACGAATTAAACGCTTTCTTATATTTAAATTAGGTAATTGTTTGTAGCGGTATAGAGGAGAGTGATTGATCGGTCGAGTACACTGAAATTCTATTTCTGATTTGGATAAATTTAACCAACGGAATGAATAATGAATCGAAGACTCGTTGCGATCCATCATGATTTATTTACTGAACTGATTCGGAACCAAATCCTATTATTTATTGGGTAACTGTCGATTATCTAACTACGGCGTCTTCCAGTATGTCAAGTTTCTGATAGACTTTGACTATGATAATAAAATACTGTGTCTCTATATGTTACTTTTAGCATTTTTATTTTGTTTGATTTTTTCATTACCAAAAAGAAACACTTTAGATTTAATCCTAATATTATTATTATATGTTTAAAAATTATCTAACTTATCTAGACAAAACGGAGTGCCTGTACAGCACCACTGTATCGTAACAGTCATGTAGTATAATTACTATAATAATTTTAAAATATTTACCATTTCATCTTAATATCACCACCACCATGTATTACCATAATTTACATAGAGTTCGAAATAATTTCGAAAACAGAAACCATATTAGCACGAAACACATTCAATCTCATATTTAATTAACCGCTCGAGCCATACCCTTGTTGGTCTCGGGCGGGCTTTTATCAACGTTTTATCGCAAATACGACGCCATCTTACGTTTGTGCTCCGCATTTGTGCGTATTAAAGTTTCTGCGTACCGATCTATGAAACCTAACGACCATACGTGTGGATATATCCTGTGATCTTAACCGGCAGGCGAAGTTTAATATTTTGGTATACAAATAAGAAACTTATTGTGCCCTGATAAGGTACAGAATACAGTTAACGTTCCTTATCAAATGTTTTCAACCATAAGTGGTTACTGACATCGCTGTGTAGGCTGGAAGCGCTCGTAAGTTGCATACAAACGATTCATTGGATGCAATGGAATTACTTGAAGTAATGGCTCGCATCACACTGCGTGTAACCGGAATTTCGCTCGTTCAACCAGATAAACAGAAGCTTATCTAGATGATATTCAATATCTTAGAAATACTGACAGTTTTGTGACCTCTGTAGTCCTTATGGTGTCTGATTATTTAAAGATTATTAATTGGATTCTCATTGATGTAATTCAATATTTGTTAAGTCTAAACTACAACCCAAGTCACTCAAACTTTTGAAAGTAACTTACGACAATTTATGACATGATTTATTTTGCCTTTGAAAAAACCTAAATGAGTCAGACGTTTTTTTCCTTCGCTAAATATCGACAAAAATCTAAAAAAAATGCTTTGTATTATCCCTGACGTTTCCTCGTAGATTTCTGCGACAATTTTAAAGATAAAAAGAAAAAATCTTTATTCATCGTCAATGTAACTACTGTTCCAAAGATCGAGGCTAAACCAATTTAAACGTAGCTGCATAAAATCAATACTAATAGAATTCCCCGACCCCGTCTGCCGATGGCACTTCCAGTTGTGCATTGTGTAGTGGAAGTAATACGTCTAATATAGAGGGGGGACGGGGGTTGTCAACGTTTGTCAGCGTTCAGAGTTCATAGCGGGCCGGTCGCTGCTGTCTTTTAGTGAAATTGCTTTTCTGAGTGAACGTATTAGTTACGCCGCACTTTGTCATCTGATTCAATTGAATCGCCGGGAATCGCTTTTAGCGGCAAAGTAATCAAGCATTCGTATGTTTCGTTTAACCCTTTGCTTTATTGATTTGTTTTTCCAATATCTTTTTACATTTTACGTTGTTATTTTTGTTTTTCAGGTTACTCTAAATAATTTGAATTATTTATTTTATTAAGTAAATAAATTTCATGTTAGGTATGTACTATTCTGATCACTAAATTTTTCTAAGACTGCCCTCGCCAACATTGCCGCACACTAAACTAATATTTAGGAAATTTTCGGAATGAAATCAGAGTCGTCTACGGCCAAATGGAAGCAACGAATGATATTTTCGACTCAAAATAAGTTAAATGTGTACATTTACATATAGTCCCCTTAAATATGATTACTAAACTCGTTTGCGAAAATTTAGAATAAAAACCAGCTTTGTGTCCGCAATTGTATCTTATCTATTTGAGCACGGGTCCGGGGTCATTTGGGCCCCGTCACGTAGTTGCGGGCTATCGCGCGGCGCACGTACGACACACGTACGACACGCGTCCGACACGATACCGTCTCGCTCGCGACACATGTATGGTTACCAGATGGAACGATTACATGATATTATGCAAAATGATCCAACGCTCGGTGGAACTGACTGAAGCGGAAGCGCAGCTGACCACGGTACTGCTGCGTTACTGAAACCTCGGGTACAAATCCCGGGTGGGGTAAATGTCAATTCAATGATAATTTAATTCTTAAAAAACTGAATTTTTTTACAATATAATTATAAGAATGTTACACAATCATAAATTTAATCAGTTCTACGCAGCAAACCTTTGTCTGTCTGGTTTAATCTGCGTACATTTGCCAACTTTGACAATTTGTCGAAATAATTTTGACAGGTGCGGCTTAGACACGATTAAAGACTGTCTAAGCCCAAATTAATTTTAAGCAATAACGGTTAGAATGAACAATGGAATAGCCCCGCACTCCTGCAGACCCTTTGTAAGGTCTACTAATTCCATATTAAGCTCTCTACTAATGTTGTTACTTTGTGAAGAATGCTTACCAGTTTGCTATATTTAGGAATCCGCTAAATAACTGAAAAAGACTCTAATTACATGGACGTTCCAGTGTTCTAAATCTGGAACTTCTAGATAATTAAAAAAGGAATAAAATTATTTTGTAGCAGACTGTATTTATAACATATATCATTATATTACTTAACACTGGGGAGAAAACGAATCAAATAATAACCTTACTTTTCAAAATCGATTAATCTATTTAGGATGCAATGACTTTCAAAGCAGTCAAAATATTAAGAGCAATTACCAAAGTACTAAATATGTATTTTTACTGTGAACGTAATTCCCTTAAATTAGTATAAAGTGGTAGGTCACGAGCTCGTTAGTGTAATAAGTGCATACAGTATTTTTAAAAGGCTCATGTTTATTAAAATTAAAATCTTACGTTGATTAAATTAAAGACGCTTTTACGCTTCCTTTGTTGCATTTTCGACTTAAGCAGTATACTTATCGACGCCCTACAGTTTTTGTTTTATAAATTTTCAATATTTTCAATCATAGACGTCGTTCATGACTTTACTTCGGTGAAGGTTATATTATAAACAGGATTTAATGATGGCACGTTCTAGTTTATGAACACAAAAACCTTTAGCTAGGAAAATTAAGTTTGAACAGTTTTATATAAATGCCAGTAATATTATTATAAATTTAGTTCCAGATTATTTACATGCAAAAACCTAGGACGTATTCGGATTATATTATAATTGTAATCAGACAGCTTTTTAGATAACTTTATAAAATATATTAATTTCTTCACAGAATAGCTCAAACTCTTACGAATAATGACTAGAAATTCAAAGCAAAAATCTTACGAGAACTGAGAAACCTGACGAAATTGTAAGATCTTAAAAAAGCAATGCAGTTACTCAATCTCTATTATAAAACCAAAATATATCGCGATTACTCGGAGATTTAATCTATTTCAGTACGTAATGTATGCGCGACTTGTTACTCAATATACTATTCAGCGCATACAAAATAAACATCTATATTTTATAAGTTTTTCCGAGCTTCTGTTTATAACTGGCCATTGTTTCTAAAGATGCTTGGTGTCATATTTCATTTTAAATTGATTGTGTGAAGCGTGTTAAGCCAGGGTTGGCCCTAATACTTTTTTTTATTGTTTCTTTGTTCGTTTTATAATATTCAATCAATTGTATCTAACGCAACTTTATTGCCTACATGCTTTAAAGTTAATAGTAAATAGTTCGAAAAGTAGCTTTAGCAAAAAGACACCGATGCGTTAAAAAACAACGACCAACTTAAGGCTTATATTAACGCAACTCTGAGACCGCAAAAAAGCTTGCATGCAAGAATTACAAGTATCGCTTCAAAGGCAGTTATGTATAAAAAAAATGTTTATATAATGAGACAACCCTACTTGTATTAGATAAGCAGTAGTAACATTGTTGACCTCGCTGAATAATATTTGAGTAATTGAGAAGCACACACCGCTCGTGCCACCGTGGTATTATAGTAATAATAATGCCATATAATAAATACTATTAACTACTTTAAACATCAAGAATTCTTTTCGAAACAATTTAAGTACTATAAAATTCAACTCAAGAATCATCAATTATCTTATCACACTAGACTTTTTGTTATTTTAGAGACCATATTAATTTCTTATTCAAAATACTTTATATTAAATTATAAATAACATTTCGAGCTCAAATCCTTAAGAGATTGATAATCAAGATTTGTTCGTAACAATGTCGCCGTCACCCTCCCATTTCATTCGTCATCATTTCTACAATTGGACTCGCCGCAAGCAAAAAGTTGTCAACGTTTTAATACATTCAGAATCGCTTTTGTTGTCCCAAAAATATTCCTTCCTTTTGTCAGACATTGGGCACAGAGAATTCGTGCAAACATTTATAAAAAAGGTATAGCATTACGTCTCTCAGAAGCGTCCCAGCCTCGGCCTTTTAGAAGAATTTGCATTTGCGACCCACTCTTGTATTATCGTTTGGAATCCCTGATTTAGGTTCTAGCCACTTGGCATTAGTGAGATTCTTTTCGCTTAGATTTATTAAAGGAATGTTTTAATTTTAAATCGTATTTTTAAAAATGTAAAAATTGTCAAAATTTATCCTATCATCCACAGCAGGAGGATCAAGGATTTTTAGAAAAAAATGCTTCGAAAAATATTCCATTTTAGAATTTCGAAATATGTTTTCATCTATATATTACTGTAAAACAATAAGTCAGAATAAAAGACTGTTGGGTTTTAAACCCCCTACCCAGATAAAAAAAAAATCTCAATTCTATAAATTTTGACACGAGTCGACCTCAAGGTCAAATCAACATTGATCGTCCTTGAAACCTGATGTATTGAAAGAACTAATAGCGCAAAAAAATGCGCGTATCCACAAATTCGAATCGGGCCTTGCAGCCTATTATTTGTGGGCTCAATGTGTGCGTGTGCTCTTTACGGAGCGGTGCTTTTAATACCCTGTATTGTTCGTCCGTTCTGGCCCTTTGTACCTTACCCTCCTTTACCGAAAGGTTGAGGTGTCTTGGTTTTAAAACATAATAAACACCAAGTTCTTGGATAATAGTATCTAATTGAAAATATTTATTTCTCCTATGTAGTCTCTTACCGCATCTGTTTATGCTTTCAAATTAACATCGATATCATGGACATTCTTTTCTATTGATTTCATTTTAACCTATTCTACTAGTACAAGCCATTTAGAACTCTATTGCTTTAAACATAAAATACAAATTATTATTGAAAGCTTCAAAGTTTCGAATCACACGTGTACAAGATTAACAATAGATTACCGAGTTTGAATTTCTATAGAAATGTTGAACTATTGAAATAATTTCGTTGTTTTAGAACTACGGAGTTCTGTTCAATTCAGTTGAATTCTATGTTCCTTAAAGTGGAACTGAGACCAATAATTTACAGAACTGTCATCCGCACTTTCGATATTTCATTTAAACTTTGATTTATGAATGAGTTTCCAATTTATGATGTTGTTTTGTTTCAGGTAAGTACCAACACGGATCGATCGAAGATTCCATCCAGATGTTGAGTTTGTCGTGAGTACACTAATATTGCCTTTAGACCTGGCCAAACTTTCATAATAATATGAATTGTGAGTAATCATACACGTTCGTGTATTATTATGAGTAATTATTTAATAATTTATCCGTGGTCATTCATTTTGTATTTGTTTTAGTAGATCTATGTTATAAAAAAATGTTATTTGAGTTTATACATAGATAATTTTATTCAAAACCAAAGGCATATTTATATTTAATTTTTAATGTTAAACTTTTTAGCTTTTTAGTTGTTCATTAGAACATGTCTCTACATTTATATGAAAGTTATTGATATATATTTAGTATGAATGAGGAATCATTCATTGTGTCATTTAATGCTAGTAAAGATATTGTATATGGTTACGTCAATTAATAATATTTATTTGTTAGCATTTCGCAGTTTGTTTGGACATCCATTACTATTCACATGATTTCAATAAAGGTCATAATAATAAATTCCAAAGCGTGTATTGGTTTTAACTCTTCGACAATCAATGGATCATTTTTTGTTTAGAGAGTTTGATTGTCACATTTTTGGTTACTATTGGCCAGTAATAGTCTTGAAAGTCATTTTACCGCGTTTTAAAGTTGCTCGGTGCCAAGTGAGCTTCTCTGTATAGGTAGGATACCGTAAGGATTTTCGCTTTGTTACTACAGAAGTATTACTAACTTAGAACGCTGGAGTATGGAATAATGACAACCAGTATAAAAATGTTTGAATGATCTCATTCAAGACGGACCGATGACTTCTCGAAGGCGGTGTGAGAATTGTAATCTTTGGCAGATATGTCCAGCAATGGGCTGATATATAGGTTTTCAATGTTTTTTCGCTATTGTTACGTATTATATGGGTCGGAACGGGCAACTATTATCGGCTTTACAATTGGCGGGGGTCGGGCTGCACTTTGCCCTCGGCGATGTGATAGCAGTAATTATTGTAAATATACATTGCACAGTTATCTGTTTCATCTCGCGCCTGTAAGATGTAGATGCCGGATATACACCGGTCGTATGTGGTGCGGTTAATAAGCGGTAGCGATTTTTGAAATTGTTATAGTGCTATAACTACATACTATTGCAGCATTGTTATGTGATATGTGCAATGGTTTTTTTATTTATTTTAAATAGTCGGAAAATGTGTACAATATACGTATATTGCGTTCTCGGTAATTAATAAACTAATTATTATTTTAAAATTCTTAATTTAAATTAAGAATTTTAAAATGTTTTGTTAATACGACGCACCAATCCATTCGCATTCAAATATAAACTTTATTTTCAAATTCAGATTCAGATCTGGTAATGCTATATTAATTTAAATGATTGAAACAAACGAAAACTTAACATTGTAAGTGTAGATCGTAGGTTTAATACAAAAGATTTGTATTAAACCTACGACAAAGGCTTCCTTGTCTCCAGCTTCGGACGTGCCCTCGAGATGCCATCAGATAGCCACCGACACGACCTGAGGCCTGTTTACTTTGACGCGTCTGCCCTAACTACATGCCTTGATATATTTATAACTATCATGTAATGGATTCATGTTTAGTTGATGCTGGGCACTCTTTCAAATGTTATAAGAGATGATGCCATATAGATAGGTACCCCCGAAACACATTGCCCGCCTGTCCACCGAGCAAAAAGAAAGATTAATAAAGCTAATTGAATACAAATCCGATGTAATCTGTCAGCTTATCTGATTACGTGACATACGAAACCGGCTGTTTTATTATCGTATTTGTGTCGAGCTAATGTTCGTAATGTCCGTAAGCGCGGACGATGTCTTAGAAAAGGAAACAATTCCACCTTCTCCTTACATCACGGGAAATATAACTTAATGTACTAATATTGCTGAATAATGTAGAAAAAGATATCCGAAACGACTTACCTGTAGATGTGAGGAACATTCGAGAGAGGTTGGTTATATTATACGTAATGTGCAAAGATTTTAAGATCATTATTAAGTGTAATATGTATTGTAAACAGATATCGAATCCATCTTAAATGTACGTTATATACGATTGCTAAATGCTAATTTATGCTTAAAGGTATTAAAATATAAAATATCAAAAGTATGATAAACGATTTGAACAAGAAATTGATATTTCTGTATCCGAGGCTTAGGATTTATATAAGCTCATAATGAACATACTATCTATTAAAACTACGAAGAGTTGTTAAAATCATAAATTACATAAACGCCCTGAGAAATTTCATCTGTTACAAGTCACAGAAACTCAATTTAAATGTTATTATGCACGAACGATCTTTAATATTGAAGAACCAATCATTTTTACCGTTCAACGACTGACTGTTACAAATTTAATTGAAATTAATAAGTTTTACGATAATGCAAATAAAATAATTATTTCATTTCATTGTTTATGTTTTTACAGTTAAAACACGTATTAGGAAATATATTCTGATGTCAATATCTTGAATATAATAGCTTTTAATGCGATCAAAGTTCTACTCTTATAACAGAGCAGTAAGAAAACATTTAAATCGTATTTTATTCGATTATTGGACTTAAATTTAGGAATTTTCTATAAAAAATAAATCGCCCTATTGCAGTGTAACAAACAGAATCAACTGCATTATAATTTAGTGCGTCACGTCTAATACACACAACGTTTACCATTTTAAGATGAGTTATAAACAAAGCAAATCAATATAATAGTTTGATATACACCAGTTGTATAAAAAACTAGTTTAATATAACCTCAACAATATTGGATGTTAAGTCGAGACATATGTAACGTCACTAAAAACGTCATAAATTGTTATAACGGTAATCGTTATTGAGACGTAACGTTAATAGTTATTTATAAATAAGTGATTTATGTTTATGGATCTTGTCAAGCAATTTTGGATTATTACAACATTTGTATCGCTTCTTGCAATTGCTTTGATCGTCTAAATAATTTAACACGCAGGCTTAACTCTCCGTTCCCGTAATACTATGATAATTACCAGCGAAAAAACCGAATTCGTACGATTCGCCTTATGTCATTTGTGATTTGAAATCTAAAAAAACTTTCAGAAACCTAGTAAATGGGCTAGTTGTTTTAGAAATATATTTATATATAAAAAAAACTTTATTTCATAATTAGCGTTAGCAAATATAGTAATCCCCAC
Organism: Papilio aristodemus; assembly: GCA_016277805.2. NCBI lineage: Eukaryota > Metazoa > Arthropoda > Insecta > Lepidoptera > Papilionidae > Papilio > Papilio aristodemus. Next base: position 1,626,598 of record JAABKM020000002.1, on the reverse strand, counting down.
GTAATAAATTCGTGGGTCGAAGTAAAAGTTTCCCCAAAGTTATTGGTATTTTTACATTATATGCAACATGATGTTTTAATATGGTATGCAATTATAATAATAATTAAATCGAAAGCTTGCATGATTAAGTCACTAAAAACTGGATCGTATCGCAATTATTTCGTGTGAGCACTTGAAAGGTTTCTTTATTAAACACGGCCTTATTAATAAACTTGTCCGGTGATAAAGCAGCCAATTATTTTTTTAATAGTACGGAAAAGCGTATTACGATCGTTCCTAGAAGAATGCATTTAAAATCATTTAAATTAATCTTATTTTTTTTTTGTAAACAGATTTAAAAAATTTGGTCAAAAATAAAGCACTATTCTATATGAGACTTCGGAAATTCATTCTTAACGTCTAATATCAAATCTACCTTTAAATTGAAACCCAAAAACATCAAGTGTCTACCTCGAACAAACAAGCAACATAAATGTAATTTAACATGTGCCAAAAATATTTTTTATCATTTACATATGAGATTCCCGCCAAACACAATTTCATTCTCGGCGTACACAGTATTCCAGAATCAAATAGGCAAATATTGATAAAAGGTAAACCCGATCTACTCGGCAGATGTCGTTGCAAACGCCTAACGCACCCTCCATAATTTAATGGCAAAGGGGAGACACAATAGCTATCGATTCCTTTGTGACCGAGGGAAATCGGCACTTCATAACGCCTCTTGCACTCCTTCTGGGAAACAAGTTCTTATATTTTACTTGCAAAGTTTAAGATAAGTTGCACTTGTCTGACAAAGTCAAAAGAGCAATGGATGTTCAAACAGAATCCAATTGACATCGATTGCATCTGGTTCAAAAGTACTAGATTTATCTTTTCCATTCCAAACTTTCTTTTCATATTTTTTTTTTTCATTTTCTTCTCAATTATGCCGAGACATTGGTTGGAAATCCGTACATCTGTATGTGGTTGTTATATATTACTATTCTTTATTATTGTTTAATAACTTGTTTATAATATCGACATTTATTTAAAATGTAAATAATTAAAATTTATGACTAATTTACGTCTACATTAATTAAACAAAACGTTGTAACGCAATTTATTAGCTAGAGCGATTGTTTCCGAACATCATAATTGTAATTCATTTACGGTCTCAACCCTGATTCCCGAGGAATTGACGTTGAATAATTAATGGGGCAGAGGGTAAGCGTCCGTACTTGGTGACTGATTGTCGAGGAATGTATTCGCAGACGGGTCGCCGAATGAACGTCTTGTTATCGCTAATTCAATCAACCACACCTCGTAAGCCTCCGGCCGCCTATTCTATTTCCGTCTAATGATGCCACCGATTTCTATTTGATTTGATTTTCATCTTGATAATAGACAATTGAAATCAGTTCTGTACTTTCGTTTATTAATAAGTAACTTGTTTGTTCGCTAATGCATCGTTGATCAGATATATTTTTAATGTTTATTTTATTTTCTATCCAAAAAAGCTCTATTCTAAGATACGTGTATTGATAGGTTCATGGAAAATAGCATGTCCAGTTGTGTAAATCACCATTTGAGTAATTATTGCTATTGTTAAATAAATTAAAATAAGCTATTGGTTTAGCCTACAAAGATGTTTTAATACATAAAGAGAAAACGATAATTATTTACCTTCTCAAATAAAAAAATTTCAAACACCCGAAGGGGAAATAAGATCGTACAAAAAAAATGTCTTAATTTTTCATTCAGCTCAGTGGGGCAAAGAAATCCTCCGGGTTTACTTTTACTTAGCGAAACCTTATTTAAAGTAAACAGGGCGGTGTGGGCGACCGACGTGCCTCAAATGCTGAACGCACCAACGCGGTGCTATTTTCATTTAGAATAATTCGAAGGCGTTCAAAAACTCACCATTTCTCGTCCCTTCGTTGACGCGACTGAGAATTGGTGGGATAATTAAAATATGCAAACATCTTAACGCCAACTTTATTCTTAACGACTTTCTGAATATCAAAATGAGAAAAGCGCTTTTTTACGGAATTTATCTGAATAAGTAACACGAAATAATGAAGAAAATGTTGAGTCATGTACTAAAGAATGCAGTCGCTCATGTTTTGTAAAGACTTAAAAGTTTTTTAGTGAACAATTTATTATATTGTAAAGGACAATTCGCGATTATCATTAGTTAAAATTATGAATCTTGATAATAAAATTAGGTTGGTAATAACTGACATCTCAAGTCGATTGAATAAAAATAATGGTCTGGTCATTCCGTCACTTGCAGTGGACATTTTCCGCTTATGAATGCTTGCTGGATGGAAGCTTTCTTTTTATAGTCTCAAACAATAAATTTTAATTTATTCGAATTATGCAGTTATTTAAAGTTTAGTAAATAGTAATATCTACATATAATTTCGGTGCAAAACCTTTTTAAATAACTTTACCAAAACATCTGTTGTCTTTTATATTAACAGCGCAACAGTTCGCCCACGTTGTTAAAACCTTTTGGATATTCGGACTATATGACCAGTATTTTCTGATCTTCGATGCAAACCCAATTTCCCTTTTAGTCTTCGTTTGAAGTTTATTTACGAAGATCAATATATACCTGCCGGTTAACGACAATGAAATCGCTATTGAGAATTGTTGGGAGCCATAAAAGCCGCCTACAATGGAACGACCAAAACATATTTTATCGAAATTTCATTGACTAAATCTTAATTTTACGACGCACTTTACGATTGTGTAGATACCGTGGTACAGGTTGTGCCTAATTTAGATATTATATTAAATAACAGCTTTTGCATGCTATTTCAAACGTGCAATCTGACTCGAGTGTTATCAGTTGATTTATCAACAAGAATCGTGAGTCAAATGAAAACTTATCAATGATGAAGTCATGAGTATAAGCGGACATTATCGCATAATTGTATGCATCATGACATTATCTATCTCATAAGTACTGTCATTATATTTCTCAATTCTCCATTGATGCCTGTGTTAAGTTAAATATCATTGTTGTTACAAATATGTAAAAGAATGTACAGTAAACGTATCCCTTCTAATATTAGCAGTCGATTTAATTCACAATCATTTAAAACGGAGTATAGTAGCTGGGTGTTGGGTATATTAGGTCGTTGGTGTTACAATATCGGCCGTTATATTAAGTAAGTGTTTGTAAAAGTGTTTCAGTACAAAGATTATAAGGTGCGGAACATTGTAAGCGACATGGTTTAGTGGATGGCATTTGTCGGTTCTGCCCACGGCGCCGACAGCGCGACGCCGGCAGGTTGTATCGACTTGTTTTGATTAACAACCTCGCCGAATACCGGTGGATTGCGTAAATAGTTTACTAGCTATGGTTGAATCGCGTAGACTAAGCTGCAGTAAGATTTTATTTTCATTGCTGCTTTTGTATACAAAGTTTGTAACAAAATCTTTAGCCAATCTTTATACTACATTTTATACACCTAATATGATTACTTCATGCAGAAAGAATAGCAACTATACTACTACATAACTACTATATAATTCTACGACGAGAAAACATAACTAAAGAACTGTAGACTAAAATAATAAATTTCGTAAACTCCCTAAATATGTAGAATATATCTATTTGCATACTTTCACAATTATAGGAGACTTCCCTCGCCATAAACTTCTTTTTAAATAGCAGAAATGGCAGAGACTGTATCTTAGATTACGAGATATACCCATCGACTTTCTACTCGCACTTTATTACTCCATAACACAAACTTATATATCCTTATCGTCTAACACTGATTCATATCTAATGTCATGGGCACACATTTTACGCCGTATTTCACTAATAAAGAGTTTGTATTTAATATAGTAATAATTACTATTGAAATATATAACTTTTTGTAACAAACTGACAAAATAAATTGATATTGTTATATTAATTATTGCATTAAAAAAAATGTGGTTCTAATTAATGAACAGTAGACAAACAAAGTTACCTGTTGGTATAAGCATACATTTTAATTTATTTTCTGTGCTAACTCTGATGATAATATATCTAAGTGTACTTACGCTATTTTTCTACGTTATGTATAGTTAAACTAGATATTTAAATTCTCTCGTTTACTAATCAAGTAGTGCAGGCTTAATTACAAATACCACCGTGACAATGTAGGCATATAAATATGTGTTAACTTCCTCTCGCATAGCTAGCGGCGCCAGACCGATGTCTTAACAATCATCGCATGCCGATCCATTACTTATCACAGGTATGGTGTACTTGATAGGACTAAGGAATTCCGCTATTGTTGCGTTTTATAGCTTGGAACCTATTCGATATTAAGCACCTCTGCAAGTTTCACTTGACTTTAGAGAACTCTGCAACCATAGACAAATTAATATGTTGACAATATTCCATTCCGTCTCCTACATTTTTACCTTTATCATTTTGTCTGTATATTTATTATTTATTTTTTCTCTTTCTTTTTCATTTTTGCTAATAATTTACAATGTAAGGAAGCTCATAAAAGATTTGGAAATAAAATGCATGATTCTCATATGGATATGATATAAATATGTATTGACTGTTCGAATGTCGCGTAATAAAATTTATAAATATTTTATAGAATATAAAACGTTGTTATTTTATATATTCTGTGACTTGTGACCTGGGATATTATGTTGTATAATCCAGCTTGCTTTTGTTAACTCACAGTCACTTGAACGACAAAAGACCTAACTATATAGGAGTAACGCATAAAGATTGAATAATTCATTAATATTCATGTATTTTTAGTGCAATATGAATTTACACAATTGATTTATAATAACAGTAATATATCTTTCATAAGTCTAAAATGCTAATTACGACCCCTGCGAAGAAAAGAGTTAGATGTACATTACAGATACATTAAAGATGTAACTCTTTTCTTCGCATGGGTCGATTTGTATAGTTTTCCATGGAAGATACCTCGTTGCACTTCTGACCTCATAAAATGTTTTATACTAAGATTTTATTGCAAAGCCTTTATATATTGAAAGTCGGAATGTCCATAAATATTTGTTATGACATGGTGACAATAATAGCGGCGTGCGCCCGGCGCCCGGCCTGTCGATAGTTGCCGGTAATTGTGCGCCGGAGCCTTTTAATTGGCGCCTTTTTATTTGATAAACACGGCCACTTTATAAAACAAGCCATTCACCGTGATACTCGCTAGTTCAAAAGTTATTAAATATACGATAGTGAATTGGATTAGTGATTGTTTTAGTTCATTTATTTGTGTTACCGCAAAGGATATTGTGACCTTTTTGTAATACCGAGTTTTTCCTTAAACAGTATGTTTTTTTTTTAATTTATGTAACAAAACTTAATTTTTCATCTAAGTATGATTGGAGTAGGATTTTTTTTAGTTTCATATCGTAAACGTAAAAGTTCATCAAATTTATTTCATTTAATTTGTTTATGAATAAAAACCTAGTTTATTAATTTTAATGGAGTTTGAGATTTTCTAGTAATTAATTTTGCTAATCTGTAAACACTTTTCCTTCCGCAGTTAAAACTCTTCTAAAAAAAATACTCAACCGCTGATTATTCTTATTTGGTAAAAAAAATAAATATCTCTGGTTTAACTCATTGCAATTTCAAATCGTCTATAAATCGCGTCGTAAATTGGTGTGTGTATGACACGGCAAAACCAGCCCCGGATCACACGCCCACATGAAAAGGACCCACCCACATGAAAAAAGCCCCATTTAATAGCCCTTTATCCTTGGACACAACGAGTCGTTCCGAAGTAATAAAACTTCTTACCGTCGACGACCAACGACACTGTCTTTGAAGCTTTCCTTTGTTATTTAACAGCCTGCGGCCTCGTATATTTTTTATACGAAAAACTAGGCTTAGGCGTGTTTGGGAAGAATGCTCAAACGTTAATAAGGGGCTTATAGGCATAACGACGGCTTTGTATTACATCAAATTATTATTTATTAATAAAAACTTATGGACATCACACGGACGTACCGATTCCAGGCCAGTTTCACATTGTTACACTTAAAGTAACAATATACTATTATTTGTAAATGTATTGAACAATAAACAAATAGTTAACCTCAGTTTCAGAATATTACAAAATCAATATGGTGGACGACGTTTATATATTATTATGTGCAACAGTTGAAACTGGCGAACGTACTTAACTAAATGTCGATCAGGAGGGCCGCTTGCCATCATTATATTCAAACTAAACGACAACGTGCGCAACTTCTCAATACTCTGTTATCTTTAAGAGTTAGGCAATAGAAACACGCTCCAACAATTCAGTTTTCAAACTACATCAATTATTCTAACAATATTTTGTATATCGGTCTGTGGTTTTAAACTCTCGGAGTGCTCTTTGAATAAGAGAAGACGAAAACTCACTGCGTACCTAGCCAAAGTTACGGAAAATTTGAATAAAGGCGCCGAGCGTTTCTCTATCTCTTCTATAAACTGACCGTTCTATTAGTGTCAGTTTAAACTGCAATGTTTAAAATTAAACTTAAACTATAATTGTAGTAATGTGAATGTTTAAGTGTGTACCATTGATTATAGAAGGAAGATATTAATTGTAACTTTTAAACGATGATTGGAGTTAAAGATTAACATTTTCTTTGCATTTCAACTAAGTATAAGAATATTTTTCATTGATCACCTAATTAATAAGTTACCTACATAAAATCTCATGCTAAAATGAACACAATATAAACAAGGTGATTGCAAGTCTGAAGACAGAAACACAATGAGGCAATAGACAAGCTTTGACAGTTCCAAATAGATAATACGCAACGGGCTCACGACCATAAATCCAACATGGACGCCGGCACAATGCGTGAATTTAACTGCGTTTTTATTTTACGACCACCACTAAAACATTTGGGCCCCTACAGTAAAATTGTCTGGCGTTTTTTACGATACCTGGACGTGGAACATGCCTGTTGTTCAAGTGATTCTCTTTCAATACTAAGATCATTGTTAATCTTACTGTTTAATCAAGTCACCAGTTGCTATTTGATAATATTGCTGTGTAATCAGATACTGAATAAAAACAAAAAGTTAGGGATATGTTAAGTTTTATCTACCGGTATTGGCTTATATAATATTACTTAATAAAAGCAATTAAAACAAACGTCCAGCCAGAACATATAAATGAGAATAAAAATTTACTCAAGAATGAAAATTAACGATTAGATTTTTATTAACATTCGATTTCATATTTGACCAAATTAAATATTATGAACACATATGATATAAACATTAACAAAAAAAAATACAAATGTTATAACAAAAATTTATTGTGCTTTAAATTAACCCTTGTACTATGTATAACTGAAATATCGGCATATCTATTTAAATTTTAACCTCAATCCAAATTGAAACGGATGTCGAAAACATGAAATCACTAAAAAAAAGTCTTCCATTATTCTGACGATACGAAACTGTAAATTTTACGTTCGGCCTTCGAGATGTTCAAAATAAAAATGTAAAAAGGAAATCCGGTTTACGAAGCGGATATTGCTTCTGTTCTAATTTCAAATGTTTTAAAACACGGGCCGTTCAATAATGAAATTTACAGCTTTGTTATTTTTTTCTCTTCGTATATTACGAAACTTTTAATTGATAATTAACCGAGGGCATGTATGTACATGTATACTTCATTAATGCTGTTTTGTGAGCAATTTCTGATGGGGATCATGAAACCAAAACATGGTGTGAATTTTTACTTATGTCTTTGGATAATGCTTAACAAATAATGTTCAGTAATGCTTCCACTAACTTTAGCGTTGCTTGAATAAGTCGACTCTTACCAAAACCTTTTTCACAGATAATATAATAAAGATAATGTACATGCACTGTAAGGTGCTGGTAATAATAAAGGTCACACTTTGCTAATGCAATTATCTTGGTAAGGACTGATAGAGCTATCCTAACATTTGTTTTAAGTGAGAATCAAACGAAGCATTGCTACGAAAATTAACGCCAAAACATTAAAAACAGTCGTTCTAAGTATTATCCTAAGTAAGGCATGAAGTACAAGGCAGTCCTCGCCTTAAGTATACCACATTACATTTGGATACATGAAATACACAACTGGCCCAAAACATTAAATACATTACATAAGCATCGATACTCTCGAAGTGATAAAATATGGTTAACAACCGTTATAAAGTCGAGCTGACTTTACGAGATACCGAACAACGCACAATGACAATAGCTCAGAGATTGATGCCCGCACCGCGACCGCGTAGGACGCGCATTCCGCGCTGTGTGGGCCCCGGTGACATTCCACTGAGCTCGGTGTCGAAACGTATTTATTATGTGTCGAAGATACTTCCTAGAATTGATAGTTCAATTCGCATATCATTAACATATCTCTAAACAAACATTGCCGTAAATAGCTAAGAAAATGTTCAATAGTAATTTTCATCATACATGCAGTAATTTTTGTCGAGACATACTTTTTTCAGTGATTCTGAATACAGTATAAGTTATTTTATTATAAAATATTGTATAGTTTATATAACTTATTCTAGAAAGTTTTGTCCTCTATAACTGCATTTTAAATTCTTAAACAATCAAATTCATAGTTAATTACAATGTTTGAATAGTCTAATTTTTTTTTACATTACGAAAAACTAACGCTTGACCACGACCCCTTCCAATATCAGGTGATAATGTGATCGAAAGGTAGTACGCGCTAGTTTAGAAAAAACCCATTCACCCTTCTCTTAAAGATCTATTCACTCTTCTCATACAATTTCTCTAAAAGTTTTTTTTTATCAAGATAATAAATTGCAAATCTCCAATTCTAATTATGCTAATCAAATGGACTTCCGCGACACAACGCGGTGTTAAATGTCCTTATTTATACGAACACTTAAATAAAGTCATTTAACTTACGTGTAGGTGTTAATGTAAAATAAAAACGTACGTACATGTGTCCTACGCCATATCAATCAGTAACAAACCTGTTCCCTCGCCATTTATAAAAAAACAACGCTTAGCGACAACACCTTCCCATTTTTTCTGAATGACTTTTTTATTTCGATTTTACTTAGTTCAATCCATTATATATGCAAGGACGTTTTTCGAAGCGGTCGAAGAAAAAGTAAAACTTTTTTGTATTCACATTCTTTGGTTTAAAAAAGAAATTAGATGAATAAAACTGGCCGCTTTGTTTGGGTGCACAATGATCGGAAATGGGACGAGTCGCTATGCCAGTAAATATCAGGTTTAAACCGGAGCAAGGAAAATATTTTATTTTAATTATCCATCAAATTAAACTCTCGATTTATTCTATGTAATTGGAGCTTAGGTTTATATGTACAACCTAATACCAAACGCTGTACGCGTAGTTTGTCTATATACTAAAATATCAGAGGCAATTCAGCATTCCTAAATATGTAGTGGTCAATAATTCATATTTTACTAAAATAAAAATAAACACACACAAATTCGATTAAGCTGACCGCCTACTCGTCCATAAATAACGTGCCGGTAAAATTGATTTATTAAATTTAGATAAAAACTCGATGCGTTCCCAATTACCATACCGGAACGATTAGCTTGCAAGTCGATCGACCTTTAGAAGCAACCTTGTCCGCTTGTCATCAAGTGCAAGCGCGATCAGCCCTCGTTACAGTTTACCATACCACAGATAACACGAAGTTAATTACAACTGGAACGCATTTTTAATTGTATAGATATGTAACGGCGTATTATATTAGTATTAGATGTATAACTCCACTTTGGCTTTCACAATTTTTTTTATATGAGTTGATAGTAATAATCACAGCTTTTAACTGTTAATAAATAAAACACTTACTAAATTAACCCTAAAATTTTAGTCAATGTTATCTAATGTGACATAAAAAAACTCGTCAAAGATTACATTTTTTAATTTATTATTGTTCTAATACATATTCTTTTTTTTAGGTAAGTTACTATTAAATTCTACGTGGACGACTAAGCCAAGGATATCGTAAGTACGTAATAAGAATTCATTACGGTCGAGATAATTAATTAATTGTAATTTTGCAACAGGGAAATCACGTTTTTGATCTAGAGACATCATTTGTCGCCAAAGGATCCAGTATGTTGTAAAATAAATTAACAAGTCGTGTGTTCATGGGTAAAAGACTACTTCATAATCATTTATTCATGAAAAACGTCTATTTATATCGTTATAATAAACCAAACATTAAATATATTACGTCATCGCACCGTAACTAGTACCAAATATTTTATCCAGAGCTCACGTCATACCTAATTGCGGCAGATTGCCTCAACATATCAGTTTGACCGTCTCTGGCCCGTGACGCCATCTGTTCGCCGATACCAGTGTTACTTGACCCTCCCCGATTCTCCTATCTCTTACTAATGACGTGCATATGTTTAATAAAGTGAAACGATCAGAGCTCTACCTTTATTGTTGGTGTTAATTTTTGTAAATAATTACTACGAAGTTCAAGGTCGACGTTCGATCCACGTCAGTGGTGTCGATGTGTCTACTGACACATTTCATTTTAGAATCGCTTTAGATATAGTTTGTTTTCAATAAAAATAATATTTTGTTCTATCCAGTCTTTTTATAATAAATGGTGACGAGGTTAACATTTTACTCCTTAGTATTTTAAGTACAATAATGAATTTACAATAAAATAAATCCTAGTAGGACATCTAATATATACCAGAAGTTTACCAAATAATAGTTACGAGTGATGATTATTGACGTACATAGAAAATGTTTTTCTCTATGTTTCCTTAAATCTTTTTTTGCGACTGGATAATAACTGCACACATTGTAGATCGTAGGAATTAAGTTCGTTAAGGAACAATATGCATTCGTCTTGTCTTATATGTCGCACATACGTACGCCGCAAATACGCATTAATTCAAATTAATATGTTAATGTCACGCGCTAAATGGTAGTTAAACTAACACGATTATGTACGCTATAATGACTACTATTGTATTTAAATAAGATTCAAAATACCCTCTCATTATTGTCTCTAAAAGCTTCATAAATGCGAAATCGTTCCCATTTACGAATTTCAAGCGTCGACAACCCTAATTTGTCGCTTTATATGCTTACAACCAGTTTAATTTTACTTCCGTTATTTCGATAATATATCTTATGAGTGCATGATAAAGTTGAAATTGATATGTAGTTGTTGTTTACAGCTACAAAAATAAATATGCAAATTCATAACGGTGCGTAACATTGTGCCAAGTATGGGATGACTTACGTATTGTTGCACCCTTATCTTTGTTTCTCGTATCTCATTCTGTTGTTCTACTTTGTATATTGTTTTCACATTTTTTATGATCAACTGAACAAAAATCTTTTACTTTTTTTTATTCAGATAATCGAGTTATCAGAATTTCTTTACAATCACGATACAAAACGCGAAAAATACGTCATTTATGATTACATCATTAAGTCTTGGTGTTTTCTATAATTATATTCGAACAGAGAAATTACGTTAAATATAACATTAACTTCTTGTAATCAATAATACGTAGTCCATATGAGTATATGCTCTATTTATTATGTATTAAGATATATTTTTGATGATAACTCAAAACACACGCTGGTGGATCGGTATCAGTTGTGTCAATTAGTAATCTGTCAGCAGATCTGTCGCTGCGATTTTCAGAGATGTAATTTGTATTGATAAATGATATGGACGCAACAAGTTTGTTAACGGTGTTACTCTATACATTTTTTTTGTTCTCGTCAACATCATTGTAAGATTCGACAGAATGGGGCTGGAACTAAACATAAAACTAAATAAAAACTAAACTTTTATTTATACTTTTAACTTAAAACAAACTTTTATAAAAATATGTAAAACATGAAGCATTCATGAAAATAGTTTAATTTGATGAGCTTAATTTGACCTTTGTGTGGTCAGAGACATTTACTTGACTGCTTAAAAATTGATCAGATTTGCGGAAAATATGTAGGTATTTAATTTGAAGTGAAAGAAGAAAAAGTGTCTTTTAAGCCACTCGTTATATATTTAACCCGATCCCGTTCAATTTTGAATAAGATTAAGAATAGTATTTAGAACATATCAAGTGTTGCCTGCAGGCAGCGCGCAGCGTGGCGTGAGGTCCGCTTCTGTGCGGGTATTTCGGTGTACAATTTCAAACATGGAGTTCCTTTTGAATAGATTTTGATTATCTCTTTAAGAAAATTTTATATAACAAAACAAGACACAGCTGACATACATGATCAAAAAACAAGTAATTTTCGAGCAGCTGTATTTTTTATGGTGATTAATCAATACAAATTTATTTAAAAATCTTTCTATCACTATAGGTCAAGGACGTGGAAATTGTAGTATTACTTTATATTTTTCAGGCATATTGTCCTTAGAATATAATCTTTACCCAACGGCCATACTCAATATAGGACTTAGGACAACTTCAGGAGTCATTAACCATCCATTTTTGTTCATTAATGTTTTGAGATAATAATTTAAGTTAATATACAAGTACCACATACAAGAAATGCAAGCAGTGGGATGATTCTAAACATGATCGGGTCTGAAGTCTCAGTTTTCTTGCTGCGTCTTCGAAACTCGATCCATTGAAGTTTCTCGGAACTCTCCCGCGCTTTTTGCAATATTACGTCGTCTTTAAGTTCCTTGAACATACGCTGAAATATGTGTCCCATTCAGTTCGGCTTTTTGTAGTCGACCATTATCTTCGAGGAGCGTTTAAAACAATTACACTCGGCGAGAGTTAGTTCCTTCGGCTTTGTCACGATTTAGATTTACTTAAGGTTAAAGTTTGTTAGATTTCATTCACAAAGTCCCTAAAATAATTTCTTTGTATAACGGTACAATCGGATGTAGAAATTTACTTGCGCGTGCAACAAAACCAAAGTTGATAACATGATACTAAAATAACTTTAAAGAAAAATTACAACCGCTCTTGAATTGTAACACGAGTAACAGGATACGGATATGTAATTTCATCTGTAGCAATAAAAATATAAAGGTCTGTAGTTGCGTTGAACACAAAGTCACCTCAACGTTTTATGATATACAATTATGAATGATAAAAAAATATATGTAGAGGCCGTAGCAAGCTCGCAAACTGTATTTACACGAGAAATCGCTTCGGAAATGTGATCCGTCTTATTATAATATATTAGATTTGTATCAACAAAAAGTAGTTTGATTGCTCTTTTTGCATTAGCTCCTACTACATCATCTGGCCAATCGATTTGTTCTCAAATGCAAATTAAACGATTCAATTTTTTTTGCGTTGTTCTTAAACACGAGTAATCTTTTCTCGAAAGGTCGTTCGATTTTCGATTTTAGACCGGAACTTGGAATGGACGCCATTTAAAAAACAGTTTTGCTTATAATTAATGTGTCGATTCACGGCTTTATTGATTTATTAATAATCGCTGATTCCGTTTTATTGGGTATTTATGTCAAGAGATTTTACGATGATTGACAGATTTATAGCTTGTTTTGCTGAATAGCTGTTGGCTTGTTATTAGACACAAATTTATTTTTTCAAAACGTCATACCTGGTCCGTATAAGATTTTTTTCTTTTGATCATTTAAACTTCTGCGAGCTCATTTTTTTTGTTTGTTATTCGTTTTCTTATCTTTAAGTACAGAAGAACACTATAAATTTGAAGACAATAATAATCTTTGAATATGAACTTTTAATACTGATATGTATACCAAAAACGTGTTATTTTTTACATTGAACCTGGAAACGAAATTATTATCATCATTTTAGATATCAAATGCCGGAATACCGCTTATAATCGGCACACGTAGCGAACAATTCATTCCCCAATAACAACAAAGCGGACGTTAATCCGACGTCAGAGGGAACATTAATCTTATATCATACAGAGGCGCGGTCAGCATTGATCTCACAATACCATAGCGGACGGCGGTAAGTTATTGCCTAGACCCCCTTTCAATCCAGCCCGCGCCTAGGTCACCAGCTGAGATAAGCTTGTGAATCGAATTGTGGTAAGCGTTTATCCAATGTTTTGATGTCTAATTATGTCGACTTAAGTATCAGCATATAAATCAAACGATGCTAAGGCAATATAGTCGTATCATATCTAAAATTAAAAGCTATTTGATGTATGGGACTTATATTAAAAATGATCTGAGATTAAAACTCGTAGCTTTGATCTCGTATCACGGACGATATTATAGGATTGTTTACATTGTTGTTTCTTTTATTAGAAAATTTACAAAAAATAATCCTTACAGTCAATCTCATTTCGATTCCATTCCATCTAGGTTCGAACAATTTGGTCTGCAGCACCGAAATATTTCAACTGGTTACAGGCGATAAAAGAAGAAACCGTTTAGTTGTTGACGAGATTTTGTGTCAATTCAATACAATTGGCAATTGGAAAGAATTAACAATCAAGAGAGAGGTCAATTAAAACGCGATGCCGGCGGCTCCCAATCGAATCGCTCCTATTAAGCAATCACGGAATGGGCGAGATAAATTCGGCGCGCTATCTCACGGTAGCGGGCTTCGAACCCGTTGCAGTTAATTAATTTCTTCAATCGAGACGTTTATTAGCCATTGTACGGATTTACTTAGAGCGACGCCACTATGCAACAGCCGACGGCAGTATGCTGAAATTGCCTTTCAAAATAATTAAATGTATATTGAGACATTAATTCTAATAGAGGAGATTAATTTAATTTATATGTTTATACAAGATATATCAGAATATTGTTAGCAAATAATAGATTCATTCATGAACGACTTTCTTTATTGTACAATAAAAGCGTTGACTTCAAAAGGAAACAGGACAGCTGAACCGAGAAAATACAACCTTATAAGATATTGGTGTATTGTAGAAGCATCCTTGCAACTTACTGATAAATGAAGTTTTATAATAAAGAATTATTAAAGCCGTAATCCAGAGGAATAGGTAGATATTTTGGTTTTCGTACGTCTTAACACGTATCTGAATAATATGGTGAAATTATTTATAATATATTCGTGTTAACACACTCATTGCGGAGAATGTCATTTGACTACACGAGGCGCTAATGTATACAAGCAATAAATACACGAATAATATTGTTGACACCTCAAATTGGAACTCCTACGGCCGCCCGACATCACCGCACTCCTTATAATGACCCCGGCGAGCGCCCTTCATTTACATCCAAGTGTTTATTTCCTCTTCGTGTCATTTAACTAAATTGGCTTACGTCTTTAACTAAAATTGATACTTTCAACGCGGGGTAATCGTTTTATAAATATTGTTTTAATAATGAATAAATGTACAATATTAAAATGTATGAAATAAATGTATAAAATTGTTACTAACTATAATACAATAAGGTGAGATAGGAAAATATTTTGTTAATTCTAATCCCCTCGTAAGTGTTAATGTAGACAATACATTTACATTTTCTTTTATTTAAATTCAAGCTAAATATCTATAAGTTATTATTATGTCTTATTTTCCATCTTTATTTCATCATACAATACGATAAAACTTAGTGATTTCTTATTTCAGCCATTCGCTTTCATCATTAAATTAGAATATATTATACTCTATATGTTTTATTAAATTATCTCACTGACCTACAATAATATTAAAACAAACATTCCCACCAGACGTTTACGACGGACCGTTCATATAATTTCTTACCGCTCTATAATATAATAAATTGGAATAGTTATATTGTTAATACGAGAGAAAATACATCCAACTATATATTGTTAGACTAATTTATTATTTGTTGTCTATGTTAATATTATATACTGTTAGAATAGTCTGTGATTATTAT